>JAQFVV010000094.1:1824838-2392434 GCA_028023455.1 Epiperipatus broadwayi
CGACGCTCTTCCGAAAAATTGAGTACAAAAAAAAAATATATAAAGACAGTTATTAAAAATATAGTTGCTTACGCAGGAAAAGACACCAAAAATGAATCTGAAAACTCAGGATTTATCAGTGTGAAAAAAATTAAGCAACAAGAAACCTTTACAAATACAAAAAAAATAATTACTATGGCAGAAAAACCATTTAAAAAGAAACTTTTATATAAAAATGAAGTACCACCATGGAAGAGGAACAGAAAAAAATTCACAGATGGTGTTCATGGTCCATATCGGACGCATATAATTAGAAGATCAAACAGTAACAATGATCTCCAAAGAAAATACAGAGGTGAAGAAGCAAGACATCACAGTAATGTTAAACATGATAAATTTTCAACAAAGAGACGATCCAGAAGTACGTCACCTCATAATACAAAAGAGGATTATAGGAGAACTGATCATGATCCTCAGTTTCTCCAAACCAGGTTGCAGTTATGATTCAGAATAAAATAGAGATAGCTGATGAAAAAAATTTGTGAGTGTGGTGTAGTGATGCATGAACTTGTGTTTTTCATGTTGAGATGGTGGATGATTGAGCAGAGCTGCTTGGATGCATTGTGTTATGATGCTCCAAAGTATATGCTCGGCACTATCCCGACCTGGATGTTGTGCTCCGAGAGTAGTCCAGCAGTGCGTATATATAGGTCTCATGGATAGACCTTGGTCTCATGGATAGGCCAAATGATAGCCCCTAAGACTCACCAAAGCTGAGCAGGGTTGGCTGAGTGCCAAATTGATTTTTTTTTTCTCTGGCTCCTATTCTTGATTGGATGATACTTCTAGGTACAAGAGAGGTAGTGCTTAAAAATGAGATATTTTCTCGTGACGTCATGAGGTGGTGTGTACTGGTAGTTTGTGCTTGGCCATCTATTTGTCCCAGCATTGGAGGCTATGGTTCATGTATTCACTTTTCCAGCTCATCTTACCCATTCATCAGCATATCTAAAACCAGGCAGTATTGAGAAATAATGTGTATAGTATGTGGAATGAAATCGTATTTCCAGGTGATTTCATCCCAAAATTTGGTGAGGGGTAATGAAACAGTTATGCTGTTACTCATATAGATATTCAAAAGACCCCCCCCCCATTTAAAAACGTCTAGTGTGATTCAATCTAATTGGGAACACAATAAAGCTGTAATTTGTTAAAAAAAAAAAAGAAAAATCATATTTTTAATTTTGTGATTGATGGATTTAAATAAAATGTTAAGTTATCTTATTTTTTTTATCTGTCTCAATAAAAAAAGAAAAGAAATTAATTATCCAATCATTAAAAAGAAAAAAAGAAAAGATACTTGAGTTAAACTGAGGCAGTATTCAAATTAGGCACGTTGTGAGAAGAAAAGAACTTTCGTCTTACACAGAGAAGCAGAACATATTGAATTTTTTTTTTAAAAAAAAGAAAGTGTATTACTTAAGTCTTTTGACAAATTAAAATATAGCTTTAACTAAACGTGAAAATGGAAAAAGAAAACTTTGCTAGAGGAATTATAATGTCAATGGGGTAATTTAGAGGCTTCGTTCTCTCCACGCTATGCCATGACTCTCCATAAATGAAATAACCCGCCTTCTTTATGAATAAACTGGATTGTAAAACTGGAAGGTAATTATGTTATAAGAATATTAAAACATCTTTATCTTACGTTATAAAGTGAAGTTATGAAATAACTACATAGAATTTGTTTTGTAAAATATTAGAACACGTTTATCATACGTTATAAAATGAAGTTATGAAATAATTACATAGAATTTGTTTTTTGTAAAATATGAAAACATCTTTATCATACGTTATAAAGTGACATTATGAAATAATTACATAGAATGTGTTTTATAAAATATTAAAACGTCTTTATCATACGTTATAAAGTGACATTATGAAATAATTACATAGAATTTGTTTTATAAAATGTTAAAACGTCTTTATCATACGTTATAAAGTGAAGTTATGAAATAGCTACACGCAAATTTATTTATAAAAATATTTGAACGTATTTACTATATGAATTAGAAATGCTTTAATTGCATATTACTTCTATCTGGGTAATGTAACAGAGTTTATGTATAAGAATATACTTTTATATTTGACTAAATTATAAATGCTCCACAAGCCAAACAGAGTTTATGTATATGAATATAGTTTTATATTTGGCTAAATTATAAATGCCTCAATTATCAAATGATAAATGCTCTACAAACCAAGAATTGCTGAGTTCAAATGTCTACCAATCGGTAATAATTCATAAAATGATGAAATGCTCTATAAATCATAAATACTTGACTGCTTCTAAGCTTCTTATAATGTAACAGAGTTTATGTGTAAGAACATACTTCTATATTTGGCTAAATTATAAATGCCTCAATTATCAAATGATAAATGCTCTACAAACCAAGAATTATTGAGTTCAAATATCTGTCAATCAGTAATAATTCATAAAATGATGAAATGCTGTATAAACCATAAATGCTTGACTGCTTCTAAGGTTCTTACCTTAAATGAACAAATGAATTATTGTATAAACCATAAATGCTTGTCTGCTTCAAAATGAATTATTGTATAAACCATAAATGCTTGACTGCTTCTAAGGTTCTTCTCTTAAATGAACAAATGAATTATTGTATAAACCATAAATGCTTGACTACTAAAATAATGAAATGCTATATAAACCATAAATGCTTGACTGCTTCTAAGCTTCTTCTCATAAAGGAATATAAAAACAAACTATTGTTGAATTAGAATATTCACAAGCTTCTTCCTATAAATAAATACAAAAATGAACTATTGTTGAATTAGAATATTCACAAGCTTCTTCTCATAAATGGATTCAAAATGAATTATTATTGAATTAGAATATTTCCAAGCTTCTTCTCATAAAGGAATTAATGAACTATTGTTGAATTAGAATATTCACAAGCTTCTTCTCATAAATGAATTCAAAATGAACTATTGTTGAATTAGAATATTCACAAGCTTCTTCTCATAAATGGATTCAAAATGAATTATTATTGAATTAGAATATTTCCAAGCTTCTTCTCATAAAGGAATTAATGAACTATTGTTGAATTAGAATATTCACAAGCTTCTTCTCATAAATGGATTCAAAATGAATTATTATTGAATTAGAATATTTCCAAGCTTCTTCTCATAAAGGAATTAATGAACTATTATTGAATTAGAATATTTCCAAGCTTCTTCTCATAGAGGAATTAATGAACTATTGTTGAAATTGCAAATTAATTGTTATTTAATAAATTTTGTTTTTGTTACTAAAATTAAATTGGTTATCCAGTTGTTCAGTTTTGTTTATTTATCGCATCACTCACCAATTATAGCACTGGTTCATGAGAATCTCATGTTCTCTGAGCTACGTCTGACATAACTTGACCTAGGCCAGTCAGGTTGTAGTGAGATGGAACTCTAATGGCGCTCTTTGGGAAACCAAACATAGAAATATTTAGATGTTTCCAGTCTCTATGTACTACATCCTCTGATGAGCAGGAAATATTGTTGTAGGGGGGCATTAACATCTGCATTAAGAATATCAATTGATAGTTCCTTCCTGCAGCATGCTCATCAGAAAATTGTTACAACTGACGTAATAAAACGGTTGTATGGCGGTCCGGTTACATTTGGCGTCCAACTGTGAGGCTTTACCTGGCTAACCTACCTATAGGCTCCGGTTACATTTGGCGTCCAACTGTGAGGCTTTACCTGGCTAACCTACCTATAGGCTCCGGTTACATTTGTCTTTCAACTGTGAGGCTTTATCCAGCTAGCCTAACCATAGGCACCTATTACATTGTCACCTTACTGTGAGGCCTTATCTGGCATAGGCCGGTTAATTTGCCACCCTATTGTGAGGTCCGATCTAGCTAGCCTACTCATAGGTATAAGCAGATCACGATTCTGTGATATGAACAGTGCATATGATGTAGTGATGTAATTTGTTCAGGAAGGATGGAAAAATAAAAGTCTAAAAGAAAAACACAAAATGAATGGCATAAAGAATGAAACAGGCATTTCAAAGAAGATGGAGTAAGGTCATGGTGTGGATGGAGAGAGAAGCTTACTGATTCAGAAAACAAAGGAGAAATGGTAAACATGGAGGCTCAAAAAACAGAAAAGATAGCTATGATAGCTCAGATAATAGAAATTATAAAAGCAAAACAGAAAAGAGACGAACAAAGAGAAGAAGATATCAAACAGAGAGAAGAAAAAAGAGATCAAACAAAGAGAAGAATATAACCAAAATTGGGATAAACAAAGAGAAGAATATAACCAAAAATGGAATAAACAAAGAGAAGAATATAACCAAAAATGGAATAAACAAAGAGAAGAATATAACCAAAAATGGGATAAACAAAGAGAAGAATATAACCAAAAATGGGATAAACAAAGAGAAGAATATAACAAGCAAGCAATAGAAGCAAACCAAAGAATAGAAAAACAAAATACTGATGAAGCAAAATTTGAGATTGTTAAAAAGGAAGAAATTGAAATTACAAAGAGTGATCTTGAAATTGTCAGTCTACCTTCAGGAAAACTTCTGATTGTGGAATGTACCTCTAAAATTGAAAATAAAGAAACAGTATATACAGAAGCTGAGAATGAAATTGTATCAAATACAGTAAAAGAGTTTCAAATGGATGAAAATGAATCTAATAAAGCAAAATTAAAATCTTCTGATCTTCAAGAAGATGAAAAATGTGAAAATGAACATAATCAAAATATAACAAAGGGACTATCCAATATAGAAGAAAATGTTTCAGAAAAATTGTCTGATATATGCTATGAAATAGTAACAAAGATAGAGAAAGGAATCATAAAATGGAAAGAAAAGTGTGTTAGTCCTCAGCCATATATAAAAATTATAAACAAAAGCTTAATAAACTCAAATCAAAAATTGAGTACAAAAAAAAAATATATAAAGACAGTTATTAAAAATATAGTTGCTTACGCAGGAAAAGACACCAAAAATGAATCTGAAAACTCAGGATTTATCAGTGTGAAAAAAATTAAGCAACAAGAAACCTTTACAAATACAAAAAAAATAATTACTATGGCAGAAAAACCATTTAAAAAGAAACTTTTATATAAAAATGAAGTACCACCATGGAAGAGGAACAGAAAAAAATTCACAGATGGTGTTCATGGTCCATATCGGACGCATATAATTAGAAGATCAAACAGTAACAATGATCTCCAAAGAAAATACAGAAGTGAAGAAGCAAGACATCACAGTAATGTTAAACATGATAAATTTTCAACAAAGAGACGATCCAGAAGTACGTCACCTCATAATACAAAAGAGGACTATAGGAGAACTGATCATGATCCTCAGTTTCTCCAAACCAGGTTGCAGTTATGATTCAGAATAAAATAGAGATAGCTGATGAAAAAGTTTGTGAGTGTGGTGTAGTGATGCATGAACTTGTGTTTTTCATGTTGAGATGGTGGATGATTGAGCAGAGCTGCTTGGATGCATTGTGTTATGATGCTCCGAAGTATATGCTCGGCACTATCCCGACCTGGATGTTGTGCTCCAAGAGTAGTCCAGCAGTGCGTATATATAGGTCTCATGGATAGGCCTTGGTCTCATGGATAGGCCAAATGATAGCCCCTAAGACTCACCGAAGCTGAGCAGGGTTGGCTGAGTGCCAAATTGATTTTTTTTTCTCTGGCTCCTATTCTTGATTGGATGATGCTTCTAGGTACAAGAGAGGTAGTGCTTAAAAATGAGATATTTTCTCGTGACGTCATGAGGTGGTGTGTACTGGTAGTTTGTGCTTGGCCATCTATTTGTCCCAGCATTGGAGGCTATGGTTCATGTATTCACTTTTCCAGCTCATCTTACCCATTCATCAGCATATCTAAAACCAGGCAGTACTGAGAAATAATGTGTATAGTATGTGGAATGAAATCGTACTTCCAGGCGATTTCATCCCAAAATTTGGTGAGGGGTAATGAAACAGTTATGCTGTTACTCATATAGATATTCAAAAGACCCCCCCCCCATTTAAAAACGTCTAGCGTGATTCAGTCTAATTGGGAACGCAATAAAGCTGTAATTTGTTAAAAAAAAAAAAAGAAAAATCATATTTTTAATTTTGTGATTGATGGATTTAAATAAAATGTTAAGTTATCTTATTTTTTTTTTATCTGTCTCAATAAAAAAAAGAAAAGAAATTAATTATCCAATCATTAAAAAGAAAAAAAGAAAAGATACTTGAGTTAAACTGAGGCAGTATTCAAATTAGGCACGTTGTGAGAAGAAAAGAACTTTCGTCTTACACAGAGAAGCAGAACATATTGAATTTTTTTTTTTAAAAAAAAGAAAGTGTATTACTTAAGTCTTTTGACAAATTAAAATATAGCTTTAACTAAACGTGAAAATGGAAAAAGAAAACTTTGCTAGAGGAATTATAATGTCAATGGGGTAATTTAGCGGCTTCGTTCTCTCCACGCTATGCCATGACTCTCCATAAATGAAATAACCCGCCTTCTTTATGAATAAACTGGATTGTAAAACTGGAAGGTAATTATGTTATAAGAATATTAAAACATCTTTATCTTACGTTATAAAGTGAAGTTATGAAATAACTACATAGAATTTGTTTTGTAAAATATTAAAACACGTTTATCATACGTTATAAAATGAAGTTATGAAATAATTACATAGAATTTGTTTTTTGTAAAATATGAAAACATCTTTATCATACGTTATAAAGTGACATTATGAAATAATTACATAGAATGTGTTTTATAAAATATTAAAACGTCTTTATCATACGTTATAAAGTGACATTATGAAATAATTACATAGAATGTGTTTTATAAAATGTTAAAACGTCTTTATCATGCATTATAAAGTGAAGTTATGAAATAGCTACACGCAAATTTATTTATAAAAATATTTGAACGTATTTACTATATGAATTAGAAATGCTTTAATTGCATATTACTTCTATCTGGGTAATGTAACAGAGTTTATGTATAAGAATATACTTTTATATTTGACTAAATTATAAATGCTCCACAAGCCAAACAGAGTTTATGTATATGAATATAGTTTTATATTTGGCTAAATTATAAATGCCTCAATTATCAAATGATAAATGCTCTACAAACCAAGAATTGCTGAGTTCAAATGTCTACCAATCGGTAATAATTCATAAAATGATGAAATGCTCTATAAATCATAAATACTTGACTGCTTCTAAGCTTCTTATAATGTAACAGAGTTTATGTGTAAGAATATACTTCTATATTTGGCTAAATTATAAATGCCTCAATTATCAAATGATAAATGCTCTACAAACCAAGAATTGCTGAGTTCAAATGTCTACCAATCGGTAATAATTCATAAAATGATGAAATGCTGTATAAACCATAAATGCTTGACTGCTTCTAAGGTTCTTACCTTAAATGAACAAATGAATTATTGTATAAACCATAAATGCTTGTCTGCTTCAAAATGAATTATTGTATAAACCATAAATGCTTGACTGCTTCTAAGGTTCTTCTCTTAAATGAACAAATGAATTATTGTATAAACCATAAATGCTTGACTGCTTCAAAATGAATTATTGTATAAACCATAAATGCTTGACTGCTTCTAAGCTTCTTCTCATAAAGGAATATAAAAACAAACTATTGTTGAATTAGAATATTCACAAGCTTCTTCCTATAAATGAATACAAAAATGAACTATTGTTGAATTAGAATATTCCCAAGCTTCTTCTCATAAATGGATTCAAAATGAATTATTATTGAATTAGAATATTTCCAAGCTTCTTCTCATAAAGGAATTAATGAACTATTGTTGAATTAGAATATTCACAAGCTTCTTCTCATAAATGAATTCAAAATGAACTATTGTTGAATTAGAATATTCACAAGCTTCTTCTCATAAATGGATTCAAAATGAATTATTATTGAATTAGAATATTTCCAAGCTTCTTCTCATAAAGGAATTAATGAACTATTGTTGAATTAGAATATTTCCAAGCTTCTTCTCATAAATGAATTCAAAATGAACTATTATTGAATTAGAATATTTCCAAGCTTTTTCTCATAAAGGAATTAATGAACTATTATTGAATTAGAATATTTCCAAGCTTCTTCTCATAGAGGAATTAATGAACTATTGTTGAAATTGCAAATTAATTGTTATTTAATAAATTTTTTTTTGTTACTAAAAATTAAATTGGTTATCCAGTTGTCCAGTTTTGTTTGTTTTATCGCATCACTCACCAATTATAGCACTGGTTCATGAGAATCTCATGTTCTCTGAGCTACGTCTGACATAACTTGACCTAGGCCAGTCAGGTTGTAGTGAGATGGAACTCTAATGGCGCTCTTTGGGAAACCAAACATAGAAATATTTAGATGTTTCCAGTCTCTATGTACTACATCCTCTGATGAGCAGGAAATATTGTTGTAGGGGGGCATTAACATCTGCATTAAGAATATCAATTTATAGTTCCTTCCTGCAGCATGCTCATCAGAAAATTGTTACAACTGACGTAATAAAAAGGTTGTATGGCGGTCCGGTTACATTTGTCGTCCAACTGTGAGGCTGTACCTGGCTAACCTACCTATAGGCTCCGGTTACATTTGGCGTCCAACTGTGAGGCTTTACCTGGCTAACCTACCTATAGGCTCCGGTTACATTTGTCTTTCAACTGTGAGGCTTTATCCAGCTAGCCTAACCATAGGCACCTATTACATTGTCACCTTACTGTGAGGCCTTATCTGGCATGGGCCGGTTAATTTGCCACCCTATTGTGAGGTCCGATCTAGCTAGCCTACTCATAGGTATAAGCAGATCACGATTCTGTGATATGAACAGTGCATATGATGTAGTGATGTAATTTGTTCAGGAAGGATGGAAAAATAAAAGTCTAAAAGAAAAACAAAAAATGAATGGCATAAAGAATGAAACAGGCATTTCAAAGAAGATGGAGTAAGGTCATGGTGTGGATGGAGAGAGAAGCTTACTGATTCAGAAAACAAAGGAGAAATGGTAAACATGGAGGCTCAAAAAACAGAAAAGATAGCTATGATAGCTCAGATAATAGAAATTATAAAAGCAAAACAGAAAAGAGACGAACAAAGAGAAGAAGATATCAAACAGAGAGAAGAAAAAAGAGATAAACAAAGAGAAGAATATAACCAAAATTGGGATAAACAAAGAGAAGAATATAACCAAAAATGGAATAAACAAAGAGAAGAATATAACCAAAAATGGAATAAACAAAAAGAAGAATATAACCAAAAATGGGATAAACAAAGAGAAGAATATAACCAAAAATGGGATAAACAAAGAGAAGAATATAACAAGCAAGCAATAGAAGCAAACCAAAGAATAAAAAAACAAAATACTGATGAAGCAAAATTTGAGATTGTTAAAAAGGAAGAAATTGAAATTACAAAGAGTGATCTTGAAATTGTCAGTCTACCTTCAGGAAAACTTCTGATTGTGGAATGTACCTCTAAAATTGAAAATAAAGAAACAGTATATACAGAAGATGAGAATGAAATTGTATCAAATACAGTAAAAGAGTTTCAAATGGATGAAAATGAATCTAATAAAGCAAAATTAAAATCTTCTGATCTTCAAGAAGATGAAAAACGTGAAAATGAACATAATCAAAATATAACAAAGGGACTATCCAATATAGAAGAAAATGTTTCAGAAAAATTGTCTGATATATGCTATGAAATAGTAACAAAGATAGAGAAAGGAATCATAAAATGGAAAGAAAAGTGTGTTAGTCCTCAGCCATATATAAAAATTATAAACAAAAGCTTAATAAACTCAAATCAAAAATTGAGTACAAAAAAAAAATATATAAAGACAGTTATTAAAAATATAGTTGCTTACGCAGGAAAAGACACCAAAAAGGAATCTGAAAACTCGGGATTTATCAGTGTGAAAAAAATTAAGCAACAAGAAACCTTTACAAATACAAAAAAAATAATTACTATGGCAGAAGAACCATTTAAAAAGAAACTTTTATATAAAAATGAAGTACCACCATGGAAGAGGAACAGAAGAAAATTCACAGATGGTGTTCATGGTCCATATCGGACGCATATAATTAGAAGATCAAACAGTAACAATGATCTCCAAAGAAAATACAGAAGTGAAGAAGCAAGACATCACAGTAATGTTAAACATGATAAATTTTCAACAAAGAGACGATCCAGAAGTATGTCACCTCATAATACAAAAGAGGACTATAGGAGAACTGATCATGATCCTCAGTCTCTCCAAACCAGGTTGCAGTTATGATTCAGAATAAAATAGAGATAGCTGATGGAAAAAGTTTGTGAGTGTGGTGTAGTGATGCATGAACTTGTGTTTTTCATGTTGAGATGGTGGATGATTGAGCAGAGCTGCTTGGATGCATTGTGTTATGATGCTCCAAAGTATATGCTCGGCACTATCCCGACCTGGATGTTGTGCTCCAAGAGTAGTCCAGCAGTGCGTATATATAGGTCTCATGGATAGGCCTTGGTCTCATGGATAGGCCAAATGATAGCCCCTAAGACTCACCGAAGCTGAGCAGGGTTGGCTGAGTGCCAAATTGATTTTTTTTTCTCTGGCTCCTATTCTTGATTGGATGATGCTTCTAGGTACAAGAGAGGTAGTGCTTAAAAATGAGATATTTTCTCGTGACGTCATGAGGCGGTGTGTACTGGTAGTTTGTGCTTGGCCATCTATTTGTCCCAGCATTGGAGGCTATGGTTCATGTATTCACTTTTCCAGCTCATCTTACCCATTCATCAGCATATCTAAAACCAGGCAGTATTGAGAAATAATGTGTATAGTATGTGGAATGAAATCGTATTTCCAGGTGATTTCATCCCAAAATTTGGTGAGGGGTAATGAAACAGTTATGCTGTTCCTCATATAAATATTCAAAAGACCCCCCCCCCATTTAAAAACGTCTAGTGTGATTCAATCTAATTGGGAACACAATAAAGCTGTAATTTGTTAAAAAAAAAAAAGAAAAATCATATTTTTAATTTTGTGATTGATGGATTTAAATAAAATGTTGTTATCTTATTTTTTTTTATCTGTGTCAATAAAAAAAGAAAAGAAATTAATTATCCAATCATTAAAAAGAAAAAAAGAAAAGATACTTGAGTTAAACTGAGGCAGTATTCAAATTAGGCACGTTGTGAGAAGAAAAGAACTTTTGTCTTACACAGAGAAGCAGAACATATTGAATTTTTTTTTAAAAAAAAGAAAGTGTATTACTTAAGTCTTTTGACAAATTAAAATATAGCTTTAACTAAACGTGAAAATGGAAAAAGAAAACTTTGCTAGAGGAATTATAATGTCAATGGGGTAATTTAGAGGCTTCGTTCTCTCCACGCTATGCCATGACTCTCCATAAATGAAATAACCCACCTTCTTTATGAATAAACTGGATTGTAAAACTGGAAGGTAATTATGTTATAAGAATATTAAAACGTCTTTATCTTACGTTATAAAGTGAAGTTATGAAATAACTACATAGAATTTGTTTTGTAAAATATTAGAACACGTTTATCATACGTTATAAAATGAAGTTATGAAATAATTACATAGAATTTGTTTTTTGTAAAATATGAAAACATCTTTATCATACGTTATAAAGTGACATTATGAAATAATTACATAGAATGTGTTTTATAAAATATTAAAACGTCTTTATCATACGTTATAGAGTGACATTATGAAATAATTACATAGAATGTGTTTTATAAAATGTTAAAACGTCTTTATCATGCATTATAAAGTGAAGTTATGAAATAGCTACACGCAAATTTATTTATAAAAATATTTGAACGTATTTACTATATGAATTAGAAATGCTTTAATTGCATATTACTTCTATCTGGGTAATGTAACAGAGTTTATGTATAAGAATATACTTTTATATTTGACTAAATTATAAATGCTCCACAAGCCAAACAGAGTTTATGTATATGAATATAGTTTTATATTTGGCTAAATTATAAATGCCTCAATTATCAAATGATAAATGCTCTACAAACCAAGAATTGCTGAGTTCAAATGTCTACCAATCGGTAATAATTCATAAAATGATGAAATGCTCTATAAATCATAAATACTTGACTGTTTCTAAGCTTCTTATAATGTAACAGAGTTTATGTGTAAGAACATACTTCTATATTTGGCTAAATTATAAATGCCTCAATTATCAAATGATAAATGCTCTACAAACCAAGAATTGTTGAGTTCAAATATCTACCAATCAGTAATAATTCATAAAATGATGAAATGCTGTATAAACCATAAATGCTTGACTGCTTCTAAGGTTCTTACCTTAAATGAACAAATGAATTATTGTATAAACCATAAATGCTTGTCTGCTTCAAAATGAATTATTGTATAAACCATAAATGCTTGACTGCTTCTAAGGTTCTTCTCTTAAATGAACAAATGAATTATTGTATAAACCATAAATGCTTGACTACTAAAATAATGAAATGCTATATAAACCATAAATGCTTGACTGCTTCTAAGCTTCTTCTCATAAAGGAATATAAAAACAAACTATTGTTGAATTAGAATATTCACAAGCTTCTTCCTATAAATAAATACAAAAATGAACTATTGTTGAATTAGAATATTCACAAGCTTCTTCTCATAAATGGATTCAAAATGAATTATTATTGAATTAGAATATTTCCAAGCTTCTTCTCATAAAGGAATTAATGAACTATTGTTGAATTAGAATATTCACAAGCTTCTTCTCATAAATGAATTCAAAATGAACTATTGTTGAATTAGAATATTCACAAGCTTCTTCTCATAAATGGATTCAAAATGAATTATTATTGAATTAGAATATTTCCAAGCTTCTTCTCATAAAGGAATTAATGAACTATTGTTGAATTAGAATATTCACAAGCTTCTTCTCATAAATGGATTCAAAATGAATTATTATTGAATTAGAATATTTCCAAGCTTTTTCTCATAAAGGAATTAATGAACTATTATTGAATTAGAATATTTCCAAGCTTCTTCTCATAGAGGAATTAATGAACTATTGTTGAAATTGCAAATTAATTGTTATTTAATAAATTTTGTTTTTGTTACTAAAATTAAATTGGTTATCCAGTTGTTCAGTTTTGTTTATTTATCGCATCACTCACCAATTATAGCACTGGTTCATGAGAATCTCATGTTCTCTGAGCTACGTCTGACATAACTTGACCTAGGCCAGTCAGGTTGTAGTGAGATGGAACTCTAATGGCGCTCTTTGGGAAACCAAACATAGAAATATTTAGATGTTTCCAGTCTCTATGTACTACATCCTCTGATGAGCAGGAAATATTGTTGTAGGGGGGCATTAACATCTGCATTAAGAATATCAATTGATAGTTCCTTCCTGCAGCATGCTCATCAGAAAATTGTTACAACTGACGTAATAAAAAGGTTGTATGGCGGTCCGGTTACAATATATATATATATATATTGAAAAATAATTGCAAAATTATGTTATTATAATAAAATAAAAAACCAAATAACTTTCTGCTTGGGAGTTTAGAAGTTTGAGCCTTGAAAATGACACCTGGAGACCCAATCCATAGACTCTAATTCCACCACTTATTTTTTAAGTGATTTCCATTAATGAATTATACTTTCCTATAGTAATTTGAATTCTATGATAGAATTAATTACTATATATTGAAATCTATAAGTCAATTACTAATAACACTAGAGTTTTAATAAAGTAATCAATTGTCCCAGTATGGCCAAGATAGTATATTGAATCATTTGTTTTGAATTATCCTGAAATATATTCTTTTTATCCAATATTGAATTTTTTTAGAATAAATTCTATAAAAGCCAAATTAAAAAAAGAAAATACATTGTGACTTTTATATACTGTAATGTTTCATATATGATTACTTTTAAGATTTTTAAAGTGCAATTTTGTAAAATAAAAAGATTGCTTATATTTTGCTTTTAAGATATAATAAAACTTTGTAGTGGGAAATCTAAAATAGAATTAGAAAAAGATTTAAAATCTCTTTTTTTTCTCTCTCTCTCTCTCTTTGTAAAGAAAACTCCTTTTATAATGTATAAAATAAGCAAATGTAAAATCAGACTAAAAATTAGTCTGTAAAAATAAATGTTAGTAAAACTTTCCGAATGTACTTACTTTAAAGATTACTTAGATGATAAAAGAAAATTGTAACTTACAATTGAATTAATTTAAAAAAACCACATACACTATCTCATTGAGGTAGTAGATGAATCTGAATGAAGAATTAAGGTAACAAAAAATGTAAAATTAATTCAGACAGATTTCAAGTTATCAAAATTAAAAATATGATAAGGAAATAAACAATGGAAGAGAAAAAGGTATAAAAGTTGCATCTTGGTTATTGTTCTTTAGTTGGACTTATAATATAGTTGGGGCTGCAATCTGCTAGATCATTCAGCTCTTTAATCTGTAATTTAGTTCAGTTAGATTTCAGTTCAAGTTGGGATTGCTATTAGTGTTATTTCTATACAGTCTGGTCTGCATTTTATGATCAAGCTATTTCAGTCATCAATTTGTTATTATTATGGTCTGCAATTTGTCAGAGTTTTGATCTTGAGTCTGTAAATCATTCCGATCTTCATAGCATTATATATTGCTGCAGATATTCAGAAATTTTAGTACAGTAGTAAATTAGTCATTACTATTGCAGTCAACATTAATGCAGAAGCTGCATAAGGCATAGGAGTGTTCAGCAGGGCTTCATGCCTCAAGCCCTCAGCCATCAACTATCCCACCTGAATCAATACCTGTAACCAATGCCAAGATCATGAAGTAGAAGCTGCCACATGCACTCTCTTTCTCGTTGTTTGATAGAAACCTGGAAGGAAAGCCATAAAACCATTGATGGGGAAACAAAAGGTCAACTGGTTGAAAAATAAAACAAATGAAAACCTAGGTAAAGATACTTTTTAATATATTCTGATCATAGTCTAGACTCTCTATTTTAAATGAAATGAACTTTAATGAAGGACTATTATAACTACAGCCTAAAGTAATCATTTCTATTTTTATGTAAATATTATATTTTATTTTATATTATATTAAATATATGTGTGCATAAATAAATATTAATGTTTGCTTAATTGTTATTTTGTCTATTTTCTCTCTCTCTTGTCATTGGGTCAACAGTAAATTAGTGTAGTGTTATTTTTATGTGTTAAATAAATGTGCTGGTTAAGACTATGAGCTAGTCATGGGATGTGTCAAGTGCTGAATTATGGGTCTGTCATCGGAAGCATGCTGACTATATAACATATAGTTATCTGGTGCCTGAGATTGTTCCTCAAAACCAATAAAATGCTTTGGATGGAAGGGATTTGAATCCAGCAGTTGAGGTGAGCCACAGTTTGGAAATATGGTTATGTTATGCTTTGTATAGCTCAATATATCATTGATGGCTATGCTATCGAAAGTATTATCCCCTCTTCTTGAAGGGCTGGTCCATTCCTATAGATTTCAAAAGATATTAAAGTTATATTATAAAAGGTGTTTAAACCCAAGTAAATAATATCCATCTTCTTATCCAGACCCATTCAATATTTATTTTCTGTTTTGATTTTACATTTATTTACAGTTATAGTCAATTAAAAGTTAATTTGTTAATATTGACAATTATTAAAGTGGTTGAATATTAAATTATTTTTATGCTGATGTAATAATAGACATAGTAAACAAATTTAAAAGCTTTTGCAAGAGTAAATATGAATAATTAGCAACTCATTATTTTGAATTTTTTTAAAAAACAGAGTTTCAACAAAAATATATACCTATATTTAAATTAATTTATGTGAGGTATAGTTGTTAGACTTGAATCTTCCTTTGATATAATGTAAAAGCATTCCAAATATTACCCTTAAAGATCTACAGTAAAATTCTAAAAATGCTTAAAAATATGATAACAAGATTATAAAATCAATCAATTTGCTCTTCATTTGTTGGTTTATTTTCATCATCTAATTAAATTATTAAATGTTTTTAGAAAAAAATCAAGTAATATATATAGATTTTAAATATATTCACTTTTTAGTAATAACACACATGTTAGTATAGAATACAATGTTTCAGGTAGTATTATTTTCTCTTCTTTAGATATTTCTGTTTTGACCAATGACAGCAGCACATGTTAAAATTAAAGTGATCCTTTAACTAGAATATTTTAAGGCAACAGTCGGTACAAATTTTCATTTGTTTGTCTATGAACGTTTACCCAATTTTACATTTTTGCCTTTTAAAAACAAGGATAATGAATGGTTTCCTGTCATTATGGAATATTACACAAGATGAATATATAGAGTTATTGTCATTTCTATGTGAATAGTTTCTTTAATTTTATTTATTTTTTACTTTTTTCTCTCTGTTTAATATTCTTGTGATTTTCCAGGATTGGATAGCGAGAAAAAAGTAATAAAAAAAAAATCAAACAAAAAATACAGAAGTTGCTCAACGACAATGGCAAATAATGGATTCAACCTAGTGTGATGATCTATATTACTTAAAGAGCTTTCATTAACTTTACCCTTAAAAGAGAGAAAAATCAGAAAGACTTTCATAGATAAGTGTATAAAATTTGATAAAATAACATTGATGGTTGGAGTATTACCTTAAATTCAATATTCATCAATTTAAAGGTGAATAATTCAACTTCTAATCAAGTTGGCATTGATCAGAACAGTAAAAAATAGGAGAATAATACTAAAAGAAAATGTGCCCATACTAATCTGTATATTATTATTATTATTATTAATTGAATATATTTTAACCAAGTATAAATAAAGTTTAAATTTAAAAAAACACTTAGCAACTCAACTAGATGATGGAAATAGTTCCAATATATAACTATAATATCCCTACAAACCTTGGGATAATCAAGATATATGTCTGCTTGCTGAGTGTCATACTATAGAGTCTACCACTGTAAAATCACAACATCAATGGAATGAATATGGAAATGAATAAACAATACAAGACTTTCTATAAATATATTGGTTGTCATCTGATCCTTCATGTCAGCTGCTAGAGGCACGATTTCTAATCAAAAACACATTAATATAATGTTCCCGGGCCAGTGATTCTCTATTAATATTGACTTTTTTTTTGTTTGTTTGTTTGTTTACAAAGTTTACTTTCTTTCGTTTCTAAATTATTTTTCCCAAATAATATTTTTGACAATGGTATAATAATAGTTGATTTGTTTTTTTTTAATTTTTATTGACAAGAGGGTCTTTTTTGGTGTGTGTTCAAATAGTAATTTGTGTTTTTTTTAAAAATAGTATTACTGTTTTTGTAAAATTGGATTGCCGAAATTTAAGAGAGAACGGGTCTTTTTTGGTGTGTGTTCAAATAGTAATTTGAGGTTTTTTTTAAAAATAGTATTACTGTTTTTGTAAAATTGGATTGCCAAAATTTAAGAGAGAGTGGGTTTTTTTTGGATTGATCTTTAAATAATAATTGACGTTACTTTGATAGGTTTCTATTTGATTGCCGACAACAATTAGTGGCAGGAGTGTTTTTGTGTATGATTAAATAATAATTTATGTTACTTTGATAGGTTTACATTTGATTGCCGACAATGATTATCGGGAGAAGTGTTGTTTTTTTTTCTGCGTGTGCATGTGTATGCTTAAATAAAAATTAAAACCGTTACTTTTATCGGTTTACATTTGATTGATGACTGATATGACTTTCTTTCATTTATAAATTATGATTTTTGTTTCTACAAATAAATATTTTTGACAATGGGACAATAATAGTTGTTGTTTGTTTAATTTTTATTGACAAAATGTTTTTCCGTGTAGTTTCAAATAGTAATTTGGGTTACGTTTAAATAATAAGTTACCATCTTACTTTGATTAGTTTACATTTGATTGCCGATACTAATTATTGGGAGAAGTGTTTTTTTGTATGTACGATTGTAGACAACAATTATTGGGGAAAGGGGTGTAACCATTTAAAGAATAGTAAGTTTACATTACTTTTAGTGGTGGTGTACATTTGATTGCTGACAATAATTAGTGAAAGGGGTGGGTGTTTTTGGATGATGATTAAATACTAATTTACCTTCCTTTTATTTTACATTTAATTGCCAACAACAATTATTTGGAGAAAGGGGTTGTTTTTTTTTTTGTGTGTATGTTTAAATCAAAATTGAAGTTACTTTCATTTATTACATTTGATTGACAACCGATTGACTTTTTTTCGTTTATAAATTATTATTTTGGTTTCCCAAAAACCTAATCTTTTTGACAATGGGACAATAATAGTTCTTAATTTCATTATTATTGACAAGAACAGATATTTTTTGGTGTACGTTTAAATAGTAATTTGGGTTGTGTTTAAATAGTAATACTGTTTTTAAAAATTTAAGTGACAAAATTAAAGAAACAATGGGGGGGGGTATGGATCTTTAAATAATAATTTTTGTTACTTTAATTTGTTTACATTTGATTGACAACAATTAATGGGAGGGGTGTTTTTGTGTATTTTTAAATAATAATTTACATTTTTTGGTTAACAACAATTATTGTGTGTGTATGTTATGTTACTTTATTTATCAATTTGGTTAATAATATTTACTGGTAGACATTTCAATATCATTAATGGCATGCTGTACAGTCAACTCATCATGGCTCCGGTAATGCAGCAAACATAAAGACTTGACGAATGGCATTTGAAATCCCTCAAACCAGCTGCCTTTTCGAAGTGCACATTTCTTTCAGCAAGAACGAGACTTACAAATGAAAGTCCAAAGATCTTTATGGACCTCAAGTCTCATACATTCGCCACACAAACATCTTTTTTTTTTCAGCAGGATGTTTTTCTGCTGTAGAAATGTTACAGCACTGGCTTCCGTGTCTGGCAATTCCCATCTTTTCATATTTTCTGATTTCGAATTTGCCATACTTTTTGTCTCGGAAAATTTCTCGCTAAAACGTGACTCAAAGCGTGATCTTTAAAATATTACACTAACCCACCATAATCAAAAATTTAGGAGGAATACAAATTTATGAGGAACAAACAAAATAATAAATAAATAAAAAAACAATCACGATACTGTTAAAATGTAATAGTACATCAATTCGTCTTAAAAAAAAAAGGCACCGATAAAAATTTAAATAATTTTGACACGATCAAATTAACACACCCTTGTACGATATTGTTACATCAAATACATAACACAGCATTACAATATAGTGCATGACACAAACAACTACAGCATTTTCCTCTGCTTTTAGCATCGGAAAAACCCACACCGTTAGCCGCTAAGCCGAGTTAACATTCTTTCTAGATTTTATCGTAGAAAGAAGACTTAACTCCGAGTTAACAGTCTACCTTTTAGCATAGAAAGAAGACTTAACTCTGAGTTAACAATCTTTCTAGGATTTATTTTAGAAAGAATGCTTAAAGGCTTGGGTGCGGCCGCTGAAATGGCATATTTCTAGAAATTTAACTAGAAATCGCGCCTCTAGTGGCTGACATGAAGGATCAGATGACAACCAATATATTTTATAGGAAACTTGAACATGGTTTTTATGGGAGAGGTAGGTTTTTATGTTATCAGCATTATCTCACAGAGACATTTTAAAAAATTGCAATGTTGATTAATTTCATTGGACTAATATGGCTGAGAATGAAATACAATGAAGAGCAACTAGATAAGCTGTTGAAATCTTTTAGAAAGAAAAATTTATTGCAGAAAGAATTAATACTTTACATATAGATGTATTTGGAATTTATGAATAGGTTTATATAGTCATTGTAAAATCCATCTATAGTATAGTGGTAATAGAAGTACAAGTAAGAGGAGAAGTAATAGAAATGGTATTGTTTTTCTATATTTTTTCTTTATTGGAATTGTGAGTAGCTGCTATTACTGGTATCTATATTTTTTATTTATTTTTGCAGAACATATTAAAATATTTAATGCATCTGTAAAATAAATAATAATCCCGATTCTTTAAGCATTAGAAAAATAATAATTGGTTAATGAGATATGATACCAACATTTATTTACATGGCATAAATATGAGTTGTAAACAGTACTAAGGAAATAAGACAATATTTTTCCCATTAAGATTAGATCAATCTCTTTTGCATGATTAATCAACATATAGTAACTTTTGAAGTTCCTGCTAGATTTTCACTAATTATTGCAAGATTTTTGTGGGCTGCTAATTGTAAAAAAAAAAAAAGCAGAAAAAGAACAAATTACTATTACATCCAAATATATAACTAATGCACAAGTGTTTGCATCTCAATAATGTAAGAGTCTATTAAAGATTATAGATAATAGCGTCAAGCATTGGTAGTCGAGAGGTCAGCGACAGCTGCTTTACAAGCAGTTGTCCCGGTTTAGCGGGTTCGCTTCCCGGCTGATGGTATGATACATGAGAAGAAAAAAAGATTATAGATAATAGCAATGAGATAAGAAAATGTATTGTGAAAAGAGTTTGACAAACAATGGCAAACTATAGCTAATGAATATGCATGGTTGTAGTATATATCACTCTACTTATCTACAGATAAAATAGTTTGCAAAGTACATATTTAAAATATGATTTATATTCAGTAATTTATTTACAACTTTAAAATATAATTGCTAAATATTTTATATTTTAATTTCCAATATATAATAAATGTTATATATACATATTTTCTTATATTATTTCAGATATTTTTATAACTAAAAAAAAAACTCATGACAATGATAAAAAAAATATAGTTAAAGTATGGGAAATAATATATATATTATTTCTCATATTTTAACTATATTTTTTATCATTGTCTGAGATAGATAGATAGATAGATAGATAGATAGATAGATAGATAGATAGATAGATAGATAGATAGATAGATAGATAGATAGATAGATAGATAGATAGGTAGGTAGGTAGGTAGGTAGGTAGGTAGGTAGGTAGGTAGGTAGGTAGGTAGGTAGGTAGGTAGGTAGGTAGGTAGGTAGGTAGGTAGGTAGGTAGGTAGGTAGGTAGGTAGGTAGGTAGGTAGGTAGGTAGGTAGGTAGATAGATAGATAGATAGATAGATAGATAGATAGATAGATAGATAGATAGATAGATAGATAGATAGATAGATAGACAGATAGATAGATAGATAGATAGATAGATAGATAGATAGATAGATAGATAGATAGATAGATAGATAGATAGATAGATAGATAGATAGATAGATAGATAGATAGATAGATAGATAGATAGATAGATAGATAGATAGATAGATAGATAGATGAATAGATAGATAGATAGATAGATAGATAGATAGATAGATAGATAGATAGATAGATAGATAGATAGATGGATGGATGGACAGACAGATAGACATATAGATAGATAGATAGATAGATAGATAGATAGATAGATAGATAGATAGATAGATAGATAGATAGATAGATAGATAGATAGATAGATAGATAGATAGATAGATAGATAGATAGATAGATAGATAGATAGATAGATAGATAGATAGATAGATAGATAGATAGATAGATAGATAGATAGATAGATAGATAGATAGATAGATAGATAGATAGATAGATAGATAGATAGATAGATAGATAGATAGATAGATAGATAGATAGATAGAAAGAAAGCAAATGGTATATGTTATAATATTATTGAAATATATTTCCAATAATGTGGACTGATTTAAAATTATAAACTTTGTTTTTCATTTAAATTAGCAGGAAAGTTGTATGAACTATGTATATACATGTGAGTATTGGTATATCATATTAAAGATAACTTTCCATTCAATCATAAGGAATATGTGATTATAGCTTTTATACTTTTTTTTTAAATGGATTTTTTTCTGAAATACAAGATTCTAAAAATTTTATTACAACTCAGAATTATTAATAAAGAAATTATGAGAGCATTTGTAAGAAATTAGTAATTATAGTTTTGGTATTAATAATTATATTTTTCATTAATAAAAGTAATTTTTTTTATAATTAGGCATTATTGTATCTTCAAAAAAGTTAAGATATTAGTCAACAATTTGTCCAATTAATTGTCCATATAAGTATGTTTTTTTCCCTCACTTAAAGTTAATGTTGTATATTTGCACTTTCAAATTATAATTTTTTAGTCTTATTTCTAATGATTATTTTAAAACAAGTTATTGCATGATCTACTTTTTATTATTTATTTTTTTGTTAGGATAGAAATGAAATCCTTCACATATATTTCTCTATTGAAATATCAATTTGCCTTTATTTTGAAAACAGAATTATGAATCATGACAGTTAAATATTTTTATAAAATAAATCATTTTAATGACACTTTTATGAGGAATGTATTGAAACTTACTAAAATGACTATTTTTAAACGGAATACAAATGCAATTTCAGAAACGTTTATTTTTTAATATTTTTTCATGTTTATTGCCTTTCATAGAATATAAAATTTATAGCAACATATAATTTTCTTTGTACTTCATGTAAATTGAACTTATTATGAAAAGTGTATCTTCAATCAAATATTTAAAAAATTAAGAAAAATCAATATGGTACTATAGCAGATAATATTTTAAATGGAAAAAGTTTTAAATAAAAATTAAAATTGAAATTATTATTTAAAATATGATTTGGATGATCTCTTTATATGTCTTGATAAGTCTCTTTAATAGAGATTAAATTTTTTTGGTAGGAAAAAAAAGTGTTATAAAATTTGTATTTTGAATATAGTTAATAATATGCAAGATATTAAAATTAAAGCTGCACATTTTGGATTATTTTATGTGGAAAATGTAAGTCTTTAAAATTTTTCTAAAGTAGTTTTGCTTAAATGAATTCTTTTAATACCAATTATTTTACTCATTGATCACAAAACAAATTATAGCAATGTATATTTATTTTCCATAGCAAGCACTCTAAAATAAAATAAATGATATAAATTGGAGTTTAAAAATAATATAATATTAATATTGACAAATTGAAATTTAATAAATTTATATTACTAACATAAAATATGTGTGAGATATAAAATAAATAAAAACATTGTAGGGCTGAATTTATTTCCAGCAAGAAACCACAATGTTGGTGAATCCATCTACTACCAGTTTTTTAAATTTAACTGATTAACAGCATCAGGAATTACACAATAGGTTTCCATCACTAGGGACAAACTATCCAAATCTATCACATCACTCCCTAATCCAGGATAATTGATTGACTTACATATACACCTATAAAAAATCTATTATTTTAATTTAACATTAGCAACGTTTTTTTATTAAAATTATATATATAAAAAACAGTAAAAAATAATTTATTAATTAAAAACGTTAATTAATTTATAAATTGTTTCACTTTCATTTATAATTAATCAATTTCATTTATGATTAAATCGCTGCAGTTTTTTTAAAGAAATGAACGTGCTGTTTCTATCTTAGAAGTTCATCTTTTTCTTTAAAAAGTAATTTTAAATGTAGTAAGAACAAGCATTTGTAGTTTTGTATAGACATTATTGATTAAAATCCATTTTCTCATCCAGTCTTAACGAGTATTTTTTTTTTTTTATCAATGCACTGAAGTATACTCGAGAACGAAATTATTAGAGCATACGATTTCTGTTTTAATAAATCTATTAAAAGAAAAATAATAAAGTTAATGAAAGTATAGTTTAATTTATTTTTTAAAAAAAAAAAAAATTTTAACTATTCTTTTTTATATATTTCATTGTTTATTTTAATAAACTGCATTGTGCGTGATTGTAAAAAATAATTTATTTACAACAAAAATAAAATACAGACGATCTGAAAATCGTCAATATCAAAATGAACAGAAATTATAGACATTAAATAAAATGTATTCATTTTATTTATTTATATTTCTGAAAAGATAATATATTCATGAGATTTGTTTATCAAGAGCACATCGATTTTTTATGATAACTGCATTGTCTGCAGTGTTTATAAACATGGGTTCAAATTCATTTTAGGGCTAGGTTGTTTTTTTAGGTAATTCATAATTTTTTAATTAATCTTAAGAAATTTTAGATAATTGATACATGTTTATTCGATATTTAAATTGGTAAATGGATATTACTCTATGAAGCTTAAAGTAGTTCATTCATATGATTACTGAAGAACCTATCATTAAAAAAAAAAAAAAACATAATTGCAAAAATATTTTATTATTTTTATCACTGCCAAGAAAAGTCGTTAAATCTTATTATTGTTATATAATCTACAATTTTGGCATTAAAAAATTTCTATGTTGTGACCATCAATTAAAAAACTCAGTATAAAATGAACTGAATTTGGAATCTTCTAAATGCTGTTCAGTTATCATTGCTTATCCATTATTAATTTAATAGTACCTCACAGTAATTGTAAATGGATAGTGTATATTTGTCATTAAGTGAAAGTAGCTGATAAATAAAATAAACCCCTTTTTTATATTTAGGATGCATGCAGCAATAAACTCATAAATTATAATATGGCCATAAGTTGTATTAATGAAATGGATTTAACCCATTTATATTTTGATAATTACAGTAATCCCTATATCATCACTATGACATTCTTTTACAAGCTTTGAAGCACATGTTGAAATTGTGAGAAATATTGATTACTATAGTTACGGTGAATGTTTAGGTGGTGATTGGTTGGAATTTAATTATATATATATATTGTAACGAACCGACGAATAGACAAACAGATAGCCGACCACATTGTGGCATCAAAATGTAATGGAATATGAATAAATGATGAAAATCATAATGGAAAATAAATCGATGAAAGAAGGCCTTAAACATAGGCATCAAGAAAAAAAAATGTAATGGACCAACGATGTGCTATCAACAGTCCTTGAAGAACAATCTATATATATTTAGGTTATATACTCATCCATTTCTCTAAAGATCCGACAGATACTGACAGCCAAAATAATGATTAGCATTTCACAATTTTGAGATAGATAAAAGACTTCAATTACTGCTCTTAAAGTATGCAATGTTCCATGAACACTCAGATGATCATCACATTTCAGTCTCTCTAAACTACTGCAACCCATAATAGTTTTCTGAAAACCCTATTGCACTGCCCTGTTTACATCCAAGTCTTAGGGGCTACTATTAAAAAATATTGCCTTGCTCATCTTTGGGAGTCTTAGAGGCTAATATTATACATATATCAAAAAAAATATTGCCTTGCTATCTTTGGTGTCTCAGAGGCAAAATCATGGCAGGACTACTGTTAACTGCTTCATGATAACTAATAACATAATTTGGGCTGGAGCAGTGAATAAGATCAATCAGTCATGAGCGGCATGAACACATCACATCCTCAAGACAATGACAAAAATTCCCCATCCATCATCAACACTTGCAATAGAACCAACCAAACTCCAACAATCAAATATCCAATCTAACCTTCAGAACGCTAGATTTTCTACAACACAAATTTTCCAAATATGGATAAAATTACTACTCTACAATTTAACAACAACAATGTAATTCTAAATTGAAACTAAGCTCCAAAAATGTAACGGACCATCGACCCATCTCTAACCATTTACCCAAATCCATCCCATCACATTTGCCGAAACAAGAATCCGGCCATCCACAGAACATTGGAAAGATCCAATAACACTACAACCAAGATGGATCTTTACTATCATTCAACCCCCATTCCTTTGGCAATATGCACAGGATCCACCCAATTTTCATGTCAATCCATTAAATTCTCCAGAATTCAAACTCAGTCATGATCTGAGTAATTATTCTGTTCAGATATAAATTATAAGAATATATCTAGCCAATGTGGGCAATGACTTGATGTTATGGTTTATATAGTACACTTATTGGATACATATTACATATATATTTCCATATCAAGAGATACATGAATTCAATGATGTATTCTCAACAAATTATAGATAATCCTTAATGTAAAATCAATTAAAATCAACAAATTTATTTTATCTTAACATAACACATTTCAATACTTAAATATACATTTTAAAAACCCCATAAATATGATTCCTACACTTCCACTCAATCTCATTAAAATAATAACACAAAAAAGGAAAAATACATAAAATAATAATATCAACTATAGGTCCCTCTTGGTATACATAGGTCTCTACCTTTCATGCCATCGTACTAAAAAAAAAAACATTTATGATCTTTAATACCAATCTAAACAAATGACATTGTTTGTTGTTGTTTTTTTAAAAAAGAAGGTATCATCATATCAATATACAAATTATTATTGATATACATATAATTGAACTAATGGGTTCATATGTTACTATTATAAATCATGAGAACTGGAATTGCCATCAATTGATTTTATAAGTAATTGTTAGTATGTGTCTTGTTAATAAAGGGTAATATAGGTTTTATTAATGATTAATTTTGTTACTAAATATTATGTTGTTAATGAGTCAAAAATAAGTCTTACTTTCATTTATGTTCATTTCATCATAGTCTAGTCCTTCTCTTTTTTTTTAACAGAACCATTTATTTATTTTTTTATTTAAAAAAAAATACATTTTATATCATGAAATGCATACATCTAAATTCTTTGGTACTTCCAGCTCAAAAAATCCAATGTGGAAGTAAAAAAAAAAAAAATACATAAACGAAGAAGAGAAAAACCTTACAATTTTATAGCATCAGTATGTTAACCATAACGAACAAACAGTTACATATCAGCATAAAATTATGAACGATTTAGTAAACATCTTGATCAACATGAGCATCTTCTTTAAATGAAAAAATTCATGGTAGATTGAGAATTTTCAGCATCTTTTATTTACTTCATTATCCAAAGTAGTGTCTTCTACAATCTATCCAACTCCAACAAGTTGACCAAGTAGTTTGGATAATCTTTGATTTGGCCACTTTCATCATTGATCTATACAACTTCACAAAATATATGGTTGTCATTTTATATATATATGTGTGATGGTGAGAATTCACACCTATGGATCGTGTTCCTCACCCTCTTTAAAACCCATCTGAGTTGCCTTGACCGTTCACAATGACTTTTAGCACACCTACATCATTTTTCTGTTCGTATATATATTATAATAGTAACTTATAGTTATTATTATTGGTCTAACATGCTTATATCTCTTATGAAATTATTAATAAATATAAAATTTATTTGACTATTTTATTATGTATACATATATATACTATTTATATATACATGTGAGTTTTAAATAATACATACCTTAAGTTTTTGAGTAAAATGCCAGATTTGAGGTAGAATAATAAATAATTTTATATATTTTATTATTAAATCTTAATGTCTATTGAACAATTAATATTTGAATAAAGCATGAACTTGTAACAACACATGAGCAGATTGATTCATTCTCTTGTTATTAAGGAGAGGAAAAGAAAATCATTTTTCTTTAAATAACTTTTTCTTTTATCAATACTACTGTTCAATGATTGGAATTTAAATATTTTCCAAATTAAAATAATCTGTAGATTAAAAGTCTGCAAGGAAAATTCCTTTAAGATTTAACAGAAAATTAAAATAAGAAAAGAACGTCTGTTTAAGTTTTTTGAAAACTACATTGTTTTAACACTTCCATTATTCTTCAGATATATATAAATTTAAGATAATTATATATATATAGGATAAAACAATGTGCTTTGAGTAGAACAGCTTTGTATCGTAAAGGTTTCGAAACCAACCTTGCATGCTATTTTGAAATATTTGAAATATTAATTGAAAAGAACGTCTAATGATAATAGAAAAATGGAGATTAAGAACATCATCATTCAAAGAATATTTGCTACATATTATATCAATCAAGTCATTGGATATTATTAACAGTTTATCAATTAAGGATAAATATAATCATCATTATACCAATGGATTAATAATATACCTCGTAAAAGATTTTCATTAGGATGACGAATTATAAACTTCAATATCTACTCTCAACTCTGAAAAATAAGTTTTCTTTATTATTTATTTATATATATTATAATAATGCTTATATTATTTTAATATGTTTATTATTATTATTATCTTTATTTCAAATTTGGCATCGCATCATTATATCTTGATAGGAAAATTATATTTAATATTAAATATAATTTATTGAAAGCTTGACATAATTCATCAAATTAGATGAAGGATATAAAGAATAGTTATTATTTAATAGATATTTTAAACAGGATTATATTGTATTTACTACATAATAT
Organism: Epiperipatus broadwayi; assembly: GCA_028023455.1. Classification (NCBI taxonomy): domain Eukaryota; kingdom Metazoa; phylum Onychophora; class Udeonychophora; order Euonychophora; family Peripatidae; genus Epiperipatus; species Epiperipatus broadwayi. The sequence continues at coordinate 1,853,141 of JAQFVV010000094.1, forward strand.
TGTAAATGTTTAATGTATTTTATTTATCAAAAATACATATAATATATAAGTTATACAATTGTAAATAGTACTTATATATTAGTAATTATGAAACATATAAATAAGAATGGTAAATAAATTAATAAGTTACATAAATTATTAATTTTTGAATCCAGATATTGTTTTTATATATCTGTTAATTTAAACTATTTTCTTTAATTTTTGAAAGTTTATTATAGTATTGAATTTTTCATAGGGTATTAAATAAAATATTATTTATTAATATTTTTAAAATGGTAAAATTTATCCGTATTTATTTATTAATATTTTATTTAACTATTATATTATATTTTTTATTGTTTATTAAATATTGATTTATTAACTTGATCTCTTTGTCTAATCATTATTGAATTATATTATATATATGCTAGTATTATAAATATCATATGAATATCAATTATAATTAATGCTTATATAAAGGCATATTAAATAATAACTTGTTTTGAAATTATCCCTGAAAAGAGCTAATTGCAAATTCTCCATGAGTTTGAATATCGTGGCATAATGGTGACTGAAAGAGGGATGAGAGATGGATGAACTAGTCTAAATTATATTAAAACTTATTTTAAAATTATTGAGCTAGCATAATAAAGATAGATATAATCATGGACTTAGTATTTCATCGATTCATTTCTAGCATTCTACCTGAAGACCCAAAGTCTGATTGTAGAGAAATGCATATCCTCTTTCTAGGGAATTTAATCATCTCCTTATATTTAACAAGATCAACTTAGATTTTAAATATAATCCATTCTGTTATATTTGGTGAACCTAACTGTGAAGCATTAAGTTAATGATTTCCAAACATTAAATATAATCAATCATGTTATATTTGACGTATCAACTGGGATGATTAAATGCCGTTCTGTTTTATTTGGTACCTCAACTAAGGCTATCAAATAGGCCGTCCCTTTATAATATATACATAAAATTCTTTCCTTATATCAGCAGTAGAAACATTTTAGCTATAATAAACAAAACACAATTAAAGTCAATTTTTTTCTTTTGATATTAAACGTTATTAAATTTAAAACTTCCAACAGTTCTAGTATTATCAAATGCTTGATTAATGTGAATGAATATTTTATTACATATTTTTATAGCAAATAGTTCAATATAATTATCAATGAAATAAAAAAATCTTGGTTCCTATTATGCTTTAATCACCAGGTTATAATTTGTTTATTTTTTTAAATTTTCATAGTTTATACAAAAGTTCAATCCCAATGGATGTATAGTGATATTCCTTCATTTCAGTTTTTTTTTTACATATATAGATCAAATCAAAAAAAAACTTGCAGTTCCATGCATCTTTGTTCTTTCTTTAAAATGCTGAAAACCTTTTACCAAAATACGATAGTCAAATTATGTGAATTGCTGTCATTAATGTAACAGTCAGAAAACATGTGACTCGTAAACATAGTGCAGAACTCGACCACCACGCAGAACAGTAGCACCATCGAGGTAGCGAAGCCACCCGTGGTACTGAGTTCGAACATAGTTCATCGGTTCCACAATACAATCCACGAAACAACGCATCTGATGTGACATTAGTAAATATTTCTTTAGGCACGGTGGTCAGGGATATGCAAGAGATTCGTGATTTTATTTTCGAGTTAGCCAATAATCAAACTAATATTAGTTAAACATTCGTATTTATATAATCGAGGAAATATTCTATAGAATGGGTATCGAATAAATGAAACGTAACTGCAGACATATAGTTTAAAATTATTTATTAATACATTTTAAATAAAACAATCATTTATTAATAATATTTTGTGGATTCAAAGCTTCAGTAGCAGGATTTACGACATGATTATATTTTAAAGAATACATTTATTTATTTGTTTACAAAAAAAATTCATTTATTTGAAGGCGTAATCTAGCTACCTAAAATTCTCGAGTAAGTATTTCTAATGCATGCCTGGAGGGATTTATACCTTTGCAATGCAAGAGTCTAAAGTAAGGTTTATAAGAGTAGTGGCAGACATATATTTATTTAATTAAAATATTTATTTATAACTAAGGGCAAACATTTATTTGAGAGTGAATTACGAAGATAATGCAGAGGCAGAGTGATATATAGAATAATAAAATTAAGTAAAGGAAAACGTATGCTTTAGAAAGGCGATATGGAATGGCAGTATATCGAAACTGCAATGCCGTGAATGAGTTTATGAGAATGTCAGGCTGGTCTCTGCCATCGGCCCGACAAAGTTAGGTGTCACATAAGCATAACCAGGGACAAGCGGTTCGTGTCGCAGTTTGCCAGCTGGCTGCATGACGTCATCAAATCCAATGGGAGCACCCATTATGTCCGCTTGTGTAAGACGACTGGGGTTAATTTCAACCCTGAAGAATCCGGAAATTTCACGGCGGAATGGGTCATCGCATCTCTAAAATGTAACACATGTATAATATATAAACGATTATGATAAGATTTAAATAAATTTCTAACTCGGCCCTACATTATCAACATTTACTAAAGAACTTTGGCGACTCTCAAAGAAATGTAATTTTATGGAATTATTCATTAAGATTTAATAAATGCAAAACATATATAAACTGGGGATTATTACAATTAATACGCCAGCCATTTGCGAAGTTGTAGACCCCTGCATTACAATAAATAAAGCATTGAATGCGTGTCGGTTTATATGAAAATTAAATTATTTATGAAAGTAATGTTAATGAAATCTGACACGCACTCACTATTTCAAGCGATCATAGATTTAAACTTTGAAAATTGAGACAATTATGAGCATGCAATAATTAAATAATAACTATAGATAAAAATGTAGATTTTAGAAATACGCTCCCAAGAAAGATAGAATGAGGTAAGCTAGATTATTAGAAAAATTTACACATTAAGTTAATTATTCAATTTTAGTTATACAAATGGTAGTTTTTACATTTTACAATTTAGATAAGTAATATGAAGAATAGCTATAGCATGTTATTAGAGTACTCTAGAGTTTGAACACAGACAGGTACCTGTTTTATAAGAAGTTTTCTGATTCCATTAGTTTAGCAGCAAAAAGTTCACAAGTGGCAGTTCTTTCTTGTATTTAGATATTTCATTTACTTTCACAGCAGCAGCAGCTTTCTCATTTATTTCAGGCAGCATATCTTCATGGTGAATTTATGATGGGCAATGGAAAGTTCGGCATCCGATAGGCCATCTCCCGATGGAGAATAATCTAGGTGCTTTTACTCGGTCATACCTTGGCAGGAACAATTTATTTTTATATTTTGGAGACTCTCAGTGATCGAGAGCAAAGCTAAAGTTGAAGTCAATGTCTCCAGCCAGTTTAAGATGGCCTCTTTTCTTATCTTGATCTTTCACATTTTTGTTAAGGTATTTTTAGGTTCTACTTAATCTGCCCTGAGGATAATCAATGCATTTTGTTGGTTTTAATTATAAAGAAAGCTGCCGTTCTAGTGTTTACATTTTACATTTACTAATTACATTTTGGAGAAATTTTCTTTAATTAATCTATTATCTATCACTGACCCATGCTTTTAAATTTCAAAGACAAATAGGGAACATAAGATTATTTTAACTTTTAATTAAATATTACATCAGATTTTTTTAGAATTATTATTAAACGGAATTTAAACAAAGCAATAAATACGAACTTTATAATCCATAATTAAATGATTAAAATTATACAAAATTATATAACTAAAAGAAATCTAAATTATACTATTTTATTCCTATTTATTGCCTTTAATTTGAGATCGAAATGTGTGCATGTTTATGCTAAATTCTACATATATTTATACATTTTTAATATTGCTACACACACAATTCGATACCAAAAAGTTTAAATTTGGGCGGGATAGACCGGTCAGTGAGAGACGACAGAAAAGGTGAAACTTAAGATTCGAATACGAATCTTACTGTTTCATTAACGAATATAAAATCAAAAAAATCTTGCATATAACTTTCTCTATATGTTATTTAACTTTCCAGCCATTAGAGAACAAAAAAAATAGTTGTTATTGTTGTTATGGTTACATTGTACTCATCAGGTTTTTTTTTTCCCCTTCGCATTACAATACTAAGTTATAAAATCTTTTTTTTTTTTTTTTAGTTTTATTCTTTATAAAACTTTCTCAATTGTTCTGTCAAATTTGTTATTTTAAAATATTAATAAAATTAAATTTAATAACAAAATTTATGATTTTGTTTCAAGCATTTCCAGTTCATTAAACTACAATATAATTTTTATTCATAGCGTTATATGTCATCAATTCGAACTGTTCAATAGAAGTATTAATTTTATAAATCAACACATCTATGTATATATTTATGTTCAAATACATTTAATGGTAAGGATAGGAATGAGATTTATAATGATCCTTACAATTCCCCAATCCAAAAAGGTTAAAAGTTTAATCCCCTTGAACTTTTGACATTTTCTAGAATAAGAAACATATTTATATTCAATGTTCCATCACCATAGAGGTTTATTTTCCTTTTCATATAATAAAATATTATCTGTAATTATCTATCTCTTTCTCCCTGTCAGTTGGTTTACTAAATTACAATTTTATGTTTGTACGAGATTTGACCCCTTTTAACATTTATATTCAATAATTCATTTTACTTTCTCTATTTAATTTCTACTTAAATAGTACTGTCTATCATATAATCGTATCATGACGGAGTGAAACAAAATCTGACCAGTTTCATACTCCTATTTAGGCAGCATGAAAACTTGTCTTGTCGGCTTCTTGTCCTGCTCCGCAGAGTTACAAGACCTTATAATAACCACATGGAATATGAAGTGTCCATATACATACATAGTAAGATACACCCTCATACCTCAGTCAGTTCTGAAAGTAGCCGATACATGCTCAATTATGCAGTCGTATATACTCTCACCACAAAACACCTTTTTCATTTTTACTAGTTTCCATGTTATCTCCTTTCAAACAACACATAAATGGTAATTATGAGTGCCCTCAAAAATCCATTTTCCACTCCTTTTCATACCCAACCTGCACTAATTTCCTCTATGTTTCCCTCTTAACTAAATACATGGTTTCAGACTTCTAGGATTGTAAGTTCCTTTTATTTCTCCATTGATATTTAACCAAAATGCATTAGAGTTAATTTTTTTTAAACAATAACAAATGGACCATCATATTTAGATAACATGCATTTTACTTCAGAAAGACCATACCTTGTAGGTAATGTCATTTCTAAGGTATCCTCATTTATTTTTATAATCCTATTTGAGAAATCAACAATACAAGAGTTCATGTGCAAAAAGTCTGCCCCTAAGATTACATCAGGAATTAATCCATTTAGTATCAAAAAAAACATGATAGAGTGTATTTTGGTTAAACTTGATCTCTACCCAGATCTGTTTTTGTTCCGACTTTGCCTTCCTACTATTGGCCATTGTCACTTGCATAGACTTTAAAGATAATATCTTAATTGACGGATTTTCACTCAATATCCTTTTATAAAATTGATCAGAAATGACCGAAATTTGATTACCTGAGTCCAATAGCATTTTAACTGGAAAATTCTCACACAGCACCTCTATCATAGGACAACTTTGTTGAACATAATTTGGCACTCCATCGTCACATGAATATGTCATATTGGTGATCTTCCACTTTGTCAAAAGTCTTTTGTTTCTCAGAGTATTTATGGTTTCTTGAGGTGAAAAACTAGGCCTCAAGTACCTCTTTAGTTTGTTTGTTTTTAAATCTGGGGTGCAGACTTACTGCATCCTGGTTCTGGAGAGCCTCCCGAACTCGGTGATGAGTTTTTGTGGATTTGCTCTTGTTTGGTCACGTGTGCTTCAGAGACCATAACTGTGATGCATTGGTTGGCAGTATTCTCTCCTTTCGAGGATTTGTATAAGTGTTATCCTTCCTTTTCCGATAGAAGGTAGCATTAACTGAAGACTCACCCTTTCTTTTTTCCAGACCTCGTGCTGATAAATTGGTATTATTTAAATCTATACTGGCCAAAAGTTCAGCAACTTGCTCTATGTTTCTTGCACTAGTACATAGGAGGGATTGCTCTATAGGCGACGGCAAGTTTCTCTTACCTATCCAGATAATCTCCGATTCTGTGAAGTGGTAAGTATCCAGTGTGCACAATTTGGTGACCTGTCATCAAAAAAACTTCACAAATGTTTCCCGTCATCAACTTGTATCTTACCTGGAGTATATGGTATAGAATTGCTTCTTGTCTGTCCCGATTCCAGAAATTATGCACCAATATAGTTCGATATTCCTCAAATGTGAATGGGGTTTAATACAGTGATTCCCACCACCTAAGGCCTCACCTTGGAGGTGACTATAGGCAATAATAACTCTTTCAGCTTCCGACAAACCTCTGTTGACTGAAAAATATAATTCTAAACTTCGAAGATGTTTTGTGGGTGCTTTGTTCGAAAAGCCCTTAAACACTTTAAGTTTCATGAACTGGTTTATCGCATTTATCTGTGAAGTGATCCCTTGAGTTTTATTCACTTCTTGAGAATCCATATGATTCTTCATTTGATGGGGTTCATCAACCATCCACTGATCATAGGTTTGTTTCTCAGTCAGGCATGAGTAAAGCAAATTCATCTCCTCTACCTCGGTAAATGTTTTAGAAGCAACTATGCTCTTCTCATACTGATCTTGAGTTCCTAGATCATCCCGTAAGGTTAGCTCTTGAGAATTCTATTATGTGGTTTCTTCCAACATCCATCAATTCTTTTATTTTTTTTCAAAGCTTGCCTCGCTGACTTTACATTCAACTGGCACATCGGGTTGTCCCCAGATTGTGATTTACGTTGTAAGACCTCATTTCAAGAATTCAATCTTTCGTGTGTTTCATTAGTAGACTCAATTAACTTCTGAAGGGTGGTCTTCCCAATCATTGTATCAGTTTCCATGGAAATTACCTTATCCCCCAACTGAGCTAAACAATGGGTAAAAGATCCAAGAGACTTTTCACATCTTTCATTTTCAACATTGTGGCTCACAGAAATATTGTTCAACTTTGCTTGGACCATCTCAAGATCAGCTTGTAATTCTTCCCTAAAAGTGTTCTGCTTACTCCACACCTCTTTATTCATGACCTCTTGTGTCTGGTAAACTTGTTTGATCTCTCGGTTGATATGAGCAGTAATATGTTCAGCAAATTTGTTGACACACTCTTGACACTTAGTACTTTCTTCTTCAACCCTGTGCCTTACTTCATCATTATCAGTTTGCATTTTTCCCACATCCTGCAACAACTGTCCAATTCTTTTGGATAGTCGGGTGTCGACTTCCTGAATCCTCACCTCCAATTTCTTTTCAATTCCGACTAATCCTTTCCTCATGTCTTGTTGAAATTGAGATATATCCCCTTTTAAACCTACCTCAACTTGGTTGACATTGGCTCTTGTTGCCATGTTATCCAACCTACTATTTAAATCATTAATTTGTCTATACATCTCATTTCCCATATGGGCCATATTTGACTCCTCCTTTGACTCAAATCTCGATTCCATGTTAGCCATATTTGTTTCTAACTTAGACTCGAATCTCAGTTCCATGTTAGCCAGATTTGTTGCCAGAGCAGTCATCTTCAGCATCATCTCCCACAGGATTTGTACTGTAATAGATTCGCTTTCATTAGATGGCATCAATTCATCCCCTAGCATAAAAATCACTTCTTGGTAAGGTGTCTCTGGGATTTGAATCATTGTTCAGTTCTCCTCCAATGATTGAATATGTTGATGCATTTCTTCTGTTGGTTCCTTAAATGCTTGTTGGCACACAAACCTTTCTTCAATACTTGTGTCCATATCTAAATTTTCACCCTTTTGATTTACTTGTGTCTCATCAACTCTTTCATCCATCTTTAAAATGATCTGGCTGCTTCTTAATAGCATAAAGGCAGATATGTCAATGTAATCATTATGAGACAGAGTACTTCCTTATTTATTGCTTCTACAAAATAACTATATTTTTTTTTACAATAAGGATATACTTGTGTCCATATCTAAATTTTCACCCTTTTGATTTACTTGTGTCTTATCAACTATTTCATCCATCTTTAAAATGATCTGGCCGCTTCTTAATAGCATAAAGGCAGATATGTCAATGTAATCATTATGAGACAGAGTATTTTCTTATTTATTGCTTCTACAAATTAACCATATTTTTTTTTACAATATGGATATTCGTTGTGCGGTCTCGGCTTCCTCTTCTAATTCTCTGAAGACAATGAAACAAAAAGCAAAAAAAAAAAATTTTTAAACTACCATCACTTGTACACTTACTCAGTCCCAATCTACTTCTAACTACAAATCGGTTCAACTATCATGATTAAGATACTCATGTCTAATCACTATATATATATAATTTTTATATCACTATTTCACAACCTATAACATTGATGTTAATTCTCTGATTGCTCACATTTGTTTAATAACTAGATTTCCTTTTAATATATATATATATGAGCTAAATACTTGTTCAGACCCCAAAAAGTTGTGTGCCAAAAATTTAACGGACCGACTATTGTACATATGGTGCAACTAAATATCCAGGCCTACCACGTTGTGTGCCAAAAATGTAACGGACCAACGAATAGACAAACAGATAGAGAGATTGTGAAAAATGAATAAAATGAAAAAGATAAAATAAATGGAAAAAAAGAGAAAAAAAACATAGGCGTCAAGAAAAAAAATGTAATGGACCAACGATGTGCTATCAACAGTCCTTGAAGACTAAGCTATATATATATTTAGGTTATATACTCATCCATTCCTCTAACGATCCGACAGATACTGACAGCCAAAAGAATGATTAGCATTTCACACTTCAATCACTGCTCTTAAAGTATACAATGTTCCATGAACACTCAGATGATCATCACATTTCAGTCTCTCTAAGCTACTGCAACCCATAATAGTTTTCTGCAAAAACTATTGCATTGCCCTGCTTACATCCAAGTCTTAGGGGCTACTATTAAAAAATATTGCCTTGCTCATGTTTGGGAGTCTTAGAGGCTAATATTATACATATATCAAAAGAAATATTGCTTGCTCTCTTTGGAGTCTCAGAGGCAAAATCATGGCAGGACTACTGTTAACTGCTTCATGATAACTAATAACATAATTTGGGCTGGAGCAGTGAATAAGATCAATCAGTCATGAGTGGCATAAACACATCACATCCTCAAGACAATGACAAAAATTCCCCATCCACCATCAACACTTGCAATAAAACCAACCAAACTCCAACAATCAAATATCCAATCTAACCTTCAGATTCCTAGATTTTCTACAACACAAATTTTCCAAATATGGATAAAATTACTACTCTACAATTTAACACCATCAATGTAATTTTAAATTGAAACTAAGCTCCAAAAATGTAACGGACCATCGACTCATCTCTAACCATTTACCCAAATCCATCCCATCACATTTGCTGAAACAAGAATCCGGCCATCCACAGAAAATTGGAAAGATCCAATAACACTACAACTGAGATGGATCTTTACTATCATTCAACCCCCATTCCTTTGGCAATATGCACAGGATCCACCCAATTTTCATGTCAATCCATTAAATTTTCTAGAATTCAAACTCGGTCATGATCTGAGTAATTATTCTGTTCAGGTATAAATTATAAGAATATATCTAGCCAATGTGGGCAATGACTTGATGTTATGGTTTATATAGTACACTTATTGGATACATATTACATATATATTTCCATATCAAGAGATACATGAATTCAATGATGTATTCTCAACAAATTATAGATAACCCTTAAAGTAAAATCAATTAAAATCAACAAATTTATTTTATCTTAACATAACACATTTCAATACTTAAATATACATTTTAAAAACACCATAAATATGATTCCTACACTTCCACTCAATATCATTAAAATAATAACACAAAAAAGGAAAAATACATAAAATAATAATATCAACTATAGGTCATTCTTGGTGTACATAGGTCTCTACCTTTCATGCCATCATACTAAAAAAAAAAAATTTATGATCTTTAATACAAATCTAAACAAATGACATTGTTTGTTTGTTTGTTTTTTTTTTAAAAAAAAGGTCTCATCATATCAATATACAAATTATTATTGATATACATATAATTGAACTAATGGGTTTGTACGTTACTATTATAAATCATGAGAACTGGAATTGCCATCAATTGATTTTATAAGTAATTATTAGTATGTGTCTTGTTAATAAAGGGTAATATAGGTTTTATTAATAATTAATTTTATTACTAAATATTATGTTGTTAATGAGTCAAAAATAAGTCTTACCTTCATTTATGTTCATTTCATCATAGTTTAGTCCTTCTCTTTTTTTTTTAACACAACCATTCAAATTTTTTTTATTTTAAAAAATACATTTTATATCATGAAATGCATACATCTAAATTCTTTGGTACTTCCAGCTCAAAAAATCCAATGTGGAAGTAAAATAAAAAAAAATACATAAACGAAGAAGAGAAAAACCTTAAAATTTTATAGCATGAGTATGTTAACCATAACAAACAAACAGTTACATATCAGCATAAAATTATGAATGATTTAGTAAACATCTTGATCAACATGAGCATCTTCTTTAAATGAAAAAATTCATGGCAGATTGAGAATTTTCAGCATCTTTTATTTACTTCATTATCCAAAGTAGTGTCTTCTACGATCTATCCAACTCGCACAAGTTGACCAAGTAGTTTGGATAATCTTTTATTTGGCCACTTTCATCATTGATCTATACAACTTCACATAATATATGGTTGTCATTTTATATATATATATATATATATATATATATATATATATATATATATATATATGTGTGTGATGGTAGAGAATTCACACCTATGGATCATGTTCCTTGCCCTTTTTAAAACCCATCTGAGTTGCCTTGACCGTTCACAAAGACTTTTAGCACACCTGCATCATTTTTCCACTCATATATATATATATATATATACGTAAAATTATTTCCTTATATCAGCAGTAGAAACGTTTTAGCTATAATAAACAAAACATGATTAAAGTCAATTTTTTTCTTTTGATGTTAAACGTTACTAAATTTAAAACTTCCAACAGTTCTAGTATTATCAAACGCTTGATTAATGTGAATGAATATTTTATTACATATTTTTTATAGCAAATAGTTCAATATAATTATCAATAAAATAAAAAAATCTTGGTTCCTATTATGCTTTAATCACCAGGTTATAATTTGTTTATTTTTTTAAAATTTTCATAGTTTATACAAAAGTTCAATACCAATGGATGTATAGTGATATTCCTTTGTTTCAGTTTTTTTTTTACATATATAGATCAAATCAAAAAAAAAAACTTACAGTTCCATGCATCTTTGTTCTTTCTTTAAAATGCTGAAAACATTTTACCAAAATACGATAGTCAAATTATCTGAATTGCTGTCATTAACGAATATAAAATCAAAAAAATCTCGCATATAACTTTCTCTATATGTTTTTTTAACTTTCCAGCCATTACAGAACAAAAAAAAATAGTTGTTATTGTTGTTATGGTTACATTGTACTCATCAGGTTTTTTTTCCCCTTTGCATTACAATATTAAGTTATAAAATCTTTTTTTTTTTTTTTAGTTTTATTCTTTATAAACCTTTCTCAATTGTTCTGTCAAATTTGTTATTTTAAAATAATAAAATTAAATTTAACAACAAAATTTATGATTTTGTTTCAAGCATTTCCAGTTCATTAAACTACAATATAATTTTTATTCATAGCGTTATATGTCATCAATTCGAACTATTCAATAGATGTATTAATTTTATAAATCAACACATCTATGTATATATTTATGTTCAAATACATTTAATGGTAAGGATAGGAATGACATTTATAGCGATTCTTACAATTCCCCCAATTTAAAAAGGTTAAAAGTTTAATCCCCTTGAACTTTTGACATTTTCTAGAATAAGAAACATATTTATATTCAATGTCCCATCACCATATAGGTTTATTTTCTTTTTCATATAATAAAATATTATCTGTAATTATCTATCTCTTTCTCCCTGTCAGTTGGTTTACTAAATTACAATTTTATGTTTGTATGAGATTTGACCCCTTTTAACATTCATATTCAATAATTCATTTTACTTTCTCTATTTAATTTCTACTTAAATAGTACTGTCTATCATATAATTGTATCATGATGGAGTAAAACAAAATCTGACCGGTTTCATACTCCTATTTAGGCAGCATAAAAACTTGTCTTGTCGGCTTCTTGTCCTGCTCTGCAGAGTTACAAGACCCTATAATAACCACACGGAATATGAAGTGTCCATATACATACTTAGTAAGATACACCCTCTTACCTCAGTCAGTTCTGAAAGTAGCCGATACATGCTCAATTATGCAGTCAGATGTACTCTCACCACAAAACACCTTTTCCATTTTTACTAGTTTCCATGTTATCTCCTTTCAAACAACACATAAATGGTAATTATTAGTGCCCTCAAAAATCCATTTTTCATTCCTTTTCATACCCAACCTGCATTAATTTCCTCTATGTTTCCCTCCTAACTAAAAACATGGTTTCAGACTTTTAGGATTGTAAGTCCCTTTTATTTCTCCATTGATATTTAACCAAAATGCATTAGAGTTAATTTTTTTTAAACAATAACAAATGGACCATCATATTTAGATAATATGCAATTTACTTCAGAAAGACCATACCTTGTAGGTAATATCATTTCTAAGGTATCCTCATTTATTTTTATAATCATATTTGAGAAATCAACAATACAAGAGTTCATGTGCAAAAAGTCTGCCCCTAAGATTACATCATGAATTAATCCATTTAGTATCAAAAAAACATGATAGAGTGTATTTTGGTTAAACTTGATCTCTACCCAGATCTGTTTTTGTTCTGACTTTGCCTTCCTACTATTGGCCATTGTCACTTGCATAGACTTTAAAGGTAATATCTTAATCAACGGATTTTTACTCAATATCCTTTTATAAAATTGGTCAGAAATGACCGAAATTTGACTACCTGCGTTCAGTAGTATTTTAACTGGAAAATTCTCACACAGTACCTCTATCATAGGGCAACTTTGTTGAGCATAATTTGGCACTCCATTGTCACATGAATATGTCATATTGGTGATCTCCCACTTTGTCAAAAGTCTTTTGTTTCTTAGAGTATTTATGGTTTCTTGAGGTGAAAAACTAGGCCTCAAGTACCTCTTTAGTTTGTTTGTTTTTAAATCTGGGGTGCAGACTTACTGCATCCTGGTTTTGGAGAGCCTCCCGAACTCAGTGATGAGTTTCTTGTGGATTTGCTCTTGTTTGGTCATGTGTGCTTCAGAGACCATAACTGTGATGCATTGGTTGGCAGGATTCTTTCCTTTCAAGGGTTTGTATAAGTGTTATCCTTCCTTTTCCAATAAAAGTTAGCATTAACTGAAGACTCATCCTTTCTCTTTTCCAGACCTTGTGCAGATAAATTGGTATTATTTAAATCTATACTGGCCAAAAGTTCAGCAACTTGCTCTATGTTTCTTGCACTAGTACATAGAAGGGATTGCTCTATAGGCAATGGCAAGTTTCCCTTAACAATCCAAATGATCTCCGATTCTGTGAAGTGGTAAGTATCCAGTGTGCACAATTTGGTGACCTGTCATCAAAAAAACTTCACAAATGTTTCTGCAGTCATCAACTTGTATCTTTCCTGGAGTATATGGTATAGAATTGCTTCTTGTCTATCCTGATTCCAGAAATTATGCACCAATATAGTTCGATATTCCTCAAATGTGAATTGGGTTTGATACAGTGATTTCCACCACCATAATGCCTTACCTTGGAGGTGACTATAGGCAATAATAACTCTTTCAGCTTCCGACAAACCTCTGTTAACTGAAAAATATAATTCTAAACTTCGAAGATGTTCTGTGGGTGCTTTGTTCGAAATGCCCTTAAACACTTTAAGTTTCATGAACTGGTTTATCGCATTTATCTGTGAAGTGATCCCTTGAGTTTTATTCACTTCTTGAGAATCCATATGATTCTTCATTTGATGGGGTTCATCAACCATCTGCTGATCATAGGTTTGTTTCTCAGTCAGGCATGAGTAAAGGAAATTCATCTCCTCTACCTCGGTAAATGTTTTAGAAGCAACTATGCTCTCCTCATACTGATCTTGAGTTCCTAGATCATCCCTTGAGCTTTGTCTCTTGAGAATTCTATTATTTGGTTTCTTCCAACATCCATCAATTCCTTCATTTTTTTTTCAAAGCTTGCCTCGCTGACTTTACATTCAACATTCAACTGGCACATATAGGGTTGTCCCCAGATTGTGATTTATGTTGTAAGACCTCATTTAAAGAATTCAATCTTTCATGTGTTTCATTAGTAGACTCAATTAACTTCTGAAGGGTGGTCTTCCCATTCATTGTATCAGTTTCCATGGAAATTACCTTAACCCCCAACTGAGCTAAACAATGGGTAAGAGATCCAAGAGTCTCTTCACATCCTTCATTTTCAACATTGTGGGTCACAGAAATATTGTTCAACTTTGCTTGGACCATCTCAAGCTCAGCTCGTAATTCTTCCCTAAAAGTGTTCTGCTTACTCCACACCTCTTTATTCATGACCTCTTGTGTCTGGTAAGCTTGTTTGATCTCTTGGTCGATATGAGCAGTAATATGTTCAGCAAATTTGTTGACACAATCTTGACACTTAGTACTTTCTTCTTCAACCCTGTGCCTTACTTCATCATTATCAGTTTGCGTTTTTCCCACATCCTTCAACAACTGTCCTATTTTTTTGGATAGTCAGGTGTCGACTTCCTGAATCCTCACCTCCAATTTCTTTTCAATTCCGACTAATTCTTTCCTCATATCTTCTTGGAATTGAGATATATCCCCTTTTAAACCTACCTCAACTTTGTTGACATTGGCTCTTGTTGCCATGTTATCCAACCTACTATTTAAATCATTAATTCGTCTATACATCTCATTTCCCATATGGGCCATATTTGACTCCTACTTTGACTCAAATCTCGATTCCATGTTAGCCATATTTGTTTCTAACTTAGACTCGAATCTCAGTTTTATGTTAGCAATATTTGTTGCCAGAGCAGTCATCTTCAACGTCATCTCCTGCAGGATTTGTACTGTAATGGATTCGCTTTCATTAGATGGTATCAATTCATCCCCTAGCATAAAAATCACTTCTTCGTAAGGTGTCTCTGGGATTTGAATCATTGTTCGGTTCTCCTCCAATGATTGAATATATTGATGCATTTCTTCTGTTGGTTCCTTAAATGCTTGTTGGCACACCAATCTTTCTTCAATACTTGTGTCCATATCTAAATTTTCACCCTTTTGATTTACTTGTGTCTCATCAACTCTTTCATCCATCTTTAAAATGATCTGGCCACTTCTTAATAGCATAAAGGCAGATATGTCAATGTAATCATTATGAGACAGAGTATGTCCTTATTTATTGCTTTTACAAAATAACTATATTTTTTTTTACAATATGGATATACTTGTGTCCATATCTAAATTTTCACCCTTTTGATTTACTTGTGTCTCATCAATTCTTTCATCCATATTTAAAATGATCTGGCCGCTTCTTAATAGCATAAAGGCAGATATGTCAATGTAATCATTATGAGACAGAGTATTTCCTTATTTATTGCTTCTACAAAATAACTATATATTTTTTTACAATATGGATATTCGTTGTGCGGTCTTGGCTTCCTCTTCTGATTCTCTGAAAATGATGAAACAAAAACCAAAAAAATAAATAAATTTTAAACTAACATCACTTGTACACTTACTCAGTCCCAATCTACTTCTAACTACAAATCGGTTCAACTATCATGATTAAGATACTCATGTCTAATCACTATATATATAATTTTTTATATCACTACTTCACAACCTATAACATTGATGTTAATTCTCTGATTGCTCACATTTGTTTAATGACTAGATTTCCTTTTAATATATATATATATATATGGGCTAAATACTTGTTCAGACCCCAAAAAGTTGTGTGCCAAAAATGTAACAGACCGACATTTGTACATATGGTGCAACTAAATATCCAGGCCTACCGCATTGTGTGCCAAAAATGTAACGGACCAACGAATAGACAAACAGATAGCTGACCGCATTGTGGCATCAAAATGTAATGGAATATGAATAAATGATGAAAATCATAATGGAAAATAAATCAATGAAAGAAGGCCTTAAACGTAGGCATCAAGAAAAAAATGTAATGGACCAACGATGTGCTATCAACAGTCCTTGAAGACTAAGATATATATATTTAGATTATATACTCATCCATTCCTCTAAATATCCGACAGATACTGACAGCCAAAAGAATGATTAGCATTTCACACTTCAATCACTGCTCTTAAAGTCCACAATGTTCCATGAACACTCAGATGATCATCACATTTCAGTCTCTCTAAGCTACTGCAACCCATAATAGTTTTCTGCAAAAACTATTGCACTGCCCTGCTTACATCCAAGTCTTAGGGGCTACTATTAAAAAATATTGCCTTGCTCATGTTTGGGAGTCTTAGAGGCTAATATTATACATATATCAAAAGAAATATTGCTGCTCTCTTTGGAGTCTCAGAGGCAAAATCATGGCAGGACTATTGTTAACTGCTTCATGATAACTAATAACATAATTTGGGCTGGAGCAGTGAATAAGATCAATCAGTCATGAGCGGCATGAACACATAGCATCCACAAGACAATGACAAAAATTCCCCATCCACCATCAACACTTGCAATAGAACCAACCAAACTCCAACAATCAACTATCCAATCTAACCTTCAGAACCCTAGATTTTCTACAACACAAATTTTCCAAATATGGATAAAATTACTACTCTACAATTTAACACCATCAATGTAATTTTAAATTGAAACTGAGCTCCAAAAATGTAATGGACTATCGACCCATCTCTAATCATTTACCCAAATCCATCCCATCACATTTGCCGAAACGAGAATCCGGCCATCCACGGAAAATTGGAAAAATCCAATAACACTACAACCATGATGGATCTTTACTATCATTTAACCCCCATTCCTCTGGCAATATTCACATGGATCCACCCAATTTTTATGTCAATCCATTAAATTTCCTAGAATTCAAACTCAGTTCTGATCTGAGTAATTACTCCTTTGTTCAGGTATAAAGTATAAGAATATTTCTAGCCAATGTGGGCAATGACTTGATGTTATGGTTTATATAGTACACTTATATATTACATATATATTTCCATATCAAGAGATACGTGAATTCAATGATGTATTCTCAACAAATTATAGTTAATCCTTAATGTAAAATCAATTAAAATCAACAAATTTATTTTATCTTAACATAACACATTTCAATACTTAAATATACATTTTAAAAACACCATAAATATGATTCCTACACTTTCACTCAATCTCATTAAAATAATAACACAAAAAAGTAAAAATACATAAAATAATAATATCAACTATAGGTCATTCTTGGTATACATAGGTCTTTATCTTTCATGCCATCGTACTAAAAAAAAATAATTTATGATCTTTAATACCAATCTAAACAAATGACATTGTTTGTTGTTTTTTTTTTTTTAAAAAAAAAGGTATCATCATATCAATATACAAATTATTATTGATGTACATATAATTGAACTAATGGGTTTGTATGTTACTATTATAAATAATGAGAACTTTAATTGCCATCAATTGATTTCATAAGTAATTGTTAGTATGTGTCTTGTTAATAAAGGGTAATATAGGTTTTATTAATAATTAATTTTATTACTAAATATTATGTTGTTAATGAGTCAAAAATAAGTCTTACCTTCATTTATGTTCATTTCATCATAGTCTAGTCCTTCTCTCTTTTTTTTAACAGAACCATTTAAAAAATTTTTTATTTCAAAAAAATACATTTTATATCATGAAATGCATACATCTAAATTCTTTGGTACTTCCAGCTCAAAAAATCCAATGTGGAAGTAAAAAAAAAAAAATACATAAACGATGAAGAGAAAAACCTTAAAATTTTATAGCATCAGTATGTTAACCATAACAAACAAACAGTTACATATCAGCATAAAATTATGAACGATTTAGTAAACATCTTGATCAACATGAGCATCTTTTTTAAATGGAAAAATTTATGGCAGATTGAGAATTTTCAGCATCTTTTATTTACTTCATTATTCAAAGTAGTGTCTTCTACGATCTATCCAACTCCCACAAGTTGACCAAGTAGTTTGGATAATCTTTGATTTGGCCACTTTCATCATTGATTTATACAACTTCACATAATATATGGTTGTCATTATATATATATATATATATATGTGTGTGTGATGTAGAGAATTCACACCTATGGATCATGTTCCTTGCCCTTTTTAAAACCCATCTGAGTTGCCTTGACTGTTCACAATGACTTTTAGCACACCTACATCATTTTTCCAATTCGTATATATATATAAAATTCTTTCCTTATATCAACAGTAGAAACATTTTAGCTATAATAAACAAAACATGATTAAAGTCAATTTTTTTCTTTTGATGTTAAACGTTATTAAATTTAAAACTTCCAACAGTTCTAGTATTATCAAATGCTTGATTAATGTGAATGAATATTTTATTACATATTTTTATAGCAAATAGTTCAATATAATTATCAATAAAATAAAAAAATCTTGGTTCCTATTATGCTTTAATCACCAGGTTATAATTTGTTTATTTTTTTTAAATTTTCATAGTTTATACAAAAGTTCAATCCCAATGGATGTATAGTGATATTCCTTCGTTTCAGTTTTTTTTTTTTTACATATATAGATCAAATCAAAAAAAACTTACAGTTCCATGCATCTTTGTTCTTTCTTTAAAATGCTGAAAACATTTTACCAAAATACGATAGTCAAATTATCTGAATTGCTGTCATTAACGAATATAAAATCAAAAAAATCTCGCATATAACTTTCTCTATATGTTTTTTTAACTTTTCAGCCATTAGAGAACAAAAAAAAAATAGTTGTTATTGTTGTTATGGTTACATTGTACTCATCAGGTTTTTTTTACCCCTTCGCATTACAATATTAAGTTATAAAATCATTTTTTTTTTTTTTAGTTTTATTCTTTATAAAACTTTCTCAATTGTTCTGTCAAATTTGTTATTTTAAAATATTAATAAAATTAAATTTAACAACAAAATTTATGATTTTGTTTCAAGCATTTCCAGTTCATTAAACTACAATATAATTTTTATTTGTAGTGTTAGATGTCATCAATTCGAACTGTTCAATAGATGTATTAATTTTATAAATCAACACATCTATGTATATATTTATGTTCAAATGCATTTATGGTAAGGATAGGAATGAGATTTATAGCGATTCTTACAATATATATATATATATATATATATATATTGTAAGAATCATATATATATATATATATATATATATATATATATATATATTAATTCTAATATTCTCATGGATAAATAATGAAACAATACGACCAGAGAACCTGCTAATGGAAGCTATAGAGATTTTTAAATGTCCTAAGGGCATAAATGAAAAATGTGAATTAAAGAAAATTAATAATATTTGGAAAAAGCTATTGGAGGATAAAATATTTTTTAAAACTTTTAAACCAATAGAATTTTAGAATGAGAAGAAAATAATAACAAAAAAATAATGATTTTAAATCTCATCACATATATTCTTATAATTTGAGGAAGAAAAAACTCTAATGAAAGTATTTGTTATTGTACTGAAACATTAGCTATTATATTTTTATTACACAGAAACTCCTGGAAATAATATTATATATAAGAGTTTTCATAATGCATGTATAATAAGACCACACATATATGTTACTTTTAAATTAACTATCCTAATTGAAAGTGAGCTGTCATGAATTTTTTTCTATCTTATTTTTCTATTTTATTTACTTATAAGATAAAAAAATCATTGAAGGAAAAATATTTTTTCAGTCTTTTAAATTTTGAAAAAAGGATAACATTGAATTGCTAAATGAAAAGAAAAAAATTCCTTAATAAACTAATCTGCATTTAAAATTAAAAATTAAAAAGATAAAGAATTAATTAACAAAAGTAAATTATTGTTTTAATAACTGCTACATAAAAATCTTGCACGTATATAAAAATAAGCAAATACAATATTTTAAAGACTTATATTGTTTTAATAAAATACATTTTTAAAAACTACAGAAACCAATTTCCATCTATTTAAAATAATGTATATTTAATTTTTTAGCAGAGTTTTGGGTGCTTTAAATAAAAGACATAAAGTTTGTATTGAGGAAATTAGTCTATTATTGCTATTTACTTATAACATTTTGCAAACACAATGCCCTAGCAATTGCACTATGGTCTAAAAAATTAAAATTAAAAAAAAATTGAAATTATCTCTTTTTTAATTTGTAATTAATTTTAATTAATATTTTGAGAGAAGGGTTAGAGGCCATTTTTAGATAGAGGGATGCCAGCTTCCTTTTTATTCAATGTGTACTTGCTTTTAGTTATAGTTCATGCCTTTTTAAACTTTCTTTTTCTATCATCTCTCTCACTGCATACAAGATCCACTTCAGAGAGATCAAATTCATGGCCTGACTACAACTCATGCTCTAGGAATATTGAGGAGTATTCACTTCTTCTTGTTGTTCTGTTATATAAATATTGTGTTGGGCCAGTTTTGTGGGTTAGTTCATTCTTGTTTCCTCATGCATTTGAGCAATTAGTATTTTTTGCACATGATTTTATATACTACTTGGTGTGTAGGCTCCCTAGTTAGCTTATTTTTAGAATTGTTCAGAAACTTGTTTAATGAAGGAAACATGTTATATTTATCAGCATATGTTTCTTAATTTCTGTATAATCCTTGATACATAAGGGAAGCAGATTGTGCTGGGTTCTTAACTTTGTTGTAGAATTTTTCAATTGTAACATTAATTTTTTTGAAATTGCACTCAATATTTCTTAGATCGTTGGTGTATGTGTCTATATTGTTTCCCTGATTTTCTTCAAATTTGCATAATTTTAAATTTCTGTAGAAAAAACCTTTCAGATCTGCATATTCATGGACTATGAAGTTAACAATCTAAGATGTATGATTTCTCTAACATTCACAGGCTTCAGTTTCATCTTGTTGATCAAAATATTATTCTGCATTTGAATATTTATATCCAAAAATTTTATATTTTGATTTTATTCTTCTTACTCAATTATCCAAATTAAGGAAGACTTCTGTTTAGTTTTTGCTGAATTTGACTTACAATTTCTTCATCTGCACAGAGCAAATGTCATCCACATATCTTAAATATAATATTTTGGCACTACTTCAAATTTCAGTATAATTAATTTTTCAATTTTAGATAGAAATAAGCTGCAGATAAAACCACTAAAAGATAACCACATCGGCCATCTGTGATTCATATTATAAAGTTTATTATTAATTGTTGCACTAATTTATTTACTAATCCATTTTAGTGTTTCTATTATAAATGTTTTTTATGAATATTGTAGTTAGATTGTTGAACATTATATCAAAACATTTATATATATATATATATATATATATATATATATATATATATATATATATTGTAATGATACGGATTTCCTAAAGAAGAAACAAGGTAGTCGCATTTCACTATAATCAGATTTGAGGTCTTCATATAGGATGCTACGGATAAAATAATTTAGCTTTAATATAAAATTGAATTCATTTCAAACAGGATAATTTAAAATCAAATATTTAATATAGATACAATTTAGACTAAATCATTCAATCTTCACCTTTATCAATTGTTCCGTTATACTCAGAATTCAAAGTCAGAATAAGTTTTGGAATTAACTCTCTTTGGGTGTTTCCATCAATTCTAGAACAATAACAATACTCAATATAATCTCAATATATTTTTTTAATTTATTTTAACCATGTTATTAGGATATTAAATAACTATAATATATATGTGTGGATGTATATGTAACTTTATTTTGTTTCGTAAAATGAATAAATGATTTAAATAAATTAGAAACTTCTTTAAATTTAAAGTAAACTTTAACAATATTTATTAATGAATAATAATTCAAATTTATTTAATATAACAAAAAAAACTATCTTATGTGTTTTAATTATATCTCTACTATTTTATAATATTAAACAATTAATACCTTCATATATTCCCATATTAAATATGTATCTCATAACACGAACAGATTCTAATAATTTATAACATAATAAATGAATTTTTATAATTAAAAATATTATAAAAGTGCTAAACTAGCTAATCTTACTCTATCACATGAGAATATACTTAAAGGTGAATGTTAAAAGTTTATCAAACTCATTATTTCTCTTGCTATACCTGCAACATTTTAAAATTTATTTTTTCACATGTTAAATATATTTAAACTGATATCCTAAAAATGTATCAATTTCATAGTTAAAGTTTATTAAATTTGATAGTATTTCACATGCTATAACTATGTCATTTTAAAATTTACTTTAACAAGTGTTAAGTATATATTTAAACTGAAATCCTAAAAGTTAATCAAATTCATTTATAAATGATCCAAATTGTCATTATTCAAATGAGAAATTAAATATGTGATGCAAATACAATTTAATTAATTAAAAATATATTTAAAAAATCAAATTTTATTTGTTTTATTAAAAATTATACTTTTTGTTTAAAAAAATTTCCAACTCTGCAATCTTTTAATCAATGCTGTCCTCTTTTTACGTTTTTATGATGTCATTTGAAAACAGTTATTATATAGATTTTTCATTTATTTCTCATAATGCAAATATCTTTTTTTAATCAATTAAAGCCAAAATTTATATGGTAGTAAAGTTCTATATAAACAAAAAGAAAATCATGCAAGATTTTTCAAGATTGGTGCAATATTTGTTAAGTTATAAAGAAAGTCACAAACACATAAACTTTCACTTTATATAATAATACAAATATGCATTTACAAGAGTTTTATTTTTTCTCTCTCTTAAATAGTCACATATTTTTAACTTAAATAATAAAAATTACCATATTGATATATTGGAGGGTGAGTAAGGCTTATGTTTACTTCCAGGATCACCTGATAATATTCTTGTTCCAAGATAAAATACTATATTATAACAAAATGATTTTTTTTGTATTTGTTAATTAGCCACTGTATATTGCTTAGTGGTGCTGTTTTTGTGTAAAAACACAGAATAATACCACTTATGCAGCTGAGCCTATGGATAATACACCACTACAATTGTAGTAGCCATTTTGTGGCCAGGTGATGGTGGTTAAAATGCGGCCAATTCTTCCACATAATAACCATTTAATTGTGCCTTGTGGCATCACTTCCTATGCATATTGACAGAATTTGTATTTTCACTAGCATTTAATATGAGGGTGTGTGTAGTGGAATGTTTTTCAACTGTTTAACTATTAATGGAAATGTTTTTTGGTAGATCCCAACTGACGTATTTTTATGTACTAGTAATTGTCAGCATGTCATCAATACTTCCTTATGCATTTTTTTGTTGGTTTGAAATTTGGAAAGGGGTCTATCACAGGATGATTGCAGGCATCCATAAAAAGTACTGTTTTCATCATGACTCATATGAGAATAACAAAATGGCTGAAAGTAATAATGTATCCTTTTAACTGTGGGACATCCCAAACACAGAAAGTGACACAGTTGCCTTTCTGCACAGCCAAAACATCCTGCCACATGTCATTCAATGTGTATGTGGCAAATCTATGACCCTTAGATTTTGACACAATTGGCAGTTGGTATGCTGCTTGCATGGCTGCAGGTGAACCGTTATGTTATTAATTGTAGTCATATGTCATTAATAAATTTATTTATTCAATGAATCTGTTTTGTGTTTGTGATTATTTTGTGTAAGTCAATTAACACCCAGACTATCAGTGTTGAAGGGTAGGGGATTGAGAAAAGTTTTAGATGGCCTACAGAACAACAGCCAAAAAGTTTACATTTGTTTGAGGGTTTTAATTATTATAAATCAAATAACAGGCACACTTTTTTTTTGGGGGGGGGATAATATACTATTTTGATTGATATAAAAAAGCTGTTTTATTTATAAACAATACAGCTTTTTATAAAACATACTATAATTAGAAAAAAAAAAAGCCGACATGTCACATAATGTCAGAAAAAAAGGGTGTATTTGTTATAAAAAACAAAAGCTTTTTATAAAACATGTACTATAATTAGAAAAAAAAAAGATGACATGTCACATAATGTAAAAAAAAAACACAACTTTGTTATAAAATTAATAAAAAGGCATCTTGTTTTAAAAAAAATTTTTTTTTTTTTTAAAAAGGTGCATTTTACAAAAATATGTACTTTTTATTTAACAAAAAAACCTGCATTTTTAAACCAAAAAAAAACCCAGAAAACTCTCCATTATAATGTGCATTTTCTTGGGGGGAAAAGCCGTATGAAAAATACAGTATATTTGTAAAAGTTGAGAACAAAAATAAATATTTATTACAAAAAAAAAGCCCGCATTTTTTTTTTAAAAAAAGTCACCATTGTAATGTACATTTTGTAGGGGAAAAAAGCCATATAGAAAAATACCATATATTTGAACAAAAAAAGCCATATGGAAAAATACCATATATTTCAACAAAAAAAACCATATGAAAAAACACTGTATATTTGGAAAAAGCCTGGGAATATTATATCGCTATGTTTTTAAGAGAAACAGCACCACCAAGCAATGTACAGTGTGTAATTAACAAATACCAGTTTTCTTTAATGCATTGATATTGATGATTTAATATTTATTTATTAACATACCAGTATGCAGCTTGTACTTTATTTGTATTTTTTGGAATATAAAATTATTTCCCCAGTACTATAGTTTTTCTATGCATATCATTTTTGCTCTCCATATTCTTAAAAATGTTGATCATGGTTTCACTGCTCACATATATATAATTAAACATAATTCTTACAAGCAATAAATAATTATTTTTTATAAAAAATATTTTATTTACAATTTTTTTTAAAAAAAAGATTACTATAAATTAAAGAATATATAGTAATTTTTTTAAAGTAAACTAAATTTGGAATTACATTTACATATTTATAAATTAATTTTAATCTATAATTTTTGAAAAGGTGTAGTGGCATCATGTAAAAAAATTCATATTTTATGGGCTTGTGACTATATATAACCTTTAATTCCAAATATTTCCATTATGGTATACTCTCAGAAAAATATTCTGGTAGTTCCCTCTGGCATATCCAAATTGTATGCTATTTACTGGAACTATCCAGTTATTCTGCCTTGAGAGCAAGATCATGCTCTAATTTGATTTTTTTTCATATGTCATAGCATCTGCCGGGACGCGAACCCACACCCGTCTGCAACCAACTACTTGCTTGCATGGCGGCTGCGATACCTCTCGGCTAACAACGCAAGACACTCTAATTTGATTTTGGAGCTTCCTTCTTCTAGATGATTTTTTTTTTGCTCTGAATCTGATAAGATTCATATTTCTTGCATGCTTATCCAAGTTATTTCTTTCTATACATGAGAAGACCTGGAGCTTGTATGGACAGGAAGCCAATTCTGAAATTGGTCTGCTCCAAAATTATAAAATTTGAATAAATATAGAAATTCATTATATAAAGTATATCTTTTTCTGGTGAATACATACATAATTCCCTATTACTACAGAATGCTCAATGATATTTAAAGATTATGCTCTATTTATAACAACATGGTATTATGACGTAATATTTCAGAATCTATTTTAATACAATGACAAAAAAAAATGTTTTATATGAACAATTAGAAATGGAATTGTCGAAAAAGAAAATTGTTATTAATTTTTACATTTTAAAAAATTGATTTTCAATTTCAAGTGCAGTTTTATAAATATTGATTGTAGTAGTGTTTGTTTTCAAAATTAATAAAAATAGATTCTATTCATTTCTATCAATTGACATAATAGTTCTAGTTAAGACACAAATTTATTCGTAGTCATTTAGTCATCTGCATTATTTTTAAGCATGTAAAATTATAAAAATATTGTTTAATGTGCCAGGGGTCTTTTGAAAATTCAATTGACCACAAGTCCTGACAAAAACTAAGACTTAAATGATCTATAATAAAACTTTTTCCACAACAGTATATAAATTTTAAAAAACTGCAATTTTAATAATGTCTTGATTCCTATGATAAATCAAACCAACTTGGTTTAAAACTGTTGTGTGTGTATATATATATATATTACAGATTCTTTATCATCAATAAAATTAACATCCAGAATTTATACAGAATAATAAAAAGTGATAAGATAAGATAAAACAGCACCATTTACAAAAATAAATATGTCAGTACAAAACAAAGTCTTATAGACAAAGTGGGAAAAGATAGTTTTTGCCAAGCATGTTAATTGCTAGATGGTTAAGGTATAACAGATTTCCCTCCTTGTTTTATTGTCTGACTAAGGATAACTATATACCATTTACTGACCAGTGCTTAGCTGAATTGACTATAAAAAGATACTGAGGAGAAAAAAATACTTAATCTTTTCCAAAAGAATTTCACTTGGTCCAGATTCGAATTTCAGATTGTAGGCATGGCGTGCAGTTACATTATCTTCTACACCAAAACTAGAAAATGATATTTTTTTAAAAATATTGTTTTACTTATTATATTTCACTTTTAAAACATAGTCTGCTAATTAAAATATTTGCCATTTCTATTGTATACAATATATAAATATGACGGGGGGGGGGTGAGAGCTGAAATTTGTTATTTTAGTTGGAAAACTATACTTTTAAAAATAATAAATGTTAGAAATTAAATAAAAATATTTACCTCTATTTTACGTAAGTACTAAAATTAATAAAATATTCGCTATATATAAACATCACTGAAGGATTTCAAAGAGGTATATCTCCTCTACCCAGAATACCTCTAATTTTCTTATTTATTATATTAGCTTTTAAACAAATATTCATTACTGTCTTCTCCTTAACGTCATCAAACAATTTTTATCTTTTATTTTCCTTTCATTTGAAAGGTTGCTTTTAATATGATTTGAATGAACTTTGTTAGAATAGGGTCAATCTAATTCTTCATTTTGCTATTCTATTTACTTTAATATCTGATTATTAATATATATATATATGAAGTTCCAGTCAATTACTCTAGAGATTAATGTTTCTTGAAAATTTCTTGACAAAAAAGTAAAATGTGTTTTTCTGATTTCTCAAAAATTGTAGTGTTTCTTCTAGAGATAAAAGTTAAATTTATTTTTCTTATTTCTTCAGAAGTTTGTTTCTTGGGAATCGTTACTGAAATTATTCTTGTTTTTATTAACAATTTGTAGTGGTCCGTGTTTACCGTTTTTATTGCATAGAAAATTTATAAATACAATTTTATTTATAATTTCTTAAATAATAATATAACTCTTATGTAATATTTATTGAAAACTGTTTTAATATTTTGAAAATTTATTAGAATAGAAATTAGTAGACATTTTAAAGCCACACCTATTGGCTTTTCTATTGAAATGTGAAATTCCAATTTCTTATTCCACCCATAATTTTTTTTACCATACATCCTTAAATCATGTGTGTAGTTTCTTACATTAAACAAATTTTACATGTTGATGTTGCAAATTGTGAAGCTGTAGGATGAAGGGAGAGAAGAGGCCGTCTCACATTGTGCCAGTATAGCTGTGTCACAGCCGGCATATTAATGATTTTATTTTCAAAACATTAAATTGAGAAAATGATAGAAATGATACACTATACATACACAAGTGTGCTACTCACAGGACACAAATATGTAAAATATTACTAAATTTTCCACAGTGCTTTATAGTTTTATGGCAGAAATAAAGTTTTTATTTAGTGAATTATTGTTTAATTAAAAAATTTCAGGATTTCAGATTTCAAATGTGTTGCTATTTATAATGTATATTTTATTTATAAATGTAACTGAATCTTTCTTTTGTTTTACTTTCTGGTATATTATAAAAACAGAGCTGTTACATATAACACTGTTTTTGTTCTGTAGTTGTTGTTTTTTAATATTTAATTCAGTTTTTTTTCTTTTGGATTTTTAGCTTATAAACAGAGCATATTTTTATAAAAGCTGTTGATCACATTTCAAGAAGAATAGTAATAATAAAGATATAAAAATTTGTAATCTTTGCTATAATATTTTGACTTATAAAGATTCTTTATAGCCACCTTGAAAGTGTATACAACTATAAGCAGGAAGCATCAAATATTGGCCAAATAGTTCCTGTTCCCAACAAATCAAACAGAATTTGAAAGCCCCAGTATCAATGATCACAATTTTATATTTATAAACCAACTGTGATGAAATTAACATGTAGATTGGCAGCAGCCAATGGCTTCTCAGTTAATAAAATTACTAAACATGAATTTATAAAACAGTAGATGATCACAAGGAGATTCAATCTGCTACATAATCTTGCAGAAGTGAGACAACTGATAATGAAATTTATTATTATAAAAAGGAGATAGTTCAGACCATAAGGAAAATAAAAAATGAAAAAATTTAGATTATCAGTTGGAAATTGGACTAGTACTAAAAATAAAAGATACATGGATATTCATATACATCACATATATAGAAATTTTAAAGATTGGTTCAATCTTGAGCTAGTTTTAATTAATGATGGTTATTCTGCCAAAAAATGTTAGATTTGCTAATATAAAAGTTAGATAGTTTTGATATTTATCTTGAAAATGACTATGTATCTGTAATGAGTGATGGTCCTACAGTTATGCAGAAATTCAGAAGGTTGTCTCCTATACAACAGCAACTATGCCAAATTGTCACATCTTTATTATTACTATTCTTCTTGAAATGTGATCAACAGTTTTTATAAAATATGCTTAGTTTTATAAACTAAAAATACAAAATAAATTGAATTAAAAATTAAAAAATCAACTACACAAACAAAAACAATGTTATGTGTAACATTTCTATGTTTTCATAATATACCAGAAAGTAAAACAAAAGAAAGATTCATTTAAGAAATAGAATTTGCACTAAAGTCTGACTTTTTAATAAATTGTCAATGAATCCAATGACAAAAATTATGACAGTGCCATTCATTGTAAATTGTCATGTTGCATTTAATTCTGATGAAAGATTATATAAAAGAAAGCAAAAGGTGATCCATGCAGCATTTAATATATATTTGTGACTGTAAATTCAATAAAATTCAAGACTAAGTGTGGATATTTATTATGGATTTGTATTTCTGCATACTTTTATTTATTTGACATTAATACATTTTTTTGTTAAATAATTAATATTGTTTTGGTAAATACTTTATTTTTATTGCAAAATACATTATTTTCTTGATTTTATTTAATGAAGATACTTTCAATCATAAAGTTAAAACTAAATTAAGACATCTTATTTTTTTATTAATTAGTTTTTTCATTGACTCAATGAAGATTAATATATGGATCAATCAACAGGTATTCACTACATAGCAACTGTCACATTACATTTTCATATTTTTAAGTTGGTTGACTGCAGTTATTCAAAAAGTTAAGAGACTGTCTTCTCCATCAACAATAGTAATTACCTAGCTATATTTTAGAAGATTTTTAATGCTTATAGTAAATATACATATACATATATATATATAATAATTCAGCAATCATAATTTATAATCATTAGATGAATAACCTATACAAACACTAATTATGTAAATGTGTTCTCCTCTATTGTCAGAATTATCTTTTTGGAGATATAAAGTGATAACAAAGTCTCACCCATCACAGTTAACAGTTTAACATCACAAATTGTAATTAATTTCTATCATTTTACTATCCTTGTAATAATTGAAACACACAAGCTTATTATATACCTATGTCTATATATGTAATATATAGGGTATATGAGCACAGACTTTCACATGACCCACCACTCTCCATACTATCTCATAACACTGATACCCCTGAACTCATATATGTTGAAAAGATAAATAATCACCAATATATGTATTTCATGCTAAACCAACAATCATTACTTGGTCCAGATTACCATCTTTACACATATATGCCATAAGTGCTCAGATACATATTAAGAAATCCAATTCTCATACTTTAATGGACAGGCTTCAATCTACTCCACACTCCAATTCTTCAACCGTCCATCCAATTGAAAATCTGATGATGGAATGCTCAATTGGCTATCTTAATATATATCTGAACACTTATGGCATATATGTGTAGAGATGGTAATCTGGACCAACTGATGATTTCTGGTTTAGCATAAAATATGTATATTGGTGATTATTTATCTTTTCAACATATATGTGTTTGGGTGTATCAGGGTTATGAGATAATGTGGAGAATGGTGGGTCATATGAAAGTCTGTGCTCATATATCTTTGTAAATAAATAATCACAAGCTGATTCTGACAAAAGAGAGCAGTGCATTGGATAGTTTATCTACCCACTGATTATATATTAATTAATGCTGTTTTATTTGATTATTTACTCATAAGAGTTTTGAAATGAATAGAAATACATTGTTAGCCATATTGAGTCAGGTTTTGTTAGCATTCCAAATGAGATTGAATGTTTGATCTTATTACAATCATTGGTCATCATTATAAGATATTGAGTAAATTGGTTCATTCTGCATTTGCAAAAGCTAATTCTGAGATAAAAGGGCAATGTATATATATATATAATATAAATAGTGCTTGGATAATTTACCAATTCAGTGATTACATATTATTAATGCTGTATGTATTAGAATTTATATGTTTAATATTTGATTTTTTACTTATAAAGATATTAAAATGGGCAGAAATTATCTCTACTTTAAGAAATTAAATTATTAGTTGCATTGAATTAAAATTTTGTTAAAATCTATCTGTATTTGGTAGTTTGCCCTTATTAAGATCCCTTATCAAATTGATTATTGTTATAAATACTGGGAAATGTGAATTTAAATGGGTTCATTTTATCTTTAAAAAGATTATTTCTGACAATATAAGGCAGTGCATTAATATAATTAACATTTAAATAGTTTATTGATCTAGTCATGTTAAATATGTGAGTGTTTTCTATGTTTGCATTGTTTCGCACATTTATCCAATAATCTCTTGAGCTGAGATCCAGCCTGTGAAAATCTTTCTTCTGGCTGATAACCCTTTAATATAAGCAGGGCTGTTATAATGCATTAAGAAATTCTAGAACTGCCTAGAAAGAGCCTATTTAGAAGATTAACACAAATTGAAAATTAAAATATATAACACATTATTTGGTGTGTTTTATTTCTGATACTAATTTCAACTTAATAGAAACATAAAACTTAAATTATGCATTTATTTATATTTATGTTTTTTTTTTTTAAAAGAATTGAAAATTGGAGCTACACTGATATAGGATCAAACAGATGAAGCAATGACTCAACCATATCTTTCTTTGGTACACTTAGATATTTGGCATGAAACAATTAAAAGAAAGTTGACTATTAGTTCAATGTTTTGCATGTGATTGAATGGGTTTTTTTTTTAAACAATATATTTATCCAATAATCAAAATATCTGATGTGATTCGTGTGCATACTATATATCTTATAATTGTAAGTACATATGACAACTGTTGATCTAAGATACTATATGTAAATATAGATAATGCATTGTCATTTGAAATATATTACTAACTTTTAACTAATTTGTTGGACATTGAGGGAATGAAATGGTAAAAGAATATTTATGATTGCTTATTCATATATATAAATTACACATAAAAAAAATAATTGTTACATGGAAAAAAAAAATTATTTATATCATTATTTTCACTATTTCACTTTTTTGTAATTATATTTATAATATTATTGTGTTGAAATAAAATATTTGTTTAAAAATCTGCAATGTTTTTAAAACATTATTTAATTTTGATTAGAGGGCATCAAAGTAATATTCGACCTAAATACAGCAAATAGGCTTGAAGCAATCTTGAATAGATGCAATGGTATACTTATAAAATAAAGCACTAATTATATAACATTCCATATATATATAATATTTAAAAAGTTATAATTATATAATATAATTATTTAAAATATTATTTATAATAATGGCAAAGGTTCAATCTACTATATATGCATGTTAAATCGCAAATTCTTCAATTAAAAGTTAAAATATTAGTTCAAAATGTTTCCCAGATTTTTTGAAATACTCAGCATAATTATCATTGCAGGTTGTGCTCTCAAAATTAATCTTGTTTGGTTGTGTATTGGGTTACTCTTGATTTTTTAATAAAGTTTTTCGATTTTCAGCTGTCAAGTTTGAGGACAGAATTTTTTTAAAACTTTTACTTGATTTTCAGTGTAATCATTTTAAAGTTTTAAACGCACACACTATGCCTATATGTTTGTATATGTATTATAATACTATTTGAGAAAAAAAATGATATAAGATAAAAAAAATATTATATAGTGTGTTGTTAGGATTACAAGCAATGCCAAATTATCTTGATGATCAAATGTTAACACTTGACTGCAATGCCCAATTGCGCAATTACTCCAGTCTGCCTTCAGATGGTCGAGAGATCAGCAACGGTTGCTTTACAAGCAGTTGTCCCGGGTTAGCGGGTTCGCTTCCTGGTTGATGCTGTGACACATGAGAAAAAAAAATTGTGTTGGATTTTTAAAAATGCAGCTGAACTAATGCAGATGAAGAAATGAAAATCAAAAAAACATGTAGAATTTAACTGAAAAAGAAAGCCTAGAAAGAATAATGGTTGAAAAATACAGTGAAAAATATTAAGAATGATTGCATATATTATTTAATTACTATAATTTAATTTACAACCATCAAATTTACTGCACTGACAACTTTGACACTATTCACTTCAGATAAATACATGTTTTTAGGTTAAAGATATCCCTAGCCCAGATGTAAATTTTAAATCTCAGTTAAAATTATTATTAAACATAGTACATAAAATAATTAAACCAATTTCAATACTCTTATTCTATGAGTAATATAATACTTTTTTTATGAGTAATATATTTAGATATATGTAAAGCTTCCACTCCACCATATATTTTTTAAATATATAAATAAAGATAAATGATCCTAAGACACATTTTATACTAACCAGTGCTCTTTAGATGGCCCAGATCATACTATTATAGCAAAAAAATATTTCAATTAATATCAACACAACATCACTTGATTCTTTAGCTATATAATATATTAAAGATGCACTTGTTTAAATTTAAATAGTTTTTGTATAACTGCAAAATCAATAAAATTTTGAAATGAAATTAAAAATCAAAC
Organism: Epiperipatus broadwayi; assembly: GCA_028023455.1. NCBI lineage: Eukaryota > Metazoa > Onychophora > Udeonychophora > Euonychophora > Peripatidae > Epiperipatus > Epiperipatus broadwayi. The sequence continues at coordinate 1,886,594 of JAQFVV010000094.1, forward strand.
ATTTCAAATTGATTCAGTGTGATTTGTTATATTTAAGTATCAATTCAGAAACCTTCTAAATATAACACAAATCAAAGAAATGAAAAATATCTTGCTTAACAATTATTTTTAAAAATTAATTAGTCATTAGCAATTATTTCTATAATTAGAAAACTAATCCAATACATTAAAAAAAAAAAGAAATGATAATATAAAAACATTTAATATAAAAAGTGAATAATGTTTTAGTTAACTAATGAAAGATTTTAGAATATATTTACATTTAATTTAATGCAAAAATGAGAAAATGTAATTAATTGTGCATATGAACATTAAGAAATAGTGTAACCCAATGTTCTCACAACTAGAAGTTATGCTACATATGTGGACTAACTTCTATCGTGGTTGAAGTTTAATTTCCTGATGCATGTTAACTAAACATACAGCCAACTAAAATACTAAAAAAAAAAAAACATATAGACTATTCGATAATTCTATTATATTCCATCACAATTACAGTTGTGCATATATATTTGGGATTTACGAAAATAACTAATATTCAACTTAAAAACTAAATCACTCAAAAGTTTATAATAATTATTATACAGATTTTATACGTCTGTGTACAACATTGCCCTGCAACTTTTCATTGAACTACAGGGTGGATATCTTGGCAAGATTTCTTCATGTGGCTGATAATTGATCAGCATGTATATTTACAGCTTTAAGCTTTTTGAAATAACTAATATTTTTAATAATAAAAATAAATGATGTGGAAAACAATTTATCTATAACATTATTTTTTAATAAAGCAATTTAGGGATTACATTTTAATTTATATTAATTACATTGTTTTTTTATGTGTCATAGCATCGCCGAAGAGAACCCACAAACTCGGGACAACTGCTTGTAAGGCAGCTGTGCTGACCACTCGACCACCAATACTTGACTAATTAATTACATCGTTTTTGTCCTTTATTGACAAAATATTATACTAAACCCATGTTTACTTTAAAATATTATAATTCTTCACTAATCTCTTTGTACTTGAATGTATACATCACTATTTCTCTATATCTTTCTCAATAATGAAAATAGCTCTCATCAAATATGCAGTAACTTAAATTTTTTGCCAAGTACATTTTCAATGTTTCTATATTATAATTATGACATAATAATGATTGCTAAATTGTCAATATAGCCTTTATATATAATTAATATGCAAATTTCAGCATTTTCTAATATCAGTATTGTTAATCTACTGATTCATCCCACCTTTGAATGTATTATTCTCTTCTTATTGTTTCTAGATATGAAAAATTAAAATGTATTATTTTAAAAATATATATCAAGTTTAGTGATTAAAGTTGTTTTTTTTGTCCAATAATTCTAGAATTGATGGTCTTTTTTTATTTGTCATCATTTGAAATTTTAAGTGTGATAAAACTTTTTTTTCTTCTGGTTTCCATATTGCAGTAAATTTGTCCAGTCTTCCTAGCAATCTAAATAAACTCAGCCAATTTGTAAATTAATCTTAAAATAACGATTGAGATTCAACAAATAATGAAGCAAACAGCTATTAGTTTATTATGTCAATCAACAATAAGAAGTTGATAATTACCATAGATTACTCAATAGTCTGTAGCTATAAGATATGAGGCTAGCTTTTATAAATGAAATTACTCTTCTCTTTTTGCAGAGAGTGATGAGAGTCACAATCACAATAAAGATAAAGGTTTTCTGAAATTAATATGCAACATATGCTGTAAGAGATGTTATATATGTTATATGATATGTTGAAATGTGCATGAATGATTTTAGAAACTCTGGGAAAATGACACTGTGATTAATAATAAATATTTAATTGCCAGTTATATTGTTGATTTTTACCAGTATTGAAAAAATATATCATAGTACCATCTCCTGAACTTAATTTGACTGTCTGATGCTTTTATTTTTTTTAAGCTTAAATTTAGCTCAAACTAATGTATCAACAACAATTTCTTGTAAAAATGCACTCATGCCACTTTTCTTTTCTTTTTTTTGCATTTTACAACCAATTTTATTAATTGTTTTAATCATTGAAAATATTGTAATAATTTCAAATACTAAAGTAAACATATACTTCAATTAATGTTTAAAATTTTATGTTGGGAGTAACAAGAAGAGATCGAAAGCACAATGTATGGGTAAGAGAACAAACAGGTGTTGCTGACTTCATTGAAAAAATTAAAAGATTGAAGTGGAGTTGGGCTGGACATATTGCTAGAAGAGATGATAATAGATAGACAATTGAAATTTTAAACTGGATTCCAAGAGATTGTAAAAGACCCAGAAAGAGACCACATGTGAGATGGATGAATGAAATAAAAAGTGTGCAGGGTTGATGTGGGGAAGAGAAGCTAAAGATCAGGGAAGATGGATTGAACTTGGAGAGAGTTTCATCCTGCAGTGGATTGGTAATGGTTGATGATGATGATGATGAATACAATGTAATATTATAAAATATATAAAAAAATCTATAAATTTCTGATGAAGGTTGCAGACTTGGTCAAAACAGAAGAAAATGAAATTTCTTGAAAAAATAGAAAAAGTTATGCCATTGTATTAAATTGATCTTTTAAAAGATAATTAAATCACTTAGTCTCAATTTCTAACAGTTGTTTATTTCATATTATTATATAGCTAAGAATTTCCATTTCAGAGTGGCTTAAAAAACAATGTAAAATATCTGGTGTAAAAAATTTTGTTTTTAGAAGCAGTAATTCACTGTATTCACTCTAATCTTAAAAAATCTAATGCAAACTTAAGTAATCAATGGAAATTAGATGGTAGTGTTATAACTCATGTTGATTTTCTAGCTGATAGCTTTCACCAATGAGAAGTTTTATATACATGCACTTACATCTTTAGCACTCTTCAGCTAGAAATTAATCTGAAGATAGAGATTTTAGCATTAATTTCTAATAGCCACTGATTATTCAAGCTTACAGTAAATAGCTCTGGAATTAAAGTAATTAAAGTAAATAACTGCTCCTAAAAGCATGTGTGGAATATCAGCAGAAAAAGTCATTTGATGTTTCATAACTTCAAAACTTCTATTTTTAAAATTAACTTTTATTAGGTCTTTATAAGTTTTATATGTTGGACAGTTTAAGAAAAAAAAATTAGTTAGCAATATACATGGATAATACAAGGTTTATGTGATTTGCAATTTAATCATATTAAATAGTCAAATGGAAAAATGAATTGTATATATATTCATAGTAATAATTATAAATATATCAGAAATACACTTCCAGTACATATCTATGCCACATGTCTATAATATTCTTGATATATATTATTCTTCAGTTAATAGCTTAGTATTACAAGGGCTGACGGTAATCAGGTTTCTTGTGGCATGATAGATATCAGAGAGAGCAAACACTTTATCTCTGTTGTTGGTTTTAGATACCTGATTGTAAAACAGGGGTTGCAATTTTTTGTATGTAGTGTTAAAACAAAAATGACATCTACCCAAAGGGTGAACATGATAAAAATTGTAAGTCTAATGAAGGAAAAGAGGCCACACTTCATACTCTAGGAAGTTGGTGATTGATGAAATATGTGATTTAGTGATTGATTAAATATTATTTCTGGTCAGGGAGATATTAATAAGGCATATTTAGTTATTTTTATTAATTCCAATCCTCTTAAATATGCTTTTCCTCCCTTTTTATTAAATCTGATTAGAGATGTGGATTAATTGTTTGTTAAATGGGGGTATTAATATATTTAAGTAACCCTTCTCTCTTTATAGCATATTTTAAGTGCCTATAGTGAATGTATGTAGGGATAGTTCAACCACTTCTCTCTATATTATATGTTTGGGATTTATCTGAATCTTGATGGATAATGATTTGCATCATTATCGAGCTATATTATTAGGCTCAAATATTAGATAAACTTAGAAAACAATTGCAATATTATTGTTGTAGTAATTAAATTATATTTCTGGCTAGCATTGTTATTTATCACATGGCAAACTGTGATATTAAATGAATATTATGTTGGCATATTAAATTCTTATATGCATAGATTATTCGCTGAGCACAAAAGTCAGCTAATACATTTAAATGAATCTGAACACTGTATTACTCTGGACTGATTACATTCCATTGTATAATGCCTGCAAGCATCTATTTGATCTCAATGTGATCCCTAAATAGTGTGATTTAATTTATTTTGTTTTTCATTACTAATAATTTTAATAAATGTATTTAAATTTACCCTGTCTTCATTATTCTTTTATCATATCCCAATCCAATCCACTTACTTATTAATTATATTACCAGATATTATTATACAAAGCCATTAACAGATATTTAGTCCAATTTTATGCAATGTGTGTGTGGTTAGTCTTAGGGTCTCATGTTTCTCTCTTTTCAGAGCCAGCTCATGATTAAAATTAGGTCCATGCATAACCTCAGAAATGTCATTCATATGGTGTTAAATCATGGAGTGCTTGGTGAATGAGTTGGAGCTTTTTTAGATTCTGGATCTTACCATCTTATTTCAATAGGCTTTAGTGTATTGGACTCTAGATTTTGTTACACGAATGTACAAATCTGACCATTACAATATAGATAATACATTATCAGTATATTTTTATCTACCAACTGCTTTTAACATTATTAAGTTTTAATTGTAAATTAGATTTTAGCATTGTATTAACTTCTTATAATCAATATATAATGGCTTGGTCAAACTCATTCCTTGCCATATATAAAAACAATTCAACTGTTGGTAAAAAATTAAAAGTCAACAGAAATTCCATTCAAAAAATAATGAGTTTGAAATATTCATTCTTTTTTTATGTTAATCAGGCTGTGATTAATTTAAATATAGATAATACATTATCAATATATTTTTATCTTGCAAATGTTTTTAACATTCTTAAGTTTTAATTGTAAATTAGATTTTAGCATTGTGTGAACTTCTTATAATCAACCAATAATAAGTTGATCAAATTCATTCCTGGCATATATAAAAACAATTCAACTGTTGGTAAAAAAGTTGAAAGTTGACAGAAATTCCATACAATAAAAAAAAAAAACTTTGAATAGTTTGTTCTTTTTTTATGTTTAGCAAAATAGTTGAGATTTTTTTTACATTTTGCAAAATAGCTTATATACATTAATACGCTTATTGTTCTTACTACACTATTGTACGTGCAACTTGTTGGATTGATTTTGTGAGATTGAATACATATTTTAGTGAATTTTTTTTAAATTGAATTTTAATTAAAGCTTTTGAAAGCTTTAGTGAATTTTTCTACGGAAGCACTTATTCCATTCGATACATGGACACTTTGTCCATAATATATATATATATATATATATATATATATATAGTAGCAATAATATTGGCCATTGTATTTCCAAAAATATAATGTAAGATATTCATTTTAGTACTTTTCTCTTTCTTACAAATAAATACATTAAATCTATTATGTAGATATTCCCAAAAGATTTGTAAAAAGACATTTAACCCTTAAACCGCTAATTATATTATTGGTTGTATGAGGTAAAAATCAAATCTTTTAATTGGCCAACTCACAAACTGAAGACAAAGCCTATTGTTAAAACATATTCACCTATAATATTAAATTCAACTCAGATACGTTTATAAAAAGTATATTACTAATTTTTCAGGTTATGAAGAGAACGAAAGTTCTTTCAAAAATAAATTGCTATTTATTTATTCTAAAATATTCAATTTCAGCAACATAAAAGCTATAATATAAACAAAAAGGTTGACTTTTATGTTATAGAAAAGTAAATATTTCTTTTTACTAAATCTTAAATATTTTTACTAAAATCTTCAATATTTTTCGAAAATAATTTTGTTTTTTTAGTATTCTCTCTGAAAATAATTTGTAATTTCTCAAAATATTCTTTTATAATAATTTAAATCATATTCGAAATGAAAATCTCAGCGTTTTTCTTTATTTTCTTTGATCAGGCGGTTTCTTTGTTCTTTCCAGCCAATCAGAATGTCTTTTTCGGCTGAGAGCATGCTAAGAACCAATCACAAGTAATGTTCTTTCTTTGTTTAGGTTTAAATGCGTTTTTTTTTATTTTTTATTTGTAAAATAATTTGGAAGAGGGCACCATCTTACAGAACTTTTAAAAAACTATTCAATACCTGTCTAACGTATATTTTAGCATAAGAACTGGCAGAGTTAGAGTGACGTCAGATGTCGACGAGGAGCTTCGTAAGAGGCGGGAAAAGGGTTAAAACATTGATATGTAAATTAAGTGAAAGAAATATTGTAATAAGATAGATTTTTTATTCTCATTTTTTATTTTCTCTCTCCCCTACTCCTTTTCCAAGTAAAATAAAGAAAAGAAAAAATGAAATTTGCTATTAAATAATTCTTTTTTACATGTAAGTGGTTGATATTCTTTTATAATTTATTAAAAAGAATGGAACAATTCCTTATACTATGGTTTACATGGAAATGATGTGCTAAGATAAAGTAAGTTGCTCATTAATTCCAATTCTAGTGCAATTGTTTAATTTACATTTCTTTTCAACTATTGTTAAAATACTATTAGTGAATGGAACTCAGAAAATGGATTGCTAAAGAAGAACAAGGATATGAACAACATCAATAAATACTTTTAACATATTACTTCAAAATATTGAAGATAAAAAAAGGTTTTATTTCAAGGTTGCAGTAAGACATTTTTAAAATCAGAAACTTTAATGTTTTGCTACTATTCTATTATTTGTGAATATTTAAAATAAATGAAGAAAAGATATTCATGAAATTTTAAAGTGATATTAAACAATGGAAAATTATTTTCAAAATTATTTAAAATAATGTTACTTTTTTTATTCATTAACAAAGGATAGAAATATGATGTTGGAACTTGAACTATTTGAACTCTAAACTGTGTAATAATAGTCTAATAATGAAGTATTTAGAATTATTTCTAGAAAAGCTACAAAAATAATTGAAGCTAAAGTCTTTTGTATATAAAAAGTTATTACATAAAAGTTAAAGCAAATGAAGATATTCAAACTTTTTATTGTATTCTTTCAAGCAAAAAGTACTCAACAAAGCAAATTCCAAAACCAGATTATAATAACTTATTTCCTCACTTATTAATTGGATTATTTCATTTTCCTCATAAATAAATGTTTCTTTATTCATAAAACTTATTAATGATTATTTCATATATGCATTGCAGTATTAATAATATAAAAATGTTTTATTAACTCCTAAAAACACATATGTTAAGTCTATTAAGTTAGCATACACTAAATTGCTCTAGCTTGCATATAACACTTGTTAATAAAATAAAGTAATAAATAACCACACAACCCATAGAAAATCCCACTCCCATAGCTTTGGGAACATGCTTTCCCTGTTGTTATGATTGTAGTGTAAAATACCTAAATATATAAATATTTAGAGAAAGAATGAATGCTAGATAAATAAGTTCTATTATTATTACTCGACAATTCTAGTGCTTTATTAATTCAAATCAGAATTTATTACCATTACAATATATATAGTAACAAATGAATATTGTCACTCTGTAGTTTGTATGACATTTAAACACCAGAGTGACAGACTGAACTGTAATCTCTGGATCCTTAGCTCTCAGGTTTTGCACTAAAATTCTCAGACACTCTGCATTATTAATGCACAAAATAGAATCTACACAAGTTAGCATAATTTATCTGGTCCACAGGAATAAGTTCAACTCAAATTAAACTTGACTAAAAATCTTGCCAGCTTAGCATTCAACAAAAAATCTAGTTTTGTTTAAAATATTTATAGTGATCCTATAACTCTCTCTAAGACTTTACCTAGAAAGAAAGGTGAATTAATATAATAGAAAAAAAAAAACATTTGAAAAGTACTAGTGGTATTATCCTGTTGTCAGATTATATAAAGAAAATAAAGAAACTGCTAAAAAAAAACATTAAAAATATAAATATTATAACAAGTTCCTCACAGTCAGACACAACTAAATACAACCGGTACTCCTCTGCACTTTATATATTGAGAGTGAATCCTGTCATTGACAAAAGTAAAAAATCAAAATGAGAATATAGAGAATTTAAAAAAAGTCTTACAGTCTAGAATATATGACAAACTATTTAATAAAGGGTTACATTCCACACACACCATGCACTGGGGTGAACATTCAAACAAAATCAAGAAATAAAATAGTAAAAAAAAATAGAAAGCAAATTTAAAAGAAAATAGATATAATGATTTCTATAAAACAATAAGAATGGAAGTATCTTGAAAATTTTAGATATGTAAAATAAAATGAGACATAGCATATGAAAACCAGGTGATAAATGAATATGCTGTAATTCTAAAAGGCATTGCTCATGGTTAGATTAATAATGACTCATAGAGGAAAAGAAAAAGATGGTATTGGAAATTTAAAAAACTATGTAGAACATACGTAGCCACAAAAACAGCAATGAAAACATAATCAACAAGCATTAATTTTATTGAATGATTATTTTTCAGGAGATTATGGGACATTCAAACCTTAAGGAAGTAAATTGAGTTTAAAATAAATGACTTTTAGCTCTGTAATCTGTCATTTTACCACCGAACTACAATGCGTAGCATCGTGGCAATTTTATAGCTAGCAATTATCACTTTTTTATATATCTGAATAAATACAAAGACATCATTTATTTAATATTTTGTAATTAATAGTTATTTTAATGTCTTCTTATTGTTTATAAACATATACAGTTATAATAATTTATACTGATGATCAAACACTGTGTAATACTGATGTATTAGCATAAGGCTGCAGTCAATTAATTTGAATAATAGTACTAATTAGTATCCCGCCGAGTTGGGTTTATTAAGAACAATATATGTTATTATCTTGATTTATATTCTTTTTGAAAGGCTGTATTGTTAATAATGTTTCTCCTCTTGTAAAATGATTGTTTACTTTGCTTAATCTGGAAACCATAAGTCTGTCATTTGAGCAGACAGCTGGCCCCCAGAGATTTTCAGGTAGCCAGTAATTTTTGATCACTATTGATTTAGATTAATGATAGGATTTTATTAGTTATTTTTGTCATTAGTCGAAGAAAACGTTTAAGAGACACATAAATGCATTGATTAATATCTTTATCTATGTTTATTTCTATATATATCATAGCATTCGCACTTTATATATAAAAATGCACAGAAATATGGAGTAATCTGCATTCTTTAAAAACTTAGCACAAACGCTTGCATTAACATGAATTCAAATAAATGTAATTGACATGATATTTTAAAATAAAGTGACTATAGTAGACTTATAAAGCAAATAACTATTCTATGATTTAAAACTTTTTTAAATAGTTTTAATTGGTCCATTATAATGTTTTAAAAATTACAGATTAACTGATTAGTGTAGACTGCAGTGCATAACTTGAAAATTAAAATTTCTATATTTAATTTTAAAATGATTTAAAAATTATTAAGTATCAAGTGAAATAAAGTATATTAGCTGCTTCTGAAAATATCTTTATATAATATATAAAATCATTACTACTATATACATTTACAAGAGGGAGGAGAAAACTGGTTTTTCAATTACAACATTTACATGAAAAAACAATGAAATATGTTGAGTATGTATAAAAATTAATTTCATCAAATAAACAAAAAAATGTATTAAAAAAAAAATTGAATGATTATAAGAAGTTTGAGTATCAGAAATGACAGAATTGAACAAGATTTATGGATCTTAATCATTCAGAAGTCTTTATTCCATACCTATAGATACATTATTTATTTTATTTCTGTTTTATTTTTGAATAAAAGAAAAAGTATAAGTTGATATTTTTTTAAAGATCATAAAAAACGTAACTTTAAAAAAACGAAGGTAATCAAAAATCCATCCACTTTGCAAATAAATAAAAAAATAATAATAATAAACAGAATAATAATCAAAGTTCAGCCTTCCATTAATGGTAAATGACAGAAGTCAACTTTGATTTAACGACATTAAAATATATGATGTCTTCAGCCTTGTATAATTAATTATGAGTTTAATAACTCTAAAATGCCATATTCCATCTGGTTGATAAATTAATTTCACTCTGAATTACCAACAATGTTGACAAGGATATGCTTATAAACATCAATGCTACCAAGAATGGGTGGATTCATTCTATTCTTAATTCTTTGTGCAACATTTAGAGTACTTTTAAGTCATAACCTGGGGAAGGATGATTTACCCCCTTGCTTGAAGTAATATATATTAAGGCTATAACCTTAAGACCATGCACTTTACAAATTTAATTATTATTCCTTTGCTTGAATAATTTATGTGAAAAAGTTACTGCGTTGAAATAAAATTACAACATAAACATTAAATAACTACAGAGAAGAAAATATTAATAATTTTTAAAAATAATAATAATAATTAATAAGTCAAGAAATTAAACTATAAATTCACTTACATGTAATAAAAGACAAAATGCTGGATATACACCATAATGATTTCAGTCATCTTTAGAAAGGCCATGATTGGCATTACTCTTCAATTTTTCATTAGTAGGTAGTAATATCTATGATATACAATTACAATTAAACTCTTATTTTGTAAAAACTGCAAAAATAACTTTTAGTCTTTTTTCTAATTCATTTTTTGCATTAACAAATACAATGGATGAAATATTTCATTCATTTTAGATATGCAATGTCATAGACAATTTAAAACAATTAAGCTCCATAATCTAACACTCTATTATTGATTTTAAATACATAATATAATACTACAAATATTATTAACAGAGAGTGGTATGGAAAGATATTAGAAAGAGGGGAAGCAATTCATTTTTTTTTAATTATTATATTTATGACAATTAAATTGAATGTATTAACTTTTATAATACATTTATAAATATTTATTTGCTGTATTCTTATCAATAAAATATAATTATTATGTTTGCATAAATTTATGTACAGAACAAAGTTTAAAACAAATATAAAAAGATAATATTTTAAAATATCTGTAAATAATAGTGTATTATAACATGAAAAAATAAAAAGCAATAAAGAAATATTTAACTATCATTAACTCTCTCAAATCAAGAAATTTTCTGTTATTACACTTAGTGGAAGATTTTGAAATGCTCAATCTTTTATCTCTGCATAAAATCTTTATTTCATATTAGAACTCAATAAATTGAGCTTGATTTATTTTTAGTTTAATTTTACAAACAAAATATAATCTATAAAATCATATTTGAACTCTATAAAAATTAAAAAAGTGAGTTTTAAATAAGAACCTAAAATTTCATACTATAAATTGAAAGCAATCTTGAGAAAACAAATAAATTCTTTTTTTTTAAATGTGAACAAATAAATACAAAATTATGATAAATCTATCAAATTCTGTTTTAATCTTTTCTTTGTTTATTATTTTTTCAAACAAATGACCAAAAGCATGCCTTTTAACTTTTTTTTAATTGTTTTTTTGTTGATGTCGTATCTAAGTCAAAGAAGAAAAATAAAGTGTGTGTTTTTAACAATGATATATATATATATATCAAAGAAATGTGCTTATAATTGTTTTTTTTTTCAAAAATGTGTGTATATATATGGAAGATCATGTGTTTTCAAAATTTACTTTAAAAAATGGTTATTTATTTCTTTATTATTTATTGAAATATGCTATTATAAATTTTCTATAAATCAAAAGTTTTGAATCATATCCATATATAATACAATTTAGAAAATATCATTTAAAAATGTAACAGATATAAGAACTAAACATTTCAATTTTAATATTTTCTGATAACTTAGATATCATAACTTATTTGCCATGATGAATAAAAAAATATCAATAAAAGTGGATAATAACTACATTTGCATGTGTTTTCTTTCAATGCATGCATATAAGCAAACCCAGAGAGAACCCAGAAAAAATTGATGTGATGCAATGCATTGTGGCTTCTCCTTTTTTGGAGTCAGGAATCTCTCAGCCACTATGTCTAAAGAAACCTGTTAGCCAGCTTACCTTCCCATTTCATTTCCCACCTTAAGTTTTTCCCCATATTCTTATCTATCCAGTTCCATCCCATTTCCACAACATAATCTTTGTCATCCCTATGGCCTTTATATCTGAATCCCCCATAACTTTCCCAAACCCAACATAAAAACCAAGAACCCACTTTCTGTATAATCACTTTGTTTATATTCATTCTTTCACAATTTTATTATTTGTACCCTTTCTGCTTGCAGGTATTTACATTCAATTAACAATTATCTAATATTTTCTATACCTTCCTTACACAATTTGCAGACTAAATCACCCACACTTTTCCATTTATGTCTATATTCCCTTTTTGCTAAAGATCCTGCTTGAGTCTTAAATAGTAAACTGCTTTCCTTACTATTATCATAATTGCACCCAATATTCTGTTTATATATATATATATTACTCTCCATACTGTCTTTTTTATTAATGCATATTTTCTTCTATCCCAATCCTTGCCACTATAACACCCAATAAGTCTCCTAACACAATCATCCCATCTTTTGTATAAGTATACTGATATAAATTCTTTATCCAAATGTTCTGTATACTATACTACCTTTCTAATCTATTTTGTTGTCTGCCCTTTTCTCATAACCTAATTAAATACTATTTTGGCTATTCTCTTATTATCCATAAATTGCAATCTACTGAACATTTTCATTTTGCTTTTTGCATCTCTCATATAAAAACTTAACCATCCCATCTCTCCTTGAATTGCATCCTTTGCTGTCTACACACCTGTATCTAATACTTATCTCTTTACTTCTCTTTGTATTTTTTCTAAGTAATCTAACATGTTTTATTACCACATAATGCATCACTACCATATGTTAACCCTGCTACTGCCACTCCCTTCCATACAATTCTAGCTATGTCATATTTATTAAATGAAAACAATGTTAATTTCTTTATCAGTCCCTTTCTTTTATTTGCTTCATTTATCAATTTTTTTTCTCCCATTCATTCAAGTAATTTCTCTGATTACTTAAGATGATTCCCAAATAGTTATACCTATTCACCATACTTAACTTTATATTCCCCAATAAAAATTCTTTCTCTTCTCTTTCCCCAGTATTGATTATTATTACTTCTGATTTTTCTTCATTAAATTTAATCCCCATCTCTTTATCAATCCTTATGCATTTCTTCAGTATAACTTTTTGTGCACAATAATATAACATTCACAAATAAAAGACTCAATAATATATATATATACTCCCTTGCCACCTATTAATGGTATCTCTATCCCTCTCTCTAGTCTTTTTATTGCTCTTTCCATTTCCCTCAAATACAACAAAAATAAAACAGATGACCTATGGCATCCTTTCCTTAGTTGCACCCCATTTTTAACTTTAGCTGATTCTATATTTTTTAATTGATACATATAGTAATTATTTTCATACAATCTCTTAATAAGATCAACTAAAGCTCCATCCATTACCAAATTTACTAAACTTACCTATAATCTATATTTATTTACTCTATTATGTGCCTTCTCTATATTTACAAAAACCATATATAACTATCTATCTGTATTTTCTACTTGTATCTATAAGTTGTGCAACTACAAATAAACTATCTCCTGTATGCCTATTCAATCGAAAACTTCCTTGCATTTCTCCAATTATATTATTTTCTTTCATCCATTTTTCTATCCTTCCAGCCATCATATATGTGAAAACTTTATATAACACTAACTTTACCACTATCAATCTATAATTGTTTAACTTTCTCTGATCCTTACTCTTTCCTTTAAATAGTAACCTCACTCTTGTATTATCAACTATCTGGAAATTCTCTCTTCTTGGCCATTTTATTAAAACATGATAATAGGTTTAAGTTTTGCCCTATTTTCTAAATTCATTACCATTTCTGCTTCCCACCCATTTAAAACTCTTGCCTTTCTACATTACAATTTCTTCCCTGCCTCATTCAATTCATTTTCTGCAAACCTAACCTTTCCATTACTATATGCTTTCATGTTTGTTATCACTTTGTTCTTCACATCTAACATCTTTTCTATATCCATTACATATTTATTTAAGATTGTGTCTAATTCTTTTCTAGAGCTATATTCTATTACTTTATCATCTAGTAATACTATTTCTCTCTCCCCTACATTCCTTCTTTTAATGTATTTCCAAAATGTTTATTCCCATTTCTTCCACTTTTATTAATTTCCTTCAACAATTTACTATTTACTTTCATTCTCTCTATATAATTATCTATTTTTAAAAAATACTTTTCCCATTTAACATTAACATCTTTTTCACTTTCTTTGTTCTTAATAGCATACTTATATTGTCTGCATGCTTTTTTCCTCTCTTTTACAACTTTCACTTTTTTATTACTTTTATTCTTCTGAATATTTTCATCTAAACCCTATTTGCCACTTTTTCTATTTCACCACCCGATTTCTTATATTCATCCCTAACCAATTCTTCCATGATTTTTTTCAACTTTTATTTTATATTCTTCTAACTTATTCTTATCATTCATTCTCCATCCACATCTTTCACTATCCTTCCTACTTTTATTACTATTTTTCATCACATTACTAATCATTTTTATTGTAAAGAAATTATGATCACTATTACATATTCTGTCTTCATTATCAAACACTTTAATTTTTTATACCCTATTCATTCCCTCTTTCTCTATTAATGCATAATTTATTGTGTAAAATATATTATTTCTAGACCATGTATATTGTCCCTTATAAAATATTTAATAAATTTCCAATGTTCAAATTCATCCTCTGACAAAAAAATCTTTAAAAGCTGCCCATTCTTGCTATGAATGACATCAATTTCTTCAATAAACCCATTCATATCCCCTGTAATCATTATTTTCTTTCCCTTTTTTTGAAACTCTGTATATCCATAACTAGGTATTCATATATGCTACCGTTCCACTCTATTATAGTTTGATTATCTCCAATGGTATATACACAATAGCCACCATCCATTCTTATACTCTTAACTTTATCTCAAACCACAAATGTTCTTGACATTAAACAGTATTTAAATATTTTTTTGACATAACTCCTATACTACCACCTCTTTTCTTTTTTATTTTCTATTTATACTCTGCAATACCAAGTCTTTCAGTATAGATTCTTCTTCTTCTCTTATATATGTTTTCACTACTTCTAGTACTTCAAGCTCTTTATTTGTAACTGTTTTGTTTAATTCCAGTCACTTTTCTGGTCTCTACCACCTTGCATATTCAAATATCCAGTTTTAACAATTTCTTTTTCTTAATCACTTGTGAATTCTTTTGACTTTTCTTCTCCATTACATTTATAAATAACTTGCTTACCATTAATTTTATGGACCCATTCCCTATTCAGATCTATATTAATATCAAAATCAGCTACCCTTTATTTATTTTCTACATCCCATCCATTCTTCTTCTTTTTGATAATACTGCAATTTACTTCCCTCCCTTTATAAGTTTTCTGAACTATAATATTCTTTATAAATCAAATTCCCTAAAACTTTACTTACTTGTTTTTTCTAAGTGCAATTTATTTTTACTATATAACTCCCTCTTACTAATAAAAAAAAATCCCACACAACCACAAACATTACATCATTTCTCTCACACAATTTTTTCAATCTCTCATTTATAGAACATGCTCTATCTAACATATATCTATTGATGAATCTTGGTAATAATCCAACCATTCCTACTCTTCCTTTAATCTTACTCAAATTACTAATCAATTTTATGTATTCATCCATTACTTTCTCCAATGGCTCTGACAAATTATTTGTCCCTATCATAATATATACATCTCTACTCCCTCCATACAAACATATTCTTAAATACCTGTTTCTATTTTCCCTTGCAATTTTATCTTCACATCCTCTAATTTGTGAATCTCCTCTCAATACTGTCTCAGTTTATTTTCACTACTTCATCCATAACATTTTCTTCCACCTTCTGGACTTACTTATCTTTATTTGCTTATACTTCATCTCTAACAATTTTAATTCTGCATCTACATCCTTTACCTCTTCCTCTATCTTACTTATTCTTTGGCTAACCATCTTCATTGCACTACTTATTTTGTCATCCATCCCTCTTACCACTCCACTAAAAACATACTCTATTCTATCTTGCTCCATTTCCCTTGATTTTTGCTTCAAACTATCTACACTTAAAACCAATTTTTTATCTCTTTTATCACATTTACACATGGTCTACATAACATAGCCATAAACCTGTTACAACGTCCTAGTCTTATTTAAGGATTTAAAATAATAAGCCTCATCACATAAGATACATTCTACCAAATACAATCCATACTCTTTATTTTTCAAGTTTTCTACTCTATATTTAACATTATGCTTTTTATACTACTCCTCAAACTCTTTATATAAAAGAAGAAAAACTTTTCTTTCTGTCAATGGCGATCGATAAACATGTGTTTCTAACCTTATGCCTCAAAAACATTATCTTCTTTTTCAAATAAATCACTCTCTTTCTTAAATTAAAAAATTCTTTAATAGCAAACTTACTAAAAAAAACAACTAGACTTATGTACAACTTAGTTTTAAACCCTATTTACAATAATACACACACAAAAAAAAATTCTTTTTTTCCTTTTATATTTAAGATGGCATAACAAAACGCTTTCTAAATATTATCAATATCATTCCTGATCTTTCCAAATCCAATTAAATCTATCTCTCTTGGCTCCAATTTTCTTTTCATTTCCACAGAGTAAGCAAAAAATAATAATAGCAATACATTTCTTCCGGGTAATATTAAAATATATATGAATTTATGAAAAAAAAAGAATATGAAGATATATAAAAATGATGCATTAAAAAGGATTGAATATCTCAAATTTTGTAAAATGCTGCAGAAAAGAATTGAAATGATATAAAAAAGTATAACTGTGAACTAGCAAGGAAAGTTGTAGAAGAGAATAAAAGTTTCAAGAGTGTAAAACAACATTTTGGTATTGCTAGGAAATGTATATCTGCAATAAGAAAAAAAGATAGAATTATTATTAAAAAGAGAGATTACATCAGGAAATGGACTTATTTGATGGGATTACAAGGTTAGATATTTATCACAAATGTGAAAATGTGTGCCATCTCTTCTACATTGCAGGACTAATATGTCAGTACCCAAAGAATTCTCATATTTTTTAACTGTTTATCATGCCATAGCATTTCATCTGAATGGCAAAGTTTATTTTAAAATTAGTCATCTTTGGGCAGAAATCTATAAAAAAAAAAAAAACCTGTTCAGACTACACATCTATATGTTATATCATCTTACATATAATTTTCCATATTTTTTACCAAGATATCAAACATTATGTTACAAGTTATAGCTTTTGAGTTACAATAATTTTTTGAAATGTTTATATTTAATTTTTTTATATAAAAAAAGAAAGAACAATGAAGCTGAAAATTGTGCTATGTCAACATACATTAGTTCAACTATATCTATCCAAAAAAATATAAATCAAGAAACAAGAAATAATAATTCATAAATTTAATAAATTTTATAGTACAGCAGCAGCTCTTTTTTTGTCTTTGAGTGTGGTATGTGATCACATTTATTAATAAAATTTATTCTGCTTATGTTGAAATCACATACATTTTATTCTTCCATTATTATCCTTTTTGAATTGGATATACAAATTTTACATACTAAAATCTTTTCTTAAATGTAAAGGTTTTATGAAATTTAAAACATTCATAAAATTGATATAAACTTAAAAACATCAAAGTAAGTAGAATATATAGTCTTCTGAAGTGAAATTACTATTATACTTTGATAGAAAAAAATGTTATTGAAAAAAAAGTCAGTCAAAATCAGACATTCCAATATTCATTTTATTTAAAAAATAAATATATAATACAGTAAATTTCAGTCTTATTTCTATTTTTTGAGTGAATGTGAAAAAGTGTAGCCATATTAAATAAAATGTATAAAAGTGCGCCCTCATCAGTTTATTATTAACAACTACATTATTTTGGTTATTTTAATTTATAAATGCATATTTGTAATTGTTATATATGTGTGTGTGTTGAAAAAATTGTATACTTGCAGTACAATAAACAATGCATATTCTATTTTAATCAGAACTTATCACCAAAGTGTGACAAACACAAGGAGGGCATGGAACAAAATATATTAGATATTGCAGAACCATTGTACTTCAAATTTGTATACAGGATTATTAGAACAAATTGACAGATGGCTGAGTTATGTATAATTGAATTATCATATTTTTACTTTATATTAAAAACTATTATTTTGATGCAAAATTACTTTTAATTATAAAAAATGTTCTTATAATTTTAATTACATTTTTAAATATTAGTTTGTAAAAAAAGATTGACCAAACAAATATCTTTTTATACAGTATTTACATGTACATATATGTGCACATGAGTAAATTGATCCAACTCAATTAAACACAATATTTTATTTTTCAATCTTTATGAATGTTATTATTCAAATAAATCTTAAAAATATTAATAATTAATATTTTTGTTAAAAAGGAAAGAATCTTAAACACATATAAGAAAGACTAGCTCAGAGATTTGTTGGATGATTGAACGGTTCTTATTTTCAGGAAAATGAAATTTATTAATAATGACTGTTACATATATTTATAGATTATTTTAATCATTATTTAATGTAGAATATGTTTAGAATAGTAAAAATGTTTTAATTTTAAAATTAAAATATCTAAATATACAATTTATAAATAAATTTAGAATAATCAACTTTAAACAAGGCAAAACTATCCATACAGTAGTGGCACCCTGTATGGAAAGTTTTGCCTTGTTTAATAACAATTATGTGCTAGTACAAGAGATAGTGATCATGTGATGTTTAGTGGTTTAAAATCAACTTTAAAAATATTTAAAATCTTTATTTTTTATTTTTAATATATATTGTTTCATTTCTTTGGTTTATTTTTTTTATGTTATATCTTTTTTATGGATTGTTTAGAATTTTATAATTTTTAGTTATTTTTGAAAATTTGTATCTTCAACAAATTTATTTTAAAAAAATCAATATTTTGTAGAGAAAAAGTTTAAGAAGAAAACCAAAATTGTTTTAAAACCTTTTAAAATAATTCTGAGAATATGTTTATAAAATTTTTATCTGCATATATAAAAAGAGTCTTTTTTTAAAAAAGATTTTTAAAAAAAATAACAATTGCTAAACTAACTTTCTTTTACAATGAATAATGAAGTTAATCTGTATAAAGATGTGTTAATTTCATAAATGTATTTAATCATAAATATATTGTTTTTGATTACCATTTGTGCTTAGAATTGCTTAAATTCTATGTAATGTGGAATTATATAACATTTTGAACAGAATCAAAAAGAACATTAAGCCATTCCTGAAGAATGGGTGATTTTTTTATCTTGAAAGATGACAGTGTCTCCACTGAGATGAAGAAACTCCCAAAATATTCAAAAAATTAGCAGATATGATGCATCTGTCCAGAATAATGACTGGTCCAAATAGTGTTACAGTATAGTTATTTAATCAAAATGTTTTTAATTGTGACCAATTTATTTGATAGATTTCTTTTAATGATTACCAGACACAACTACATCCAGAATGACACTTCTTTTCATTTTAAAATAATTCATTTGGTAGATATAAATAAGCTTTAGGTTATACTGCTATTAAGATAAATTTATCTTTCTAAATTCAACAACTCTTTTAGGAACATCTTCACTGTTATAGATCTCTTTCCTTTTTATGTTTATTAACTATATATTATTGGTGTTAAATGCTTATGCAACTTCAATCGCTTTCCAGAAAAGTCAAGTAGAGTTTTAATGAAGCATCATTCCTAGTGTAGATCAATTAATTATTGATGAAAGCATGGGAATAGTTATCATTTCAAAATTTATTGACAACTCATCCAAATTCTTCTATCTGAATTTAGTTGATTATGATTATAATGTAATACCCAATTTAAACACATAAGACAGCTTAGCTTACTGCTTAAATGATAACTAAAAAATGAATTTTTGGTGATCTTTCCAAACTAGCTATAAAACTATTATGTTACTTTGTCATAATTTTAGTCTAAACATTATCATCCAACAATTTTTCTGCAATTGATGAATTCAGTATTACCATGGTTCTTTTTTGTTAATTAAATTAGATTAGGTAACTTTTTTTTATATTAAAATTATTGTAACAAATGTTTATAAGAGGGATACATTGCTGTAAAAATAGTTCTAAAGGTTGTCCTACAATGTCTAAAAATAGTCTTGGCATCTTTCCTATGCTGCAATTGTGTTTTCCTAAAAGTTCAACCTTGCAATCACTGCCCATTCAGTTTTTCTTTTGCTCATTATTCCAGTTCTAAACCTGCCGTACTATTTGAACATCAGTTAAGGTGTTGTTCAGCATGTTTTGTTCCAAGCTAGTTGTTTTCAGATAATTTTCATCTATGTTGCTCTAGCTATTGTTAATGCTAACATTTACATAGTTACTGTCAATATTTGTCGGCAGCAACTCACCCTCTTTCATATTTTATTTATTTAGATCGATCATTTCCCATGTCATCCTGAAGGTCATCTGGGGTGCATTAAGATGGTCATGAGTTCTTGTCTTGTTTAACTTTTTCCTATAAAATTGGGATAGAGATATATTGTTGGGATTGTATACTGCTTCACACCTCATAAGCCATAGGTTAAAAGCAAGGAAGGTTAAGCTTTTCACAGTGGCGAAATCTCTATTATTGATGGCATGTCTGCTTAGGGTAGTTAGTGGTTGCTTGATTTGGTATATTTATTGGATTGTGTTTTGGAAATCTTGAAGGAACTGCATCATTCTAAAATATGGGTTATGGTACCCTCTTCTTTCTTGCATAGTGAGAAAATAAGGTCAATGTTTTTAAGGTCTCTGTGGTATACCAGAAACCAATTAGTAGGTAAAACTTCCAAGTTTGTTTTGACTAGGAAATCGTAGAATTTAGGTTCGAGGAACCATCTTTTGAATTTCTTTAGTATTTTGTGATTGGTGATGTTCCACAATGTGGGCTCTGTTTCAGGTAATTTGTTAGTAAAGCAATATGCTTCCCAGTAGGTTATTTTTGTTGTGTTATTCTGAGGAGGGTTGAGTGCGTCTTTTTCTATTTCTACCCTTAGTTTTGTTATCCATCCTATTGTCTATGGTGTTGTGTCCATGGGACTTATCTTACTATGTGGGTTAATTTGAGGGATGACACTACTTAATTTACATATTAGGTTATATGTTCTCTGATCTTAACAAACTGCTATATTAACATGGTTACTTTTTTTCTTAACTAGCAAACATTTTTTGTGAATATTAAAAAATATTATTAGTTGTTTATTTATTTTCTTATTGATTTTATTTGCCTTGTATATTTAATTATTAACAATTACAAACTTCATATCAATTTGTACTTATTAATAATTATACACTTTAACTTAGACCATAATAACTCTTATAGAAACTAAATACTGTTCATAGTTTTCATGGTTAAGAATATACTGAAATTATTGAAAAATCTATGTGTATATACATAAACATACTTTTTTAAAAGAAATAATCTATAGTATGCTTTTATTAAATATAAGCAGTAGAGGAGCGTAGATGAGCATAGATGATATAAAAATAAGTTAACAAAATAAATATAGTAATGATATTGATAATAAAATAGAATAAAATCATTTCGCCCAAAACTTTATAAATAGTTCTAAAAACCAATTGTTACTTTTAAGAGTTGCATCATTGTGTCATTCTGCTATTTTGTAAATATTCATATACTATACTCAATAGGATAGAGAAATATAATTTATCTGGATGTTAAGTTTTATTGAATTAGTAAATAATTTTATCAACTGTTAATATAGTTTTTGTATACTGATGTAGAGAAATACCTCTAAAAAGCCAAATATCTAACAAAAAGCTCCCCAACAAAAATCTTTTCTGAAATGTAGTACTATTTCTGAAATAGTAGGTACTAATTAGACATAGGAACTATGTGATGTGAGTTCTCCTTAAATGGAGTCAGGAATTTCTCAGCAACTATGGCCAGAGAAACCTGTTATCCACTTTATCTTCCCTTTTTATTTCCCACCCTAAATTTTCCCATAATGTGCTCCATCCCATTTCCACAACATAATCTTTGTCAACTCTATGACCTTTATATCTAAATCCTCTTTATCTTTTCCTAAACCAAGAATAAAAAACAGCAACCCACTTTCTGTATAATCACTTTGTTCATATTTATTCTTCCATAACTTCATTATTTGTACCCTTTCTGCTTTCAAGCATTTACATTCAATTAACAAATGCCTAATATTTTTTATACCTTCCTTACACAATTTGCAGACTAAATCATCCATATTTTTCCATTTACATATATATTCTTTTGTTGCTAAAGATCCCATTCGAGCCTTAAACAATAAACTACTTTCCTTGCTATTATCATAAATTTACTCACACCCAATGTTCCATTTACTTCTATATATTATACCATTTATTTATATATGGTACAAATATATTGGCATTTGGTAAAAGCTAGGAAAAAGTAAATTTAGCGATCTTATTAAAAAGAGCAATAATTTTTTTTTTAGTTTGTATAATTTATTTTTTCAAAACGTACAATGAAAGTTAAATTTTTCATCTATATTTTTTTTAATCTAATTAAAAATAAAAGTAAAAATTAGAAAAGACAAAAGACACACAAATTACTAATCCAGATAAGCTAAAAAAAAATCTTTTTAGCTAATTAAAGATGTCAGAATTATGCTAAAAAAATAAAGACTTTGTAACTGAAAAATAAAAAAAAAAATGCACAGGATTATCAATGTGTATTTTTGACAAAAACAAAAAGTATGTGCCGAAAACTGAAAACTGGGACCTCGGGTATAAAATGGAAGAGACCAGTTTGATCAGCATCTTGTCTGTTTTTCCTTTGGTTGATCCTGGATAACAAAAATATATCCAGGACTACTCTATACTGAAATAATTCTGCTTGTTGGAGTGGACAGAGGATTTTTCTGACATCGTTTCTGAAGACGGACACCAGAAAAGCTTTTGTGACCAACCAGTAGGATAAACCAAGATCAACTTACAACCGATGGCTGAGCTCATTCTCCCACAAAAAAAAAACTATGCATAGTAATCTACAATCCTCGTGAACTCACTAAACTTACCAGTAAGTTAAGATTAACTATTCCTGATTGTGACAAAATGAAAGTTTGCAAACGATTCTTAAAAATAGGCTTAAAATAATTCCGATAGAGACATTAATTTTATCATTCAAGAGGCTTCCATTTTAAAGAACTTTCTAGAAGAAATTTGTTTACCTAAGAACTTTAATTGTTTAACTGTTTAATTAATTGAATTATATCTAAATTAGTATGAGTGCTTTCCAATTAACTAGTAATTTTTCTTTAAACATTTTGATTTGTTAGAATAAAATATTTATTTCTAATACCAACTTTTCCTTGTATGTTATTGATGACTATTATTAAATTTATTAATATTAGTTTATTAAGATTTGAAAGTATAATTTACCTTTGCCAATATTTGTTAACTAAGCTCCAGGAATAATAATATCTAGAAAATAACTATAGTTACAGTCAAATATAATCCAGTTTTCTTTTAAAACCAATTTCTTTTTTATTTACGATGAATGGATTTCAGCGGATTCTTCTATGAATCCTGGTGCCCTGATTAAAATAAATAAAAATCTGATTCTGCCATTAGCATAAGTCGAAATAATTGGTAGGCCAGTTAATCAGAAAATATAGTTATGTATTATAGAAATATGAACAAAATATTTATAAGTTCTGTATTCATAACTTGATTAACTTTCACTAAATTTACAGTGAGTAAAAGAAGACCTACCAGATCTAGCAAAACATGGACAACATTACAATATATTTAAACTCTTTTTATTCTCCATACTAGTTTTTCATCTCTCCAACTCCCTATTCTTTATTAATGTGTCTATTCTTTTATCCCATTCCTTACCACTATAACACTCAATAATCCTCCTAACACAATCATCTCATCTTTTGTGCAAATATACTGATATAAATTTTTTATCCAAATCTTTTGCATACTATATTACCTTTCTCACTATATTATTACCTGACCCATAACCCAATTGAATACTATTTTGGTTATTCGTTTATTATCCATAAACTGCAACCTATCAAATATTTTCATTTTACTTTTTGCATCTCTCATATAAAAACTTGACCATCCCATTTCTACTTGAATTGCCTCTCTTGCTGTCCACACATCTGCATCCAATGCATGTCTTCCTACTTCCCTTTATACTTTTTCTAAGCAATCTAATACCCCTTTACTAACACATAACGCATCATTACCATATGTTAACCCTGCTATTGCAACTCCCTTCCATATAATTCTAGCTACACCATATTCATTATATGAAAACACTGTTAATTTCTTTATCAATCCCTTTTTTTTCTTTACTTCATTTATCAATTTTTTCTCCCATTCATCCAAGCAATTTTGCTCATTACTTAAGCTGATTCCCAAATAATTATATCTATTCACCACATTTAACTTTATATTCCCCAATAAAAATTCTACATCTTCTCTTTCCCCAGTATTAACCATCATTATATTTGATTTTTCTTCACTAAATTTAGTCCCTATTTCTTTACCCACCCTTTCACATGTCCTCAGCATAACTTCCATATCTTCTCTTCTTTCTGCACACAAAAAGACATCATCTGCAAAAAAAAAGACCTGACAAAGTATATACTCCTTTACCATCTATTAACGGTATCTCTATCCTTCTTCCTAATCTTTCTATTGCTCTCTCTCCATTTCACTCAAATATAACAAAAACAAAATAGGTGATATAGGGTGTCCTTGCCTTAGTCCCACCTCATTTTTAACTTTAACTGATTCTGTATTTCCTAATTGATACATATAATAATTATTTTCATATAATTTTTTAATAATATCCACTAAATCTTCATCCATTCCAAATTTTCTTAACTTACCCGTAATCTATTTCTATTTACTCTATCATATGCTTTCTCTATATCTTATAAATCTCATATATAACTGTCTACCTGAGTTCTTACTCATATTCTTAAGTTATGTAACTATAAATAAACTATCTCCTATATGCTGATCCAAAACATCCTTGCATTTACCTCACTAACTCTATTACATTCCTCTGCTGCCACTTATTGTAAGCTTGAAAAATCATAAATACTAGATGGTAGTATTTATTAATCTATATTCATTCCTACTGTATTCATATCCCAGATTGTCTCTAAAGCATAGTTTTTCACAGTGAAGAGCATTGGTTTGGATCTAGTGCATTTGTATCCTTTTGGCATAATAAAAATACTCTTATTGGTTACAAAAAAAATAAATATTTTTTCCAGATTCATAAAGTCAATTGAGTTTGATTTTTTAAAGATGTTAATGAAATTTCATTGACATATTTAGGATGACCCACATTTACTAAGCTCACCTGCTTTACGAATGGAATGTAACTGCCACTAACTTATATAAATTTCTCAATTATTGATGAATCAAATTTATGGATTTAATGGTGGAATGAATAATTTAATAAAACTGCTAGTGAAGCAATTTTCTCATTGGAATTCCTTCAGATTCTTTTATGATATTTTATTAGTAATTAAGCTGTGTTTATGTGTATACATAGTACATATACTAAATACATTTTGGACCTAAAGTGAATTTTAATATAGTAGTCATTTTTTATTATCAAAAAATATCAGTCTGAAATTCAGTAGCATTTAATGTTAGGGTTAAGATGTTTTTAAATTTTATGCTAATCTATAAAAGAAGAAAAGCCACTGCCAGATGAAAGGAGATTAGATCTAAAAAATCCAGATGAATTAAGTTACTGACAACCATAAACCAGAAAACTGATCTGAAGATTTGAATAGGATTGTATTATAAAATGAATTTAATAAGTACTACTATCTATCATGTGTTGATTATTGAGCATGCAACACTTGGGAGCATTGGAATAGAAAAAATAGAATTTGCTCCTAAAGCATTGTGCAAGTTGTAGGTCGTATAATGTTTTTTTTTAGTCACTAATTATCAGTGTAGTGTTCTAAATTGTTTTGTGCAATGGTAGATGAACTCGAGATTTTTGCATTGAAGCTTTATTCTATTATTCTATAGCGAATGCTGCGATCTCCCAAATGATTAACCATTAACTTATTTACATAAGGTTAGTATATAAAAATTGTTGCTTTTTTTAAAACGTGCTTTACTCTCAAGCTGATATTTAGTTCACTACACTTTGAAAAAATATCTGAACTCAGTTAACTAAAAAAATTCTAGCTCTACTTAGGACTTCCATCTAGATCAATGGCATTGCAAGCTAATATATTAACCACCACACCATTTAAATTCTCAACGTGTGTGCGTGTATATGCTACATATTCTATTAATGAAAAGTTATCCAGACATAAAATATTTTGTTAATTTCTGTTTTCAAAAGTCACTATTTTATATATACTTTTTCATTATCAGTTCAAATTCAAGAAAACAGAAGATATTTATATGCAGTAAGTAAATTGTTTTATTTACAATTTGAATGCTGCAACTAGTCACATTTATACTACGCTTACTCCCTGCTAGTTTCTCTTTTATGAGTAATATTTAGTTAGCATCCTGCTACTGTATTTAACAATCCAAATGCAACGGGAGAATAGATCTTTTTTTTAATGGTCGTTAATGGGTATTCAGTTTAAAGATCTTACAAGTATCCCTCAGGGAGAAAGAAATTTAGTTTTATGGAGCATTAGAGTATTCAAAGTAATAACAATTCTTTTATCTTTATTTGTAGAAATAGTACCGTTGAAAACCAACCGGTTATAAAATCTGCAGCCTAGAAAGATTTATCTCGTTAGATGATGGTAATAACAAGAAAAACAAAATCATGTTTTTAAATAGAAATACTATAACTTAAAAACAAAAAATAAGTGATTTCCTAAGCGTTACCCCTCCCCCCCAATTTTCTATTCATTATTTACAAAATATATATACAGCATTCATTTAAGTTTCACATTTTATCAATATCTATTATTCTTAATAATAGATACGTTGTGCAAGTATATTGTATTATTAACCTCTACACATTTCTATAAATAGCTTAAATTGAATTAACGTTAATAATATTATTTATATATAAATAAATGTTTTCCTTCAATCATGACACGAACCAGTGTGTGCTTAGCAGAGTAATAAATTAAATGTGGAACGTATTAATAGATACTGATATTCAAAGGGAAAAGTCCAATTACTGACAAAAAGACTTAAGAAATGATTGATGGATTAAAATTACAAAAAAATATATAGACATTTGTTGATCGTAGTCACTTTAGATGTTTTCTGATGCACTGAAAGCAATGTACGAAACTGAAAAGTAGTACCAGAGTCTTATTAAATTCAGTAATGGCACTGTCTCATATGATGCAAAAGACAATTTAAACAGAAAGAAGTATATATAGATATTTTACTACACTATTCCGGTTGAAATACTGTCTCTAGATTTCCTATTGTATACAGCTGTGCAGTCTTAGCCATTGCAAAGGATTTCATATACTATTTGTGGTATGTCCTCCTTTCATAGTTTATCTTTAATGTTGTTAATTAACCTATTGAGATTAGAAAAAAAATAAAAGATAACTTTGAAACTTGGATCATATGGTTTATTACCAATCATAAAGATGTGATAAACAAAAGAAAGCTATCACTTAAATGGAATATTTAAATGACTTAATTTACGTAGTATATATTTACATAACATGTATAATTAGATTGAATTATAAATGCAGCAGCGACAATAGTTAGAGAGCTATTATTATGGTACTCATCACTAAAAGTGCACCCGCTTTAAGATACAAAGATACGAAAGAAATTATTTCATTATGCATATATACATTCAAATGCAAAATAATTACATATAAAAGCAAAGGAACATTTAATATTATATAAATGAAATAAATGAAAATAACTTTAATATATATATATGTCAACGCATTGACCAAGAAGTGAACCCGGGCCAGCTGCTTGGAAGGCATTTATGCCAATCGCTAAGCCACCAATGCTTGACAAATATCTTTCAAATATCTTTTATATTCAGAACAAATAGTTAGCAAAGGAGGAGGATAATTGAATGTTATACATTAAAATTAAAAGATAATATAACCAGATAAATATTACAAAGTAAAATTATGTACAATAGAACTAAATTTTTCAACACACAATTTAAGTATGGAAAAATTTACTTAAATTTTTTTTCAATAAAATAGTACATTGTAAAAAATAAAAGACTTTAAAGTTCTAATTGATGTCTGAACTCAAACTAAAAAACGAGACAGGTTTATTAGGATTTTTTTTTTTCAAAAAAAAAAAAAAACTAATTATTAAAATTGTAATCTGGTAGTGTAATCTTTAATTTTATCTTGTTGTACATATTGTTTTTTTGTTGTTGTTGTTGTTGTTATAAATCTTTCATTAATTCAGAAATAGAAATTTTTTACACTAAATATTTTATGAAAATATTATATAAATAGTCTAATAACAAAATTAATTTGTCTTCTTATTCTTATTCTTTTGGGTTGGTCTTCAACATCATGGTTATCATCAAGTTACTATATGAAAAGTCAAAATCTCCTTAAGTATACCAAGAATTCTTTGAATGCAAGGCTAGTTTATCTTGGGAATTCTTTTTTGATTAAGAATGGTTTCAGAAGCATATAATCAATTATAAACAAATTGATAAGAAGCTAACTATCACCAATAAAAACTGATTATAAAAAAAATTAATATTTCAAAATTTGAGGAAAACTGATTGTGATAAAGTCAGTTCTTCAATTTGTGGAAAATCTTATTGTGACAACATAACTAAACATAAAAAACACCCTTGGGATCCTGCATATAATACAAAAGCTCTAATCTAAAATGAACAGAAATAAAATCAATATTTAAACCATAATTACAAATCACCATGGAAACATGCTGGACACAGAACTGCTACTCTTCTAGAATCCTAGATAGTCTTCTATAAATCATTTTAAATATATAGACTTTTAAAACTTTATTTAAATTTTAAAGTGAACTCTCTTTTCTATCTAAAGAGTTTTATTTTGTGTCTTTTTTTTTTAATTAATACTTTTATTTAAATGAGCAATATTTTAATTTACTTAACTAAATAAATTTATTATAATCATTTTAGTTATAAGATTTAAAATGAGAAAGTGTATTATGGGTCTAAACTTCACACAATAATTATTTATTTTTGTTACTGAATAAGAATCACTAGTTAGTTCTCAAAAATCGCTCATTCTAAGACTAATCGCAGTTTATTATTATTATTATTAATTAATTAAGACAATGTAGATGAAATATTTTAGATAAGATGGGAATTATTTAGGGAATTAGAAATACTATCAGATTTATTAAATATTTTATTAGGGTCAAATATTGCAGAGGGAAAAAAGTTTAGTAATTGGTTGGCAACTTATTACAGCTATGTTTGGAATGAGTATTTATCTTGTTATGTTGATTGAATTTCTTAATTAAAAACTTTTTAAGTGGAATTCCATTTCTAGTATGACAAATGAATTGCTTATATGCTATATAGTCGGTAAAATATTGAAATAATAAAATGAAGTTTATAAAGAATTTTTTAAAAAAAGTATATACCTCATTCTTATAGATTTTGGAACAGATATAGTATTAACAATTCACACAACTGTTCTTATATTTTAAAGCAGTTTTGATATAATTAATAACTATTTATGTGCTTAAAGTTTAATGATGAGATACGCAGATTATTTATGTACATTATGGTAAATGACCAGTACCATTTTCCATATATTTTGTGAAGATGATTAAAAGGTGGCAATATTCATATGTGATTATTATAAGCTTGCTTGGTTATAATCAATGTTAAATTCACCTTCAGTTATACTGATTTCTGAAATAATATATATACACACACATACCTGACTTGGTTTTGGTACGAATAGCTAACCAAAAAAATATAAATAAAACTAAATATATTATTGACAAGTTTATTAATAGATTATCATGATAGTATGTGGAAAGAGATATAAAAACTTTATGTGGATATATCAAGTTATGTTTGGAATTATGGCCCATTGTTATATGATTTATCTTATAAATTTCAGGAACTTCCAAATTATAAAAGTTACTTGTAAAATATAACTGCAAGAATATTTATGTTGAAGGTTGGAATATAATAGCAATTGGTTATAATAAGTATTTGTTATTTATTTATTTTAACCTAAAGTTTACTTATTACCTACAGTTTTATCAATGGTATAGTCTTATACAATGGTAACCAAATATTCAGAGGAAGCTCAAAGTTCTCAGTTTTAGAAGACATACATAAAAATACTAGTGATGACTAAGGATTTTGTAGATATTTGTGATTGGCTATCTTTACCTCTAAACTTTAATTTCCTATATATTAATATACTAAATACCAGTGAAGAATGATTTTACTGAGCAGTGGAATTCTACCAGTTTCAAGCAGAGATAGGAAATTCTAGATCATAAATCTAATGATACTTTCTGTTGGTTGATATAAGCCATACCGGTGGAACCTCAGCTGATCATTACATAATAATGTTTTATATTTTTAACACCTCACTCGAGATTGTTCTTGTATGAAATTTATATTACTGTATTATTTTGTTATTGTTAGTGAATAAATAAATAAATTATTATTATTATTGTTTTTTTTCTTTTCATTTATTTATTTTTTCTTCTTGGTATAGGAATAGCCATACTTATTTGTGAGTGATTTCTGCTGATGCAGGTGCCAAATACCATATTTTTATATTAATGGTAAGTCTTTTATAGGAACTTGGAGATAGAAAATATAAAAAAAAAATAGTTTTTTTTTTATAATGTAGAAATTGTTTGATGGGTAATTTATTCATGTAATTGCCAGTCTAATGATAATGTGCTTGTTATATTATATAATACTTCATAATATTAATTATGCTAAATTTAAAACCAATATAATGTAAATATTTTTTTGTTTACTAAATTTAAAGTATATAATAAAATAAAATAAAAAAAATTTAAAAACTGAAAATTTTATGTTAAAAACTATAGTTAGTTACCAGCTCTAAGCATATGAGTAAAAAAAAAAAACTATAACATTCAGCTAACATATTTATAATGAACACTTTATAGAAAGACAGATAAAGCAGCATCTGTTCATAATCATTATTTTTGGTAATAAAAAAATGATAAAATGCATCATAAACATTTTTTTTTTAATAATTCAGTAAAAAAAACAACAACATTAAAATGAAATCCAGTGTTGATTTATCACAATTTTTCATTACACAAATAAAACTATACCTAAGCTATTAAAAACTAATATTTTTATTTTACATCTCTAAGTTCCTACATAAAATCCATAGTTTGGTGTATATATATATATATATGATTATGAACCAATTGTCTGGTATCTCACAGTCTTGCAGAGAATTGCTTCCTAGAGTTATTTTTTGTTACTCTAATCTTTAAATATGCATAACTGTTATCTTTCTTAAGATCATCTCTTAATTTCTTTCTATATTTTTTCTAACATATCAATTTTGTTCTCTTATATATCATCATAATTCTACTGATTATACATCTATATATTTTATTTCACTTCCATTTTTAAATTTCTAAAATGAATAATCACTTTTTAACATATTAGGTTTTCTAACTTTATTCTTTCAGCTAATACATTTTTCTCTCTCTAAATGACATAGGGCTTACTGAAGATTTTTTTTAAATAGTTTGGGAATTAATCTCTAAAAAATTATTTTTTTATCTGCCCTTTTCACAATGCTTTTTATTCAATTATGTGATTATGAAAATAAAGGAGGAAACAGTTTTGAAAAAAGCCTGCTAGATAGTCAAAACTGTAAAATAATTGAATAAAAAGTATCTTAAATTTTATGAAGAAAAAGTTAATTTTTTAGAGATTTATTTAACATAAGTAATGCAAAAAAGAAAAAAAAATCTTAATTTAGGAATTCTCGAGAAACATGAGTGCCTGGATAATATAAGGAATTGAATGTTGTTCATAAAAAGTATTACCATCTACTTTGAAGTACACAATAAGGTAAACCATGGCCTTGGCATCCCTAAGAAGATGATAATATCAGTGAGAAGATGCCATTATATTATAATTTTATTTTTGTTTTGTTTTGTTTTTCAGTGTAAAAACAATTACCTTATCACTGCACATTAACTTATAACTTTTATTTTCCAGATAATAATAATATTAAATTAAATTTCCAACTACTTTTTTCTTGAAGAAATCTTTCCTAAAGATATCAAAAAATACAAATCAGCCTCCATGATCCATTTTAACTAAAGTAGTTATTTTAGGTGACTTATGCATTTATTACATATCAAATATTCTTCTAGAATATCATCTAAACTGTATAAAATTTATCATTTTAAGGAATGACATTTGTACTTTAATAGATTCTAATAATAGTAATTAGATATCCATTTATTGATCAATACTGAATGATTACTTGAGTTAGTTATAGATCTGCAAAAAAATATATATATTACATAAAAGTAAAAACACATTATTACATTACAAATTATTTTGTTATGAGAATTTTACATATAAAGAGGTGAATAATTTATTCTTACATGGTTATTATAAAAAACCTGAAAAACTTATTTTAGAAATATACTAATAAGGAAATTAACTCATATGCCTTACATCTCTCTATTGTTTTTCACTACTTTTGTTCTTTTAAAAATAACAAGAATAATGAGTCACTTACATTGTTCTTTAGTATTATATTTATTTATTTATTATTTAAAAAAAATACACAAATAAATTTTATTTTAAAATGACAAAAAAATGTAATATGTGATGATGAAGACATGCATGAGAGATTATGGCTTGGACTAATTGAATAGAGTTGGTACAATATAAATGCATTTGGAGGAAAGGGGGTATTTTTTTTTTCAAATGTTTTTATTCATATGCTTCATGAATGTGTAGTGGAGTTTATAAAACTTTAAATGTATCTAAAAAAGATATTACACTTGAAAAAATAGAAATGAAGTTGAATTATTCTATGTATTTGTTTCACTATCACGGTAGCCATATTGGTCTGTTGAAGAAATGATTTAATAATTATTAAGATAATTTCAGTTTGCATTATTCAAAACTCTTAAATACTGTTTTATTTTTAAAAAAATTAAAATTCATGTAATAAGATAAACCTACTTGTAATCCTTTTTTACCAATCCCTTAATAAATTAAGTGAGATATCTCACGTGAAATATAACTGTAATGCTTGTAATGATAATAATAATAATGATGATGATGATGATGATGATAATAATAATAATAATAATAATTTTACAATTTGATTTCCAAAGTGTCAAACTTTCTGCACTCACAACTTTAACATCATCCATTTCATATAATCATTAACTATTATTTACTAATACTTTATTAAGCTAACTATTATCATATCATTTCTAGTTTGTTAATTTTAAATCTCAAATGAAGATTAATATAACTAAGTTGATTTTGTTTAAAAATGTAGAATATTTTAATAAAAGAATTAAAATCAATTCCATTATCTAAGTATTACAATTACCTTCAACCAAAAAACTTTTAAATATAAAATATACATTTTTAGCTTAAAATATAATTGACTTAACAAAGAATGCACACAGAATTTTTTTTATTAAAGCATTCAGAATTTTTTCAATTCAATAAAACAGAAAACCCCCCCTTTTTTTTTTTCGTGTGTCATAGCATCAGCCGGGAAGTGAACCTGCTAACCCGGGGCAACTGCTTGTAAGGCAGCTGTGCTGACCTCTTGACCATCAATGCTTGACAGAAAAACCTTTTTTATTATATATTTTGTAGTAAATGTTTGGTTAACACATAAAATAGTCACACAGTGTATATATCAAGTTTAATTCTCAAAGCTTATTATATTAACAAGAATATTTTTCTCTCTTTCTCTTCTAGCAAGATCTACCCTAGGCTTGCATTATCAGTGTTACCAAGTGATAATGCAATTTAATCTCCATGTTTTTTTTTAACTTGTTCCATTTGGATTTCAAATCTGGAATGGTGATTAAATTGCATTACCAACTGATAGTTTATATAGTAAGTTTTGATAATCAAGTAGTAATTGAATGATTTGTCACTTGGGAGATCATATGGTGCTCAAGCAGTGGAAATAACAGGCCAATCTATGATTTAATAAATCTTTAGCTTCCAAGTTCAGCCCTATATTAAACCTTGGAGAGCTAAAAATCAAGTGATATTGTATTAGTAATAACATTCCAAACTAAGAAAAATGTTCTTACAATTAGGGAAGAACCAAGATACTAAAATAAGTAATGACTGATTTGGAATCATATTTATATAAGTATACAATCATTTTACTTTGAGTCAAAATCTGAAGAATTTTTTTTTTAAATTTCAAACTAAATGTTTGATAATAATAAAAAATAATTTAAAGGTGACTGTTGAATGTTTAGCTATATTGGTTCCGGCTTTAAGTCCCACTTCCTCATTAATAAAGACAAAAACATGAACATGTTGGAATCAGAGATTAAATTGCATTACTATACCTTGTTCACTAACAATTTATGCTTACAATAGGTAGTGATACATTAAAAAAAGAAGAGAAAATGCCTTAATTCTGTTTGACAATATTTACTAGGCCTTCTATTTATTAAATAAAATTCAAGGTTGTATATCTTAGTGTCAATGAGCTGTTTGGATTGTCTTAATTGATAACACTCATTATGAAATAACCAGAAATACTATTGAAGTAAAACAGGTGTTTTTAAAAGGAATTAAAATAATCCTATTTTAACAACTATTTATGAATTTGGCTTAGTAAATTATACAGATATTCTACAAATGTTTGCAATGATTTATGATGCATCTTTAAAATAAATATAAGTATTTAACAGCCAATGATGAAAGAAACTGGCTAGAATATTATTAACCTTATAATGATGCCTAATTGTATTATAGGTAAACATAAGTTGGAAATACTATTATCTTTCTTTTGACAACAAACCTGATGGCTATTAAACTAAATTAATATAAAGAAGATAACAATATACTATAATCTGCAGACTTCTTATAGACATTAAGATGAAATATTTATCATTTAATTTTCTTATAGCAATGATGCAGAAATCAATTGTGCCACAGTGTTTATCTCTCTTGTGACTTGAAGATTACAAAAGAGATTAGGATGATGCAGATGTCAACATTAAAGAAATCCAAAAATAAGAAAAAGACCATGATATTAAGATGCTTATATTACAAAAATTCATTTCAAAGAGTAACATCATTCTATGGACAGTTAATGGCATAATCTAGATGTTACATACTCTCTAAAAAATCATGTAACTTTAATATAATATGTGGAAGTAGTATTACTAATCATTTATCAAATAATCACATATCTTGAATAAAATTTGGGAATCAATGTGTTAATAACAATCCAAAAAACAGCAACCTTTTTTATTATTATTGTGGATTACATCTCTGCCATAAATAGTTGATCCAAAACTAAAAATTGGCATTATCTGTTGTTAACTGATCATACTTTACTTTGCCTCACAATAGCTTGTCATCTCAAAGAATCAAATTTACAGTGAATATGAATTCACTCCTGTAGTTGAAATCACCTCATAGTTGGTTAAAACCTGATAATCATATTAGCTAATTAAGTCACATTCTTATAACCTTGCTGTTTGAAATTAAACATTTCTTTGACTATTAAACTAATGTTTCCAAGATCAATCTCCAGCCTTCTGTGAGATATCTAAAATTCATAAACATACATCTATTGTCCTATATTGTAATGGTAAGAATTGTCCCTCCATGTAACAAAATCTAGAACACAGGCAAAATATACTAAAGCTGATCGAATCCAGATGCTGGGATCCAGAATCCGACCAACATTCAATCCTTTCACCTCTGCTCAATGATTTAATATACTATGGATGACATTCCTCAATGTACACAACACATTCAATTTAACCTCGGTCTGGCAGTCACTCAGCGTAAAACAAAAGACTCATAAATTAACTAATTGAGCACTGATTTGGTCAGATATACACACATAAGACTAAGTGGTTAATTAAAATATCAATGATTGATTATGAAATTTAATAGAATACTCTACCTATAGATACAATGATGTATGTGCAATTAAATCTAGAGCTGGATAAAATGAACTCACAGACAATAAAATATGTAAACGAGTTATAATTTTAAATATTATTAATTTAATAAAACAATAACAAATAATAAATCAAAACATACAAAATTATGTGATGGGAAAGTGAGATATTATGCTCGCAGGCATTATCTAACTAATGAGATTAATGTTACATATCTCATTATAAGTGTCTAATAAGGTACAGTGTGGTATTGGAGTTTATGCCTATATTAATATGCCAAATTTCTAGTTCTTTTGCAGTCTGCTAGATCATACGGAACTTTATAACCAAAGTTATATAAGTAACTATAATAGCACTCCTATGGCATCTATCCAAACAAAGTTAAATTGAGCATGTAATTGGGCTCAGAGATATGCAGGTTAGCGTGTTAACCTAGATTAGAATATACACTAATGCCAGATAAGCATTTAATATAAAATGAGAGAAAACTGGTTTATGATAGGTTTACCTATATACTCTATGGCACATATTAAAATATTAATAAAGTTCAAAGGTGCGAATGGGTCATTATTCACAGGCTTCAGTCTCAAAGACTTGGTTTGCCCTAAAACCACCCAACTTGTTACGAATAGGAACATTAGTAGTTCAGGTAGTCGTATAAGCATTATGAATAATCTAGGTCTTTGTGCCCTAGTTTTAAAAATGTGTGCTTTACCCGAACTAAAGTGGATAAGAGTGACCTCCACCATCAACTCATCAATAATCATGCAGCAAGCAGATAATTGTACATTGCGTACTTTGTAAGGACACATCCGCAAACTTATACATATATAACGCAAATATGTAAACTTATATTATCATGCCTTAAAATTAGATAGCGTCTATTTGCATATCTATACAACCCAGTTCTCAAATTTAGTATTTCAAATATACTATTTAGGGACTAAATTAATTAGTAACCTAGTTTAATATTATCACCTGCATCTCAACATATATACATCTAAGGAGGACAAAGCATATTTGAGGGATAATTACAAATAAATCATTAAAATATGCTTTGAGAATATCTCTATGGCTAGTTCCTATGATGTACAAGTTACATATATAAATAGTTATAATTCATAACTAGAATTAAGCAAACTACAACCATAACTAGATAATGACTGATTATTAGAATATTAATACCCAAAAATTAATTAGCAAAATAATAATATTATCTCAAAACAGCGAGTGAGAAAGAAAAATAATAATTCAATTATTTAATATTCATTTTAGCGAAGATTTGAAATTATCTTCGCAGATCAATAAGCTAAAATTATATTTATAAATACTTGTGGTTTCAAGTCATTTGGCATATCAAATACATATAGTATTAAAATGATAAAATCATAGAATAAATTGAATAGATTTAGAAATAAGCATAAAAAGACCACAGAAAATTATATATTTAAAATAGATTATTAGAGTTTTATATCTTAAAAGAGAATTCTAGTTTTACATTTTAAAAAAGAATTCAAGTTTTTCAATTGGACAAGATTTAGCATTTAATAGTCTTCTTTGTAGATTTTAGTAAAGGTGTTTGGAAAAGGCAGATTTAATAAATAGCTAGCTTTTAAAAGAAAGAATCGAAAGTCACAGTTTATAAACAGAGCTCTGAGAGAAAATTTACCATTCAGTTGTTTTCATTGCAGTTAATTCTGGAGTACTTGGAAGGATATTAAGTTGACACTTTTGACAATGATTTAAAGTTAATAGAGATTTTCCCCAGACTGCTCTGCTGGTGTATGGCATTAGGTTTTATCGGACCAAAGTTCTTCATCCTCGGTCAAGGAAAGGGGTGAGTTATTGCCATTCTACTCGACCATTATATGAGGATAAAATGGGCATAGGTTCTGCTTACAGCTCACTTATTATATATATAATCGATCCTTGGTGACAAAACTTTTAGTATTTATACTTTTCAAACTCTGGCCACCTGTTAATTTTTAAGAGTTTGTCCATAGCCAAAAAGTCCATTTATTTATTTTGGCAAAACATATTTAATAGCTACAACTAGTAGGAAAACCCATTTGTTTATTTTAGAAAAAACATTTTTAATTATAACAAGTAATTTAGATTTTGTTTTCCTGTGAATTTTGTTATTCACATTTTATATTTACAAAATCAAGTCCACGCTATTTTAGGACCAATGTGTGACCTACTTCGAAAATTGTTTACAAAAATCAAATGTTATTTTGAAAAAGTTACTTGATAATTAGTAAAAGACTAATTTTATTACTTTACATGTAGAATACCAATGGAAATGGATTAAGCATATGCGATTTCAATAACATAATAAAATTGGTTAAATAATTTAAACTAAAATATTTCTTAAACTAGAAATATTTATAAAATGAATTTCTTAAACTAGAAATATTTATAAATTGAATATATATCTGTAATATATGCCAATAACATAACAATAATTTAAATTAAAATATTTCTTAAATTAGAAATATTTATAAAATGGATACATATCTGTAATATATATGTATACTATTAAATTACAGACTAATCATTCACATATATATACATGATTCCGCACATATAGTAATTCGAGGTTGTTTAAATGGGTACTCTGAGAGGGTTTAAACCTGGCATATGGATAGATGTGTGGGTAAAATAAGTGAAATGGGAAGATGGGAAACTGACAATTTCAATATTTATTAATTTAAAAAGTCTAATTATATATTTTATTGGATATTTTAAAAAATCTTGTCTGCATTCAGGCTTTAATTGAGCTCAAAGGCATTAGTTTCCTAAAAATGTCAACTTAGATATGGATATTATGGTCAGACAGACAGTCACTAGGATTATATAAACAATAGCAATATTCTGTTCTAGCCCTATCTAATGTAAGCTTGAGTAATAATGATTACGTGATAATGGTACATTTAAATCCCAATTCCTTAAGTATATTTGACTTTTGTAAGAGGTGATTCAAAATTCAATGTATCTAAAAAATATCTTTAAGTCCGATTTTAAATCTTTATTGATAAACATAGAAGCCAGAAACAGATCTGAGAATGTGATTTAATTATACTATCATCTGGTAAACAGCAGTTACCAAAGCTTACAATAGATGCTGGTAGACTGCTGCTCTTTACAATATACCATTAATAGATGGCAAGGGAGTATATACATTGACAGGTCTTTGATTTGTGGATGATGTTTTTTGTGTGCAGAAAGAAGGGAAGATATGGAAGTTATGCTGAGGACATGTGCAAATATGGGTAAAGAGATGGGGATTAAATTTAGTGAAGAAAAATCAAAAGTAATGATAATTAATACTGGGGAAAGAGAAGACAAATATTTTTTACTGGGGGAGATAAGGTTAAGTATGGTGAATAGATATAACTATTTGGAAATCATCTTAAGTAATCAGAGAAGTTGCTTGGATGAATGAGAGAAAAAATGAATAAATGAAGCAAAGAAAAGAACGGAATTGATAAAGAAATTAACAGTGGTATCATATAATAAATATGATGTAGCTAGAATTGTATGAAAGGGGGTGGCAGTAGCAGAATTAACATATGGTAATAATGCATTATGTGTTAGTAAGGGGGCATTAGATTACTTAAAAAAAGTATAAAGAGAAGTAGAAAGACATGCATTAGATGCAGAAGTGTGAATGGCAAAATGGGAAATTCAAGGAGAAATGGGATGGTCAAGTTTTTATATGAGAGTTGCAAAAAGCAAAATGAAAATGTTTGGTAGATTGCAGTTTATGGATAATAAAAGGTTAGCTAAAATAGTATTTAATTGGGTTATGAATAAAAAGCAGACAAAAAGATGGATGAGAAAGGTAATGTGATATGCAGAAGATTTAGATAAAGAAGTTATGTCAGTATACTTATACAAAAGGTGGGAGATTGTGTTAGGAGAATTGTTGAGTGTTATAGTGTTAAGGAATGGAATAGAAGAATAGATGCATTAATAAAGAATAGGGAATTGAAGAGATGGAAAACTAGTATTGAGAGTAAAAAAGTTTAAATATTTATAGAAGTAAACAGAATATTGGGTGTGAGTTAATTTATGATAATAGCAAGGAAAGTAATTTACTGTTTAAGGCTCCAATGGGATATGTAGCAACAAGGGAATATAGACATAAATGGAAAAATATGGGTGATTTAGTCTGCAAGTTGTGTAAGGAAGGCATAAATGTCTGAAATCAGAAAGGGTACAAATAATAAAGTTGTGGAAGAATAAATATGAACAAAGTGATTATACAGAAAGTGGCTTATTGATTTTTATGCTGGGTTTGGGAAAAGATAAGGGGGGGTAGATATAAAGGCCTTGAAATTGATAAAGATTGTTGTGGAAATGGGATGGAGCAATATAGAGAAGAATATGGAAAAACTTGGGGTAGGGACTCAATGTGGCTAACAGGTTTCTCTGGCATAATTGGTGAGAGATTCCTGACTTCGTATAAGAAGTCACAGTGCATCACATCACATATACTATAGTCATATAAAAAAATCAAATGATATTGTGGTCCTATTAACATGATTATATAGTATAAATTTATTTTAAACTATATATTTAAATATTTTTAATAAATTAATTTTACTGTTATATAATTAATTACATTATTGTATAATAACATTTCTGCTTTCTAATAAGTTATTTATCTATCCTTGTAAAAGTTTATTGATAAATATGCAAATACTTTTTTTTTATATCCCTGTCATTTTAATTTGTTCCTATGCTGTGCTATGAAAACTGATTCTTATTACTTTCCTTTCAGCCTTGATTTTTTCATTCTAATAATCAATGGTTAATCTTTAACTATCTCCTAAATGAGATCATCAACTTGCCATTAGTCAAAATTCCAGTCGATGATTAGCATATTAATCACCACAAGGAGGGGGTTTGTAAATAGAATGTCATGCATGCAATAACTTCATACTGTTTCAGAATATTATAGAAATTCTATACATTTTATAGTTCTCTTTGAAAAAAAATAAACTCAAATATCTGCTAATTAAAATGCTTAAAAATTTATGAATCCATAATTAAGAAAATCGTTTAATTTCGAAAACAAAGAAGTATTAGCAATTTAAAAAACCTTTAATTGATTAAAAACGTTTAATTATTTTTAATTATTATTATAGGGAATTTTATTTATTTTAATTGAAGAAAGAAATTAGTTATAAAATATAATAAACCGTACAAGGAAGATTTTTATTGTGATTATTTTCTAATTAAAATCATTAAAAACAAAAAGAACCATCACAAAGTTAATGACAATTTTGAATTTTAAATGTTTATTTATAAGCTTCTTATAGCTACAAACTTTATGTCTGCCCATCCTTGCATATGTACTTAATGGATTATGTCCTGTACATATGGGTTTCAGATTGACCTTAGGTCAACATGGGTGTGACAAGAATCTCTGCCTCAGGGTGGCCTTCGAGCATTCCATCATCAGATTTTCAATTGGATGGACGGTTGAAGAGTTGGAGTGTGTAGTAGATTGGAGCCTGTCTATTAAAGTATGAAGATTGTCTATCTTAATATATATCTGAGCTCTTATAGTATATATGTGTGGGAGATGATAATCTGGACTAACTGATGATTGCTGGTTTAGCATGAAATACATATATTGGTGATTATTTATCTTTTCAGCATATATGTGCTTGAGTGTATCAGTGTTATTAGATAGACTGGAGAGAGGTGGGTTGTGTGAAAGTCTGTGCTCATATACCTATATACTACAAACTTTATATTATTCACTCTGTTATTATTAAATGTTTTTTATGTCAAGTGCAAGCTTAACAGAAGTAAAAAACAAAGTGCATCTCCCAAATGGATGCGTCCCTGTGGTTTATTGCAATTGTTGAAAGCAGAATATGAAAGTCATGGATTGAGATTTCATATTTATTTCTTCAGATCTTAGAATATCCTATGAACTCTGCAAATCTATGAAAAAAGTATAGAATTTTTTTTTTTACTCTATTAAATAACTAATTGTATCAATAACATTATTAGTTTAGTTAACTGTGAAGAAGACGGTACTTTGGAATTAGTGTTGGGATGACATCGAACCATAATTATTCTAACTTTGCAAATTATTCTAGAACTTTAGATTTTCATAATAATTTTGTTGCCCATGTTTGTGATGGCAAAATACTATATCTTTCTTGAATGGAGGGGAGAGGAGGATGTTTGTGACGGCATGTGATTAGTATGAAAACCTAAAGTGCTAGAATAATTTGCAAAGTTAGAATAATTATGACTGGACAATTATGTCATGTCAGCACTAATCCCAAAGTACCAAGAGAAACTTATCTTGGAATAACTACATGTGTTATAATATTTGGAAATTAACATGCAAATATTGCATCGTCTATGCAAAAAATCAAAACATAGAAAAAATGTTTGTTAATTTTAAGCACAATTATAATTTTACAACTTGCTCAATAAATAGATAAAAATATAATAATTTATAATAATAAAAATCAAGTGATTTATTGCTTGGCAGTTTATAACTGCAAGCTTCAAAAATGACAGTTATGGTAATGTAATCTATGAATCTTAAAAATCTATCATCTTACTACAGCCTTGCCTTGTAAAATATAATTTATCTATTACATGGTGAATTGCTCAAAAGTTCATGTCAGATTCAAAATCAGAATGACAGTATGGGGAGGGAGTGTCTAATTAATTTAACTGTAATTAATTAGATCCTCTCGCATATTTTTTGCAAATGAAGACAATTACAATCATAAGATTTTACAATTGTATTAATTGCCCAAACCATTAAAAAACTTATATATATATATATATATATGATCTGTTAGATTAATTTATATGTAGATATCTATGACATGTTGCATATTCATTCAAGCAGTTGCAACAGGTTTCTCAATGCATTTTTTATTCATTCGACCTATCAGTCATATAAAGATGTATTAAGTTAGAAAAAGTGAATGTTCAGGCCAAATTATTTATTTGCATACTGCTGTACAAGTTTTTAAAAAAAGTTCATAAGAAAAAAAAACAATTTTTTAATCTTTCAAACAAAATTTTATCTTTCAGCAATGAAGAGATAATATAATGTTACACATATATATACAATGGTAATTAACTATTATATACAGACTTTTTTTAATTTAATGGTGATTGAGAAAGGTTAAGGAATTAACTGAAAGTACTTCTGTGGATTAAAAGACTCTATATAATAATTAATTACCATTATATTTATTATTTTTATTGTTATTACAATAGTTTTTTAATTAATGGACATTTTATTTGTAATATATATATATAGTAAACAGGGAATTTTTTTATTTATTTATTGAAATAATATTTTTTAAAAAACTAATTATTAAATGTAAAAGAATATATAGTCATGTCTCTACTAAGTCTTTCAATTCTGTTGCTGGATGTTTAGGAATTTGATTAACTTATGCATTTGTGCTAAACTGTCTAAGTCAAGTGTTATTAAAATGTATTTCTAAAGAAGATATATGCAGCAACTATGAATGGTTCTGAATATTTAATGAAATTCCAGTAATGCTTTTAAATATCAATTCATATGGTTTTATCCTTAAATCTACAAAAATAAATTTATTTGAGACGTTACAAAAAATTCATTTCTTACATCATAATTCTTTGTTTGTTTGAAGAGATTCTAGGTTGGGTACCAAGATGAGATTTTTTTATAATTTTTTATGAAAAGGTTGTCTTAATGGTATCTTCTGAAAGAATATATAAGAATCCATCTGTAAGAAAATAGTTTTGTCAATGTTTTTATAGTAATATTAAATTACATAAAAAGTTTGACTTCTAGTTAATTTAACCTTTCTTTTGTGAGAAAAGTATTATCTAAATATGTTTTTGCAAATATTTTTAACTTCAGACCAACTTTGTGTACCATCTAGTGTTCCAGAAAGATGACTATATAATATTGCTATAAAATTATGCATAAAAAGTGTACCTATTACTGGAAGGTAAAGAATCTTAAAAATTATATCTTTTTATTTGCACTATTATAATGCCAGAAAGCAGTTTTTTTTGGATTCCAAAGAATCTTTAATAAATGAGAAATCCAAAAAACTGATATTATCTTGAATGGAATATCTTATTTTATCTATTCTGATTATATTTTCATTTCTCTCCTGGAGACTAATTCTTTTTTGAAGTTCTATTATAAACAATGTTTTTTTTCTGCTTACATT
Organism: Epiperipatus broadwayi; assembly: GCA_028023455.1. Classification (NCBI taxonomy): domain Eukaryota; kingdom Metazoa; phylum Onychophora; class Udeonychophora; order Euonychophora; family Peripatidae; genus Epiperipatus; species Epiperipatus broadwayi. The sequence goes on from JAQFVV010000094.1 coordinate 1,931,136, forward strand.
TTTGATAACATTACATCTGACATTACTTCTTGTGATTTTATTTTTGGCATCAATATTGATAGGATTGCTTCTGATATTTTTGTGTGAGGTTCTATCTCAAACCTTGGTAATGTCATTCAGCTTTCCAAAAAGATTGTTTTTAGAAACTAATCTTCTGATAGATAAAGAAAAATTTTCAGTAAAAAATATGTTTAAGAAAGTAATGTTTTACAGTGAAAATGTTTGATAAAGAAGTATATATATTGTTTTGATAAAATTATTTAATAAAATGATTGTGAGTGATATAAAATGATATTTTCATACAAAAAATATTGTGCAAAAACTCTAGCATGACTTTAATTTATGAACTTGATATTGTATTGAATTTTAAACTTTCATTACTCACTATTTCATTTCAAAAAACCTTTATATCCAAAACTCAGAAGTTTCATTACCAGAGATATAACAGTTTGTTTTAATCACTAAAAAAAAATGAACAGCTAAAATTTCATAAAATTCATATTTTATTATTACGAAAAATATTTAAAATATTTAATTATAGTTATTGTCTTTGTAATATTGAATTACAAGTATAATGTATATACTTAACCTAGATGCAATTAAATGGAATTTGTTCCCAGTTCAAGCTTCCTATGGTCATCCATTCTATCAAGTATAACTGATACACATCACCACATATATGTGTGTGATACATGATGATGTCGACCAATTGATGAGTGCTGGTTTAGCTTAAAATACATATATTGGAGATCATTTATCTTTTTCACATGTATGTGATCATGTGTATTGATTATACTGGATAGAGTGTGTGACTGTAGAGAGCTTGAAAGTCTGGGTTTAAATCCCCTTTAATTATTGTCTTTATCAATGCAGTTTGGGATTGAGTGATAAATGAAATGCAGCTATATATCTAATAATTGCTTCCAACTCCTTGTTACCATTAAAGCTAAACACAAAACTCGAAAGTGATTTTGATTCTAACATCATTGATGTAGATAAACATCAGATACAGTGGTAGAAATTTAAATGTAATACTATCTAGTGATCATTGATTGTAAAATCTTACTATAGGTATCACTAGAGATGATGTGCTATTATTAACATTATACAATTTAACTCAGTAACAAACAAGTTTGGAAAAAGTCAAAAGAAGTGTGATATATTAATAACTACTGAACCTGAATTAAGTTTGAAATGAAAAAGAAATGAAATAATATTCAGAATTTAAAAACTTACAGAAATTGCTGTGTAGAGTTAAGATAAAATATATATTACACAGATATGTTAAATAAATTTCTATATATATTTCACATATCTACACAATCTAGCTATAGTCAAGAAATATTCTGATGTATTTTTGTGCATGTCGTGCATACTAAGACAGAATTTAAACAAATAATTGACTATTCTATAATGGAGCAAAACAATAAAACTTAACATTATTTTTTAATAATAAAATTTACACAATACATTGAAATTTTGAAAACTATTAATACAAACACATATTGATGTCATACCCATTTACAAAATATCCTATAACTCTAGCATTTATAAATGCTAGTGCATATTATATATTTTAACAAGGAAGAATCTTTTGACACACAGTGGCTTAGATTGGATTTTTCAACTGTATCCAAACTTCTTTGATATTGTGAAAGAAGAAACTTACTAAGACCATAATGTTGAGTATCTTATAATGGAGATCATATGATTATATTAATAATGAGCTTTGATGTGAGGATAAGAAAGACATACAAATCATCTTTCCCCTTTTCTAATTTATATGAATTGATAAAATATATCACCCAATCATCTTCTACTATAAAAACTAAACTTAATTTTTGTATTTTTATGATTTCTAAAGAAGCATTTACCAGAAAAATGTCAAATATCTATCACAAAGATTATTTGCTAAAGCATATAGCATTGGAGAGTAAATAAAAATTTCTCTTATTTCATAGTATACTTTTTTTTTAATTTCAAAATTGAATATTTTTCATTCAAAATATAGTCATAATTTTTGTAATTGCTAAAATAATGTCCAGACATGCATGCATTAATTAAAATTAATGTGAGTCAATAATTAATAAAAATTCAATGTTTGCATTTATTTATTACTGGATTTTTTTTTTTTAGAAAGCTTAATTGTTACCAAAAAAAATATCACAAAGGAATCTTTAGAAATTTTATCCAGAAAATCTGCCACTATAAAGATAAATGTGACATTCATTAACTATATGGCTCAGGATATGTGTTTTGTCATATCTTATAGATAGAGGTCATTTGATGTTAAATTTCATTTATCAAACAAATAGACATAATAACTATGGCAATCTAGAAAAATATTTATTTTTGGAATCTCATAAAAAGTAGACTCTTAGTTAAATATTCAGAAAGAAGATCTTAATTTGAGATGACTTAAATGATGAAACTACATCTTAAGTTAATCATTGGAAAGAACTACTCTTACTTAGATCTGAATCAAAATTAGCCATTAAAGTTAGATTTATGCATACATCTTATAATATGATCTTAATTTGAGACTTACATGTGTCGACAAGATTAATCATTACAAAAATGAAGCCTGATAATATCAACTTACTTTTCAAGGGCTAGTTTATAACAATATTTATTAAGTACTTGTTTGATTACTGCTTAATCTATTCTTTTTTATTTGGTGCTTATTTATGAATGCTGATATAAAATAATTCTATTATAATAAATAATCATCTATATATTTGAAAGTACTATTTAAATAACAATGTTCTAAACAGCAATAAAAGATTAATAATGCTTTTAATAAGACCAGAGTATTATTTTGTGGCTTTTGAAGTTAGAATTAAAAAAGAAATGTGTTTAGTGTATAGTTTAAAAAGCATATTTATAATATGGAGCAAAATCTTGGATGCTTAGAGAAAAAGAGAATAAAAGATTGAAGTTTTAAAGATATGGATTTTCAAGAGAATACAATAAATAAATTTAATGGATAAAATTAAAAATGTAGAAATGTTAAAAAAGTAAGTTGTAAGTGGTGGTAAAAATACTGAAAAAAAAAAAGAATAGAACCCATATTAGAAATAGAAAAATATAAAGTTGTGTTGAAGGGAACATTGAAAAAGAAAAAGAAAAATAGTACTATGTGTGAGATATGCATCAGCCACTTCCAAATAAAAGTGGTCATTCTAATTTCAGAAAGAAAAAAAACAAATAAATAAAGATAGATAGAAAGGTAAAGAATAAAAAGTTAAATAAAAAACAGAAGAAAAAATTGGAGTCAGAATAACTGTTAATGGCATTAGAAACTTATTATGATAAACTCTGAACTAATCCATGACTAAAGACAATAGGCAAAAAGAAAGGGAAGAGAGAATGAAATTTATTAAACTATATATGCAAATAATATAATAAAATGTTTTCTTTTCTTAATTTTATATAATAATGATAATAATAGTAATGGAAAACTATTCAGGAAAGTTTAAAATTTTAGGAAAAATAATATCTAAGCATTGCTTTCGACCAGGTCGGTCGTAACAATCGAACTACAATAAAATATATAAATGAAAGTAAATATATACATTAAAATTAAACATGCATTTACATGATAATGCAATGCACGAGTCTTTCTTGTTTATGGCGTTGATATTATTTGCTATAAATCATGTCTCTTTATATTTTCTTTTTCGATCAATACGTTCAGTACAAACAACATCAATATTAATATTAAAACAGATTTTAATATTAAATCTATATTTTTGGAACATGAAATTAAATCTGGGCATAATTTTGATCCTATTAATATTGATGTTGTTTGTACTGAATATAATGATTGAAAAAGAAAATGTAAAGAGACATGGTTTATAGGACATAATATCAATGTAATAAATAAGAAAGACTCCAGCATTGCATTAACACGTAAATGGCGTATTTAATTTTAATTTATATATTTATTTTTATATTTTATTGTAGTTCTGTGATTATGACCGACCTTTCAAAATTAAATATTTTTTATCATATATATTATTTAACTTGGGTATATATAAAATGTCTATTTTTCCACACACACTTTAAACACATGAATGACGACATCTAGAAAAAATGACCCCCAAGATGAATTTTTTGGTGAATCAGCACTTACCAATTGGCCTAGATCACAACCTCTTATATGTTTTCACTTTTGTTCAATAATCATCAATATCAAATTACTACAATTTAATATAGAAGAGCCAATTTTTTTTTGCCGTCATGTCCAGATATAAACTTTAAATATTAAGTAATAATTATTTAAGTATTTATTTATAGAGGATGTCAAATATGTGAGCCAAGAAATTTGGCATTTGTAGATATGTTTCACTATTTTTAATTAGAAATAAAATAATTACTGCAATTTAATCTTTTTTTTTTAATTGCTTTAGTTTATTTTTAATTCGAAGTTAAAATTACTACAACCCAATTACAAAATGGCAAATGAGAAAAAAACCTAAATTGAAAAACCAAGTTCTAATTCTTTCTTACTTTGAATTAAATAAATACTGTTATGTATGTATAATTGCGAATATATATAATTACAGAATATTTAAGTAGCAAACGAAGGTTCAAAACATCTATATCCAAATATTCTCTATACTACAACTATCGAATATACAAAAGAGAGAGAGAAAGAATGCATAATTGGCTCTGCATATTTAAAATATTGAATGTGCTGTGTCAAAACTATTTTAATTATAATTCTATTGTCCTAGTCTAATACCAACCTCCTTGCTATATTCAGTCTTAACTTTAGTATTTGTGCAAGCACATATACTTACAAGTGTGTATATATATTTGAAATATTATACGCTTAACACTGATTGTATTTTGCAGCTAATAATGATGATTATACATATAATTTTTAAAAATTAAAATTGTATACTTCATTTTGTTAGTGATTTTAGAAAATGAACTCTATTATTTATATGTTTTAATATTCTGAATTCATAATATTTTGAATAGTATTAGACTTTATTAGTTTGTTTTGAATAATCAGCTGCTTTTTTAAAAAAAAAAAAAACAGTAAAACTTAATTTGTAAACAAACTTTTTTAAAAGTTCACTACTCCTTGTTTATCTTATAATAGAAAAATGTTAGATCGTCTCCATTCCCGAAATTTCTGCTTGTTTCAGATGTACATTGACAACTTAAGTAAAACGATTTTTTAAACTTGACAAACAACAAAATATATATTAAAGCTTGATTTTTAAAATCTTTTGTCTTTAATTATTATTACAATAATATTTTTTCAATTATCTCAATTTAAATAATTTCCAAAAGCAAATTATTTGATTTAGTATAAAACATATTTTTTTAAAAAATATGGTGACAGATGTATGCATATTCTTTTCAAATATTCAGAAATCATTTGATTACTATTTTCCAGTTAGTAAGAAAATACAAATATTATAGTAACTGATGCACTGATCTCCATAATCTGCCATGTCTATAATCTAGAGTTCAAGTCTAGAATAGAATCAAAAGAATTTTTCAAGTGAGTATTTCAAAAGCAAATACATTGTTTTGGCAATTAGCTGACCCATAGCCAATGCAGAGACTATCCTATATTGTCAGTAAATTATATTCTTAACTAGAAGAAATATTGGGGCAACCTAATGAGTGTTTATGTGATAATCATAAGGAAAAATATAAATGAAATGTAATACAACTGACATCATGAATGAAAAGAAGACTTATGTATCAAAAGATTTCCTTTATCCAAATAGCAAAAAGAATTTTATGCTTTTATTATTTTCTAAGAAAAAACTGAATCTTCTTTTACCTGGATATTTAGTATTAAAAAATTTAATTTTTTATTATATTTTAAAACTAATGTACATAGTCTAGATGCAGGTTCCCAATTTGGTTTTTGCCAGAAAATTTAAAATTAATTTTTGAAATGTAATTAATAGTTTAAAATATTTATAAAAAATTTTCATTTGGCACTACAACAAAAATAAAATATGGTGAAACTGTAATATATTCTCTATTAGTATACATTAATATAGTTATGTGCTATTCAAAATAAAATGTAAATAAGCAATACAAAAAAAACACATTAAAATTTGTAAATTTAATAAATTGTATAATACACAACCGTTTTTCTGTCCTGGAGATCATATGTGATCAAGTTTATTAATAACATTTCTTCAGCTTATATTGAATGAGTATACATTTTATTCTTCACTTTATTATTCTTTCTGAATTTGATTTACAGTATTTTGCATAATATTTGATAAATTTTACAAGCTCTGTGTTTTAGATTGTAACAAGTTATAGAAAGTAAGCATCCTTTTCTCACAAGTGCCATTAAATGGTGATATTCATTTTGTAGGGATATTCTTGCCCCAGCCACAAGATAGAGACTTTAAGGATATAAGAATAGTATTATATTTCCAAACTCAAATATAATTATATGAGCCAATCTTGTCTAAAAGTGAGAGTGCAAATTTATAGATCATTCACTTCTAAATTCATTTCTTGTCTTTAATATTCTTATTAGCACTTCTGAAATTTTAAATTTACTTTGTGCTAATATTAAATGATGTTAAATTATGTAATATTTGATCGATTTTACAAGCACTGTGTTTTAGATTGTAACAAACTATAGTAAGTAATGACTTCTAGACATTTAAGATTAGCTCATATAATTACATTTGAGTTTGGAAAAAAGATGCAGCTCTTATTTCCTTAAAGTATGGGTGGGGTGAGAATATCCTTGCAGATTGGGTACCACTGTTTAATGGCACTAATGAGGAAAGGATGATTACTTTCTAAAGTATTTTGCATAATAAAATGTTTCTAAAAATAAAGATAAAAAATTTACAAACATTCATAAAATAGATACAGATTTAAAACCTTCAAAACAGAGAAAGCATAATTTGATGAGAGCATGATTTCTATTATTTCTATAGCAAAAAAAGATCATCACCCAGAGAATATTTAATTACAATGACAGTTCCCAATGATACAATTTCATTTTATTAAAATAAAATAAAATATGGTACTGTAAGTTTTTATTTTTATTTGTTGAGTATATTTGAACGAATGAATATATACATAATAAATAAGTAAATGTATCCATCAATTTAGTATTAATATTACATTGATACTATTTTATAATTTTTTAAATTTACTTTTATACAATAATCTCATTTTATATATGCATATTGTGTGTATAAAAAATATTTGTAATGTATATGTTTTGAAAAATATTGCACATTTGCAGTGCAATAAATAATATGTATTGTATTATAATCCAAACTTATCAACAAAATGTAAGCTATTATATACTATATATGATATACACGATGAGGGACTTAGATCAAAACATATCTGATATTGTGATTCCACTGTATAGAAGTAAGAATATTGAAAATAAAGAAGTTTAATTTTTTACATTATCAATTTCAATTAATAATATTTGTTTTTCCCTAATGCATATGTTTTTTTCTTACATTTTTTTTCAATAAATTATTTTTCCTTTGGTTGTTTATTTATAATCAGAAAAAATTGCCAGTGTTCAAAATATGTTCATTATGATAAAAATGGATTCTGTGGTTAAAATATTTTGGAAAACACTGATTCTGACTAATTATTTCATAATTACCATAAACAATCTTATGTAAACAATATACAATTGCAACATCATAAATGTGAATATCTATTATTAAAAAAACTTATATTATCCAAATTAAATGTAGATCATCTTTAATGCTTTTTAATTAATAAATTAATTTTATACACATTTATAAACAAAATTAAAATGGTTTTTTTTATAAATATCCATAAAATAATAATCCTCATTGCCATAAATTGGTGTTCCCATTCCCCCTATTTTAGCAAAATTTGGGTTTAAAATGAGGAGATAAAGATTCTATTCTTAAAAACCAAAAAATATACAATTTCATAAAAGCCCTGATTACTAGTACTTTACTTGTAATAAAACGTCAACAAAATCTCTACTTTTTGCTGCTGCTTTATCATTATCTTCTTATTCTTAATCCTTTTTTTGTTTTTCATTTTTCTTTTTATTCTTATTTTTCTTATTATTTCTATTCTTCTTTTTATTTTTCTTATTATTATTCTTGTTCTTAGTCTTCTTATTAGTATTGTTTTATTGTTATTATTATTATTATTATTTTATTTTATTATTATTATTATTATTATTATTATTATTATTATTATTATTATTATTTTATTATTATTATTATTATTATTATTATTATTATTATTATTATTATTATTATTATTATTATTATTATTATTATTATTATTTTATTATTATTATTATTATTATTATTATTATTATTATTATTATTATTATTTGATTTATTTATAAATACTTATTTGCTATTTCTACTATTGTTAAAATTTGATAGTTTCTTTACTTTGAAGATTGAAAATATCTATTTAAAATACTTGAAATTTATCTATTAAATATAAATTAACTATGACAAAAAATAAGATATCTTATGAAGTTTTTATTATATTGTTTTTTAAAAATTAATTCTATAAATGCAAAACAATCCCAACTTATGATTGAATTCAAATGATGTTGTAATGACATCATCTAATCAATAATGCTATAATGGAAATTAAAGTTGAGATAATCACAGTTTCAGTTTCCATAATGTTATGGCATTTCTTTTACCAGTAATGTTAAATGCACTCATATTTTTGTTTTATGATAACTCTCATATCTTGTAATCTTTACTTTCTGGCTCTTATAATATCTATATACATATTTATCAAGTGATATTGAGTGGCTAACTAGACTGTCTGATCACTGATAAAAATTCTAAGTAGTTTCATAACATTTCCAACAAGCTGAAAGAAATTTCCAAGTTTCACTAACAATTTACTTCAAGTCATGGTTGTGTCTATGAATGTAATGCTGCATTTAGTTTCAAAGGCCAATTATAAGGAAATATGTTTTTGTCTTATCAAAATTTAGAAAAATAGTTTTTCTTGTATGGATGCTGCTGCTAGATTCTAGGATAACATTATAGTAATAATATGCAACCATTGTTCACTTTAATAACAAATTCTAATATTTAATTTCTTTTAACACATTAAGGAGAATATAAGGTTAACAATTAGGAAGTAAGCTATATCTAATTATTCAAAGTTATATACTTTACTCATGTTTCTAATGTATGTATGCATGCAAATTAAGTTATTTGTCAATTGCTCTGATGGGAAAGAGTATTATTTTTTAGTGATGACACTTTATCATTATTAGTAGTAATATTCTTTGTTTGCTATCTCTTCTAATACAATTTATTCTAGCATCTCAATTTCAGACCTACATCATAAACTTTAATGAGCCTCTTGCATTATTAAGATACTCATAATGCATAACAAAATGATACAGAAAAAGAAATCTAGAAATGATCATTAAAATAAGATGCCTTATGCAGATCAGTATAATGGTAATTTGATAGATTAGCAACAACAACATCGCATGATTCTTTCATATGCTTGTATGGAAACTGACTTAAAGTTCGATGTTTAAACAATGCAACATGAGGGTTTTTTTAAATTTCAGATTACAAACTTAAATAATCATCATCATTATCATCATTGTCAACCATTATCATCCACTGCAGAATAAAGGTTTGTCCAAGTTCAATCCATTTTCTTCAATCTCTAGCCTCTCTTTTCCATATCACTCCTGCACACTTTCTTAGTTCATCCATCTATATCACATGTGGTTTCTTTATGGGTCTTTTACTTCCTGAAATTCAGTTCAAGATTTCAATTGTCCACCTATTATCATCTCTTCTAGAAATATGTTCAGCTCAACTCCACTTCAGTTTTTTAATTCTTTCAATGATATCAGTAATACCTGTTTGTTCTTTACCTATATATCACATTTTTAATCTCTTCTTGTTACTCCTAACATGCATCTCTTCCTACTTATTTAAGTGGTCTGAAACTCTGTATTGCTCTTCTATTAAGGGTTCAAGTTTCAGGTCCATAAGCAAGAATTGATAAAATATATTTATTAAAACTGTTCATTTTTCAAACATATAAGCATATTTCCTTTTAGTATTAAGTTATTTCTATCAAAAGAACTCCAACCAAGTTTAATTATTAATTTCATACATTATGTTTCCATCTGTAGTAACAATATGACTAAGATATTTGTAGTTGTTAACTTCTTTTAACTCATCATAATCAATTTTTATTTTCATTCGAGAAAATCCATTGAACATTACATTAGTCTTTTTAACATTTATCTTTAGTCCTACTTTCTTACTTTTATCTGATAACTCTTGCAACATTTTCTGAAGCTCTGAAACATTATTCACAAAAACAACTATATCATCTCCAAAATCTAAATGACTTAAATAATATCCATTTACTTTTACTCCTTTAGTTTCCCATTTTAATCCACAAAATACTTCTTTCAGCACTGCTGTAAAAAGTTTTGGAGATATGGACATGTCTTGCATCCTTCTCAATGTTAACCATCCTAGTATCATTATAATTGTTGTTGTTGGATTTTTATAAATATTTTTAGAATATGACAATATTCTTGGTCTATATCTTGATCATCCAATGCTTTAATCACTGAAAAAATGCTTATAGAATCAAATGCCTTTAATAATCCCATAATAACAATTCATACTCCTTTGGTTTTTTCTATAACTTCTCTCAATATTTGGATATAATCTACTGTATTAAAACTACTTTTAAAACTAGCTTGTTCTCTTGGTTGGTTGCAATTGAATATTCTGTGTAGATACGTTGTAATTATCTTGGTAAACTTTTTGTATAAAACTGATATGTCTGTAATTTCTAATATCTTCTTTATCAGCTTTTAAAAATATTAATATTAATACTGCATTCTTCCAATCATCTTTATCATTTAGACATTTGGTATATAATTTTGCCAAAATTGTTTATATTTCTTCACCTGCTTCTTTTAATATATATTGATTGTAATTCCATCATTATCTGGAGCTTTTTTTTCTTTATAAATTTAATTGAAATGTCTCACTTCTTCTTTTAAAATTCTGGGAAATTCAGAAGATATAATAGATGTATGTGATAATTGATCTTTATTACTATATGATTCTTGATAAAACTCTTCTATTCATTTCATGATGTCATCTCTCTTTTTAGTAATAGTTCCATCTTTTTTTCTTATTGCAGATATAAGTTTTCTACCAATACCAAATTATTGTTTTACACTCTTGAGACTTTTATTTTCTTCTACAGCTTTCTTTTCTAGTTCACAATTATACTTTCTTATATCATTATCAACTCTTTTTTATACCATTTTACAAAATTTGAGATATTCAATCCTTTTTCATGCATTATTTTTATATATCTTCATATTCCTTTTTTTCTTCATAAATTCTCTTGTCTCAGTAGAAATTTCATTGGTCAATTGCTGCTTTTTTTTACTAATCATCTTTGTTGCAGTTTTTAAAGTGTATCAGTTATTTTCTTATTAATTTCATTCAAATTTGAATCATGTTCAAAATCTACTATTTGCAAATTCTAATTTAAATTCATTAGAATGTTTCTGAAGATTAGAAATATCAACTGTAAATATTATTTTTCTTAAAATTTTCTCTAGTTTTACATTAACACGTATATTTAACACGTATCTTAGATCTTACTAATCAATAAGTAAATGGTAGATTTTAGATACATTTGAAAATTAGTACCATCTTTGAATTATCATCTTCATTAATGAAGGCAAAAGCCATAAACCAGTCTAGAAATGGAGACTCTTTTATAGCATTTCATCAAGAGATAATTCCAGCTTATAGTAGAGGGCTCTAGATTCAGGTAAAGATATTTTGATCTTAGAGTGGTAGATTTAGAAAGTGTTCCATGATTGTATAGAATGCTGCCTTTGAGTATTATCATAGAAAAACATTTAATAGAAGGAAACACAAGGATATTAACCTCTGCAAAAATAATTATTCCATGATACTAGATTAATGTAATAAGAAATTTTAATTCAACTTAACAGACTACAGATATATTAGAGAAGATGTGATCATAAATATTTTAAATTAAAGTTTCTGGGACAATCTTCTTTGACTGCGTTCATAATATCTTGAAAACAGTCTATCCTATTTTTATATCAAATAGTTATTACTTTTTGATCTTTTCTATACCATGTAATATCTGTTATACCTAGTGCAATCACCATTATACTGAAGAAGCACAATAATTATAAATGTCTAAAAGCTATGATTGATTAATTTTAACCTTTATGAATATTAATATTATTTCTTATCTATATAAATGTGTTTTATTTAGGGCAGCTGGTGGGATGGTGAATTCTGGAGCTCAAGAACATGGGTTGTGGCTACAGTTCTTTTACTTTCGATGCTTGAAGTTTTTAAGAACCCCTGAGCAATAAAACAAATTTCATTGTTTTTATATGGATATGGTACTATTTCTACAAAATGGAAAATTAAGTTGTTAGCTACATTCCTTAATTACTTGATTTAAATTATGTACTAAACCTAATGTTTAAATATATTTATATTTTTATTTGTAATATTAAATTTTCCACTTATATATAAGATAATCTTTATGATCTTCTTGATTTTATTTTTCCTCTATACATTTCATTTGAAATATTGGGGATTTGAACTCAAACTTTCAAGCACTTACCAACTATCCACATTATCTCACACAACTGATACACATGACCACACACATGAAGAAAAGATAAATAATCACCAATATATGTATTTCATGCTAAACCAACACTCATCAGTTAGTCCAGATTATTATCTCCCACACATGTATATAATCAATGCTCAATTTATATTAAACTAGCAAATCTTTACACTTTAATGGATAGGGTTCAATCTACTCCAACCTCCAACTTTTCAGCCATCCATATCATTGAAAATCTGATGCTAGCCAAATCCCATGCTGGTGCCAACATTATCACCAAGCCCATGTTGACCTGAAGTCACTCTGACCTTTCATGTATAGGACCTTATCCACTTAAATATATTGAAGAGAGATGGGCAGGATACAAGCTTGTATGTAAAATATTTGAAAATCAGACACTCTTCACAAACCTGGAGCTTTAATTGTAAATATAGGGGATTTGAACTCAGACTTTCAAGCACCCATCAACTATTCACACTATCTCATACAACTGGTACACATGTCTACACACATGTAAAAAAGATAAATAATTACCAATATATATGTTTCATGCTAAACCAGCACTCATCAGTTGGTCCAGATTATTATCTCCCACATATATATGTAATCAGTGCTCAGTTTATATTAAGATAGCAAATCATCACCCTTTAATGGATAGGCTTTAATCTAGTCCAATCTCTGGTTTAGCATGAAACACATATATTGGTGATTATTTATCTTTTCTACATGAGTGTGACCATGTGTATCAATTGTATGAGATAGTATGGATAATTGATGGGTGCTTGAAAGTCTGAGTTCAAATTCCCCTATATATACAATTAAGGCTCCAGGTTTGTGAAGAGTGCCTGGTTTTCAAATAATTACATATAAGCTTGTATCCTGTTCATCCTCTTCTATGTATTTAAATGGATAAGACCCTATACATGAGGGGTCAGAATGACTTTAGGTCAACATGGGCTTCACGATAATGTTGGCATCAGCATGGGACTTTGCTTTCTATCATCAGATTTTCAATAATATGAATGGCTGAAAAGTTGGAGGTTGGAGTAGATTGAAGCCTGTCCATTAAAGTGTGAAGATTTGCTATCTTAATATAAACTGAGCACTGATTATATATATGTGTGGGAGATGATAATCTGGACCAACTGATGAGTGCTGGTTTAGCATGAAATACGAATGTTGGTGATTATTTATCTTTTCTACATATGGGTGATCATGTGTATTAGTTGTATGAGATAGTATGGATAGTTGGTGGGTGCTTGAAAGTCTGAGTTCAAATCCCTGTATTTACAATTAAAGCTCCATGTTTGTGAAGAGTACCTGGTTTTCAAATATTTACATTTCATTTGATTAACTTTTTTTTTTATGATAATGATAACTACTTTTTAAAACTTTAAATTTTTAAAAGATGAGAGTAAATATTTTTAAAGATGAAAATAAAGATTTTAAAAATAATTATTTTCAAAATTATTAATATCATCGTATTAACTGTTTATGTCACATAACTCTTAAATTTGCCCAATAATATAACCCAATAAATAATAGCTTATTAAAATTGTGTTATTTAATATATATATATTAAACCACGTGATTGTAAATATTATAGTTTATTTTATAATCTACATTTTATTTTTGTGGTACATTTAGATCATGATTACCATTTTTTTAAATTGCAAACATTATATAGTCGTATTTAAAACTGTATTTTTTTTCATTTTTTTTTTTTTTTTGCTAAATAAAATTAATAAACATCCTACATATCGCAGCCTGATCAATATTTCTTCTTGTTTATTATTGTTGCATATTAGTAGTTTCCTCTTTTTGTTATTTTTTCTGAGCTTAATATATACTTTTTAATAAATATATTTAATAAAATTCTAAAGATTAAATCCATATCTCTATTTTTATTTTATTGCTGTCTATTACCGATTGTCTGTTTTTATAAATTATAAAAAGTCTTCCAATATATTTTTCTTTGTGTATTTCTCCTTTTTCCTATAAAGTTAGTAATTTCTATTACATTATTATTCTGAATATATATATGATTAAATTTTTATAATATTAAATAATTTGAATATTTTAAATATTTTATCGGTTATATTTCAATATTACATTGGGATTTTATATATATAATCAATTATTCAACCGCTTGTGTTAACTTCAAATGGATTGGGAAAAGAAATTAGCTTTTAAAAGTTAACATTTGTGAAATGCGATCATTTAAGAAATGAATCCTTTTTTTATTTTTTTAAAATGAATACCATTAGTTTATTGAGAATAAATTTGCAAATTTTTTACCGTGAATTTTAGAATATTAGTGCTAACAATAATTTCCAAAAAAATATATAAATTCACATTATTTCGGATATATTTTGTTCAATTTTAATTTTTAAAAACCGTGCGCGCACGCATACACAGTTATATATATATATATGCTTTATAATTCAGCCTTTAATTAATTTGTTGGAATACGAAAATATAGCAATAGAGTATAGGGAGTCAGAAATTAATCTGGAAATCTGGATACAATATGATCTTGTAGTAGACAGTGAATAGTCAAACTAATGAAAATAGAGTATTACTTTCTCTAGTACTGATAATAATAGAAGTAGAGATTAGAAGTTAGTAATACACCTGCCCTTGCACAACCAATTTTTTTCAGAAACAAATGTCAATTGATAAAGATAAATTCTAATATATTACAAATAAGTTAAGTAAGCAATATATTATTACATCAGTTAAGTATATCCATACAGTAAAAAAATAAACCCTATTCTAATTCTAATTTATGTGTAATTGTACCTAGTTTAACTCGTAGCAGTTATCACAGAAATATGTTATGTATAGCTGACTATTAAAAGAAACAATTATTATATACTAATAATTTGGTTGAATTCAATCAAAGTAGATTTTAAATATTACTATTCTTAATTTTTTATGGACTATTTATTCTGAGTGCATATGTTGGACATAGAAGTGTTATTGGTAGGAAATAAGAGTTAAGTAGTCTAAACTCTTCCTGAGAATTATAAAAATATTGAAATTGGTGTATTAGTTCTCGAGTGGCGGATCAAAATATTATCATTATAAAGCACATTTTGTATACATTCAAACTGCAAGTTGGTCATATTTGTTCATTCAAAAAATATAAGACAAAACATAAAAATATAAATTCACATTAATTCATTATTAGTAAACTTGCATAAATAAAACTATTGCTGTGGCATACTTTAATGCAATATTTGAGTGACAGACTTGAGATCTAAAAACAAATGGATCACAACTTGGTTTATTATTTCTGGCATTGGAACATAATAATGAATTATTCTTAAACTTTATTCACTTCTAACCATAAATTATAAGTGTAACTTAATTTTTTTTCTCTTTTTTTAAAATAGTAAATTAAAAAAAAAAATCATCAAGCGTTGTTAGCTGAGAGGTCATCACAGCTGCCTTGCAAGCAAGCAGTTGATAGCAGATGATTGTGGGTTCACGTCCTGGCCAATGCTATGACATATGAAAAAAAAATCATATGGTTTATTGTTCAGAGATTCATAAAAACTTCACACTCTGGAAGTAACAGTCTGCCTAGTTATCACTGTCCAATCAGCACAGGCCAAAACAATGATTTTATTGTTTGGTTCTTATGGAGTTTGAGCACTAGAAGGTGTTTGAACTCTAGACTCTTCTACTTTACCATTGTATCAACAAATGAATGTTTGATTTACAATTTGAATTTACCTTACATTTTATTTATCTTGAAGAAGTAAATGTAACTTATACACAATGCATGTTAGGTTTCTTCCATTTTGTGAGAAATATGGCAATATTTTGATATTAAAACCCCTGAAGAATGTTTCTATATGTGGAAAAAAACATCATACTACTAAATTTTAAAAGAATATCTGAACTTAATTTATTTTACTAGAAATGGTAGGAATTCATTGTTTTAGAAAATTATCTGTTTTGAATAGATAAAATTTTAACTTTCATGAAGGGAACAAGAATTGTATTAATATATATTGTACCTACTGAAATTTGAAATAAATTTCTGTATGTGATGGAATGTTAATCATAAAAAAATTTATCTTATTTGATCTTAATGGTGAATACATTAACCTGGTTTGCACTGAACTGTGTTGCTATGACAGCATATAATATTGGAAAAAGAAATGTTTATTATTAATTGTAGTTTGTAAAAATTGTGAATTGTCTATATTCATTTAAAAAATGAATGTGTAAATAATAAAGTTTATAGTATTGATGAAATTATTATTCTTTCTTTATTATATTTATTTTCATTACTGCAGTCACAATAGTAGATTACAAATAATACACCTAAATGTTTAAGGTCTCAAGTATGTTTATTATTTTGTTTGTATAATATTGTATTGAAAAATATGTGTAAAAGATATATTTTCATTGTAGTATGAAAGAATATAATTCTAATTGATTAATTTATGTTGGAATGAAAGAATTGTATTTGTATTTTTAAAATGTAAATGTTTGTTATATATAATAATTGTGAATTTTTTTAAATTTGTTATTATTATTGTGTAATGAATTTTTTATTTATGAGACACTAGCTAGAATTGACCAAAAGAGTTAATACAAACAGAGTGTTAATATGATTACTTTTACAGCAATGGAAAAGGTTTATAAATAGAACTAAGCAGATTAAATGATCTCTCTTGCATCTTAGCTTCAATAGAAGTGAATCTGAGTTTTTTTCATGTAATTTTCTTTGGCTCATATTTAAAAGTATATAATTATAAAAATGGATAGAATGATAGAATGAAAGTATTAGTGTTCATCTTTTCAATGGACAAATTTGTCATAGAATTTGTGTTGTGAGAAGTGACAATTTAATTGAAAGAAAGAAAATGAATTAATAGCATTTTAAAATGAGCTGAATATTTATTTGCTTTTTAAAAAAATCTTATCTACTTTTCAATGATAAAATCTAAATGCTAATAACAGGAAAATGTACACAAAGATTATATTTATCTGCTGATGTAATTTTATTAACTTGATGGATTATTTATACACAAGGCAGAAACTGGTTCAATTTCCATAGCATCATCATGGATGAAACTAGTGTTGGTTCATTTGTAATGTTTTATGAATTTGCTAAATGAAAGAATATTTACGTTGCATTATTATAGATATAAATTAGTGTTTTAACATTTATAACATTATATAGATCAAATGTCTGTTGAATGGAAAAATAATTTGAATATATAGTAAATATTGGAATTAATAAAATGTGCTTTGAATCCAAAAGCTTTTCATGATATTTCTACTTTTTGTGGAATAACAAAACGTCATTGGATGGCAGTTTAAAAAATAGACATTAGAACTATAGTACTATTTTAGAAATTCTATATTTAAAAACTATTACTCAGGTCATTTGCCTATCTTTATCATTATTAATGTTATTTTTTTCTTCATTCAAAATGTATAATGTTTATTGATAGAAGTAGTAGTTTAATTTAGGTTATGTAGTAATCTATTTACATACCTAAATATAAGAGAGATATGTCATCCTAAGTTTGTGTTTATATTTTGCAGAATAATAATTATTATTTTAATTTAAAATATCATTTTATATTTATTGATTGTAAATTAACTTATATTAGGAATTCAAAAGGATTATATCATAATAAGTATTCATTTGATTTTGTTCTCTTAAATTTATATTAACAAATAAATAAATTTTATATATATATATTTCTATTAATTATATTTTTGTATAAAGTATAAAAAGAAAATATATCTTGAACCTTCACATATTCAAAAAGTATAAATATTCTACAACAGATTTATGTTACACAAACATATGTTTGTGCTTAGTATCCAATAGGTGGATATTGATGTGCAATCATCTATTTAAATATAAAGTAAATGTCAATTGAAAATCTATTTCATAAAGTATAATTTGATTGCATGTTTATATTTTAAATGTTTATTGCCATATATATATATATAAATTTGATTTCAATTTATATCCATTTGTTAATAAATTTTGAATTAATTTAAAACAAATAAACTTACATGGTTGTCATTCAATTTTACAATGCAAATTTATTGGTTAATCATATTTGGATGAGATAATATTCATTACTTAGACTACATAATTCATTTGAAGCAGTTTCAAAATAATTTGGAATACAAAACTACAGGATAGGTAAGAAAGTATAATTATATATTATTATTTTTTGTATTAAATTTAATGTTTATAGATTTTATACAGCAATAAATTAATTGATTTGATATTCTTAAATATTTAATAAGTAATTAGAAGCTTATTGAAATTATTTTGTTAGTAACAAATAACAATTATATTAAGATAGAAACTATATATGTATTGAATTGATGATTGATAAAAGTACAAATATGATAATTATTGAAGATAAGTAAAGGCAATTGCAATTAAATTTTTGCATATTTTATTTTAAATCATTATTAATTAATCTTTTCTCTGTATTCTCCTAAGATGCTCAGGGTTGCTTTAACTTTCTCTCTCTCTCTCTGAAACTGCTATTTTTTGTTATTTTATTAATTTTACAGTTATTTTATTAATAAAACTGTTCCATATGATTCTGTCCCCTTTATAATTATTTTATAACTAAAAAATCAATAATATTTTAAGTTATAACAATGAGATAAAACCTGTCTTCTAAGGCACTGACTGATTGTTTATCATTCTCTACACAAGGGAGTGCATGTCAACAATTTTGACAGGTCTAAGTTCTTTGTTTTGATTTTCAAAATGAAAATGTATGTTTTAAAATATGTTTTACATATATTATTTCCATAAAATATGTGTGAAAATACAATTATTTTAGAAAAATAGTTCAGATTTTAGTAAAAATTATTTACTTTTATATAAAAATAGATTGAAAAAGAAATCAATAATGTAGATTGCATTTTGTAATAGGTCAAGAAAAGTACATTTTATGTTGTCCACTATAGTTATTTTTATCAATTATAAATAAAAATTTATTTTTGAAAAAACTTTCATTTACTTTAATAATCTGGAAAATTATTAATTTGCTTTTTAGAACATTCTAGCAATAATTAATGCTATAAAAACATAAGACTAAAATATCAGACCCAACAAATTTACATATACTTTTATAACTATATTACATTATGAATGGAAATTTTTGAACATACAGTAATTTTTTTTGTTAGATTTCTGTCATGATTCGATATCATTCATGTTTATTAAATACTAATTTCTCTATAGTTGGAACATTTTCCCCCTTTTTTCTACTTCAATTATTATTCATATTAGTGATATGATTTGATTTTATTAGAATAATATTACTATTTAGAAATTATCAATTTTTTGTTAGTTTTTATTTTATTTTAATCTATCATGGTTTTCAACAAATACTGTTTTCTTTTCATAGAAATTCTGATTGTCACTTTTCCACTTTCTGCTCATGCATTTATAAACATAAAAAAATAAATAAATTATAATTTGTTTGATTACAACTGCACACTCACTGAAGTTTTAATAATCAATCATTTGCATGTAAATATATCATTTACCAATAACTATATTAAGGTAACCAATTATTTGTGATGAAAAATGAGTATAGTAAGTAAAAAATCAACAATTTATGTATTGTTTTACAGCACCAAATAATTTTGCAAACATGATTACAAATGTTACCTTTAAAACATCTACACAATATTAAATATTGCAAATTTCTTTTACTTTTTAAAAATCATATTTTCCCACTGTTATTTTACTATTTTTCATTTTTGTCTAATAATTCACTAATCTCATTACAATTTACATCAAGCAAGTTACATTGGATATGACAAACAGTAAAGTCTTTACAGATAATCATGATTTTTCACTGCTGTATTCTCTCAACAGAAACTTGTGCTGGCACAACATAATAAAAAATCAATCAGAAGTATAAGATATTCATAACAAATATGCTGTTCCTTAAAGGAGGTAAACCTTTCAGCCTATTTTTTATCTTTTTTTTATCACCCAATTATTAAGTTTTTCATATTACTCTTCTTACTTCTTCAAATACCTTTTAGTTCTCATATTATAAATTTCACTATTATGATAACATTTGTTCATTCTATTTTACTTTTTAAAAGAATCCACTGGAAACTGTTTATCTCAGTTAAACTAACAGCCCATTCTTCAATGTATTGAAAACATCATATAAAACATCACACACTTCTTTAAGAATTTTTCCTTTATATCTGGACTGGATTCTTCTGTAGGTAACAATTTATTTTTTACAACTTGGAATAGGAAAGTTCCTAAAAATCTTGCCTTATATTGTAGAACAATGTTATTTAAAATAATGTTAACTTCTGTGGTTGAATTATTACCAGATTCTATTTATTGTACAACTGTGTGAAAAACACCCACTGGCTAATATTTGTTATTGAAAAGTATTTCCATTATTTTTAGAATATTTAGCCAACTCAACAAATATAATTGAAATAGTTTATATAATTTGAGATTGTTCTTCTTTTCTAACATCAAAGAAAATCAACTTACTTTTGAATAATTCAGCTTTTCATATTTAATATTAGCCTCTTCACAAAATTGTTTTAAATTTATTATGTGAACTATAAAAAAAAACAAAGTATAAATATATGATTGTTATTATAACTTCTACATTAAATGGTATGGAACTGGAAGCTATATTTATAGCATTCAATAATATTTTTCTTCAACAACTCTTTTCATTTTGTATATAAATTATTGCTTCCCTTCTACTTGAATCTACCAAAATTAATGTTTGTTTACACTGCCATAATTTTAGAATTAAGATTATATATAAATGCAGGTTTAAGCCTGTACAATGTATTAATTGATGTCTCAAATAAATGTTTTGACAATATTTCACTGTTCCTCCCTCAATATATTCTTCAGGTAAAAATTTTTAATTGAGTGCCACTTCTAATATAGAAATATCTTATTAATATTGGATGTAATTATAGTTTTCTTGTGATTTGATATATCTGATAAAACAGAGACTAATGACACACTTTGCAGATGTTGTTACAATTTTTTATCACAATATTTTTTAAATATCTTGTTAAAGACCTGGAAAAAGACCACACATGAGATGGATGGATGAAATAAGGAAGTGTGCTGGGGTAATGTGGAGGAGAGAGACTAGAGATTGAAAAAGAGGGATTGAACTTGGAGAGAATTTCATTCTGCAATGAATCAATAATGGTTGAAGATGCTGATGATGAAACAATATTTGTACATATTTCAAAATATTTTCATTAATTTATTGGCGTAATCCATATTTTTAAAGCTGTGATTGAGTACTTTCATAATTGCTAATCCGTAGTTCAGCCAATCCAAAACTTGGAAGTTTCAAAAATTCTGTTACTTTATACATTGATGCTTTTACATTAAGTTCTTGTTTATGTTTATCTGTTCGATGTGCTTTGATATAGCAGATTTTAATACCACTGCTATGGAAAATTCTATTCTACAAAGTGTACATTTCACAAATAAATCATTATTTTTTCCTATTATTAATATGAAAGGAAACTTTTTAAATTGATATAAAATTGATTCTAAAAAAATGTAATATATTTTTTAGTTAAATATTTAAAAAATCTGAAATATATCTATTTTTAAAATATCTATTTATCACTAATACCAACCATTAAAAAAATAATTGGATTAAATGAGAAAGTATTAAAGTATTTGATAGAGCAATCACATTCAACGATTTATCTAATTTTTATGTATAAATAATTCAACAATTTGAATTTATTAACATTATTGGATAATTTTATTAGAGATACATTTGTTTTCAAAGGATAGACATGATTACTTATTTTTTGATACTCGAGATGACATTAATTAAATATAATTATGTAAAGCAAATTCTAATATAAAAATTAAATAATTTAAAAGCACTTATCTTTTTAGAAGAACCAATTTAAATGATTATTATGTATAACAAATTTATAAACAAAACAAAAACTATTGTGGACAAATAAAGTAGATACATTCAGAAATAATATTAAAAAATACACACATGCGCACAAACCAAAAAAACAGTGAATACCCGAACTTGTATTACCGTCTAGCCAATAGATTTAAGTTATGGACCACAGTAATCCAGAGAAATAACACTAAATTTAAATTATTAAAAGATAAAAAAGAAATTAAATTTATTGGCGAAAAGATCCAAAAGGAGTACAAACAAGTAAATAGGAGTACTTTAGATTATATATTTTAAAGGAGTACAATAATTAAAAAATGAATACAAAACTCTCAAAAGAAGTATGGTTGGTCGTCTTATTATATTAATTATATATAACAATTTTGGGTTGAATTTATTCAGTGGTTTTGATTCATTTATTAATGGAAGGCACAGAATATATTTTGACCATTATTTATAAATTATAATGACATATCATTTGGAACTGACTGCATCATTGTTACCAAAAGATGCTTAAAGAACCTAATTATAATAGAAATGTGATAAATTTTTAGATTAATTTTTGGTATTATTTCCTTTGATGTTTTTATTCAAACATTATTGTGTATATTCGTGTAATTACTTTTCTATAGATTGTTATATTTTCTGCAGACGCAGGAGATCTGTAACTTTTGTATAACTTAAATAAATAAAGATTTTAAAGCTGCAGAAAAATTTTCATGAAGATTTACAATTAAATGACCATGATTCTGAAAATTCGCGAATAATAAAGATATATAATTAGAGGCCATTACATCATTACTAGCAGTTACTCACATGTAAATGTGACTATTCAATTTTCAAGAAAAAAAAGATAAGTTTTGTAATGATTACATAATCCAGTTCATAATCACAAATATATAATTCCATATGCAGATATGACATATT
This sequence comes from Epiperipatus broadwayi, assembly GCA_028023455.1. NCBI lineage: Eukaryota > Metazoa > Onychophora > Udeonychophora > Euonychophora > Peripatidae > Epiperipatus > Epiperipatus broadwayi. The sequence goes on from JAQFVV010000094.1 coordinate 1,954,706, forward strand.
GCAATACTATTTTTGTCAAACATTGGTGGTCGAGAGGTCAGCGACAGCTTGTCCTGGGTTAGCAGTTTTGCTTCCCAGCTGATGCTATGACACATGAGAAAAAAACCTTTACATTTTTTAAAAAATTCATCACCCAGTGTAATTGTAATTCTTAATTCCTCAACTATATTTTTTTAATGAAAGCAAACAATATTTCATTTGTTTAGATTTGGATAATTTTAAAAATATAAATGGTGTAATCCTTTCATGTAAAAATCATGCTCAATTTCACTCTAATCTTTTTCTCTTTGTCTTTTACCATTCATTTGCTTTACAAGCTAATCCAATAAAGATATTCCTTTACAATAATATGTTTAATAGCATCATATCCAATAAACTGAAGAAGCACTAAATAGAGTTATAATCTTACTGTCATATTTTAACATCACAGAGCATCCTTAAATAAAATATTTTTTATTTCTATATTTTATGTCAATAGAGTCTATGCATCATTTTGATACATTAACTCCTTTCAAGATGTCAAATTGATCAAAAATAATTATGTGATGATGGAATATCCTATCTTTTAACTGGTTAAATATATAACATAGAGCATTAGAGTCTATATTACATCTCAAACTCAAGTCTATTTTCTTTTATGTAAAAGGCTATGAACATTTAAATTGATTTATACTTTTAAGTCAACAATCATCCAAGTTAAAAGTTGTTGAGATTTTTGATTCATTACTGTTTTTGTTTAAAAAATTAATTACTAAAAGGTTTTATTTATTGCATTCAATACATTAATAACATTTTATAGATCATCTTTTGAATTGGCAAATGAAGTATATTTTTTAGTTTTTAAACCATAATAAAAATTCTATTATTAAAATTATATTTTATATTACTGAGTGTGTTTCACAAATTTACTTATAAATTGTTTCTAAAAACTACTGTCATAAAAGTGGAAAATAAAGTTGAAATGACCAATTTCTATGTGATGCTCAAAATTGTCTATGAGCATTAATAATTTTTCTCTCATTTTATTATGTAGAAACTGTACTTAGATCAACAACTTTGAAAATAATCATTTAATTTCAATTCATTATCACAAATGTTTTGATAAACTGAGTCAAATGCTTTTACTAACTCAATACAGACACCAACAGAAGATCATATGACTTTTAAGTAATAGTTTATTTTTTCTACTTAACTTCTACCAATTTGTGTAAGCTTGAAAAATCATTAGAATATAGATGATAGTGTTTAATTCTATTTGGTATTACTTCACTATCCATATCAATATTCAGACTATCAATAACAATGACAAAAGTCATAAGCTAGAGTCTAGTCTGGAAATATGGATCTGTAATTAAATGATAGAAATTCAATAAAGCACTATCATTTGGTATCTTTGATTACTTCATCTTGTACAAGGTATCAAGAAAATGGAGAAGAAAAAGTATATTTGCAACTTATAACTAAAGACAACATGTACCCTACACTCTGTTCTGATATCTTTCTTTCATTTTCCTGGCAACAAAAACCATATCTATATTTATTATTGATTCTTTAAAAGAATATTAAGTCTAACCATTTATCTGTGTTTGGAAACAATCTACTTATATTTTTGTCAAAGTGAATAATAATATTCCATGATAGTTACTAAAATTTTCTATGCCCTTTGCTTGTATAATTTAAGATAGTAGAAGCATTTTTAAAATTAGATATCACAACTTTATTGAACTAAATATTCATGCAAAATTTTTATAGATTTGAAACTAATCTATTATTTTAAATATTTGCAAATAGCTTTTCAAGATCCACATTATTTTTATTTTAAAAATTATGAATATTAAATGAACCAGATCAATAATGTTAAAATAATCATTCTCAAGTATTATTGGCTTTTTTTAAAATGAAGGTCTCTCCAAATTTGATATGGTTTTTCTGATCCATCACTTCTCCATATCAATACAACAAACTTTTTTATTTCATGCATTCATCCTTCAAGTAGTGCCTTTTTGTTTTTTTACAAACTTATGAGTTTCAGTTTAAGGCTTCAGCTGTTTATCTATGTCATCTCTTTTACTAATATGTCAGTCCAGTTCAATAAGTTGGATATCTTAATGTAAATCTAAAAAAACTATAGAATTGTTAACATTAAATGCAAGTATCAGAATTCTTATGTCATTGTTGGAGATTATCAAAACACATTTTCCATCTATTCAAAGTAATATCATGCATAAATGCTATCCTTTGATATAATATAATTATGATAGCATTTTTCAGATCAATATATGATATTCATTGCATCAAAAGGAGCCGAAGTAATGTAGTCATTAAATGGCATCACCTTGTTCTGCCATTTTAATTAATCAATTATTGGACTTCCATTTTAAAATACCTTTATTGATTGTGAAGCTTCATACTTATTTCATTATTTATTTATGGAGAGAACAACACATTCCATTTTAGTCAAGCCACTAATAATATGAACATTGTCAGAGACACAATCTTATTTTTTAAAATAGAAACCAAAAATAAACATACATTCACTACATATTTCTTAAAGAATTTCATTAACTACTGTTAATATGATTAACTTGACTTACTATTGTTGAAATTTAAAAATTGCTTTCAAAAGACAAACATCAAATATATTATCAATGCATTATCATCCTTAACCTTCATTATACTAATCTGTGATCTGTTCAACAATTTGCACCTCTAAATGCTTTTAAAATATTGACTTCTTTACATTCTAACTTCTAACTATAACATAATTTAACACCAAACTTCTCAGCTTAAACAATATGATATTATAAGGGCAAGTTTCCACTAACATAGTAATCAGTATAAGATGTACATAAAATATCTATTCTAAGTGTTTAAATCATCATTCTCAGACTAGTTTCTAGCTTCTATAAATATCAATGAGACTTGAAATTCAAAATTGGAAGATTTTGGATGCATGATTGCATTCCTTCCAACTTTGAATTCCATACACAACTGATAAAGACATCAGTCTGAGAATGGGAAATTTACAAGCATCTGATAATTACAGACTACTTGAATTGTTGACAGATAATACAAATGTGAATCGCTAGTCTGTATTATAACATAAATCATCAGTTGCTGTTATAAGTTTGAATGCACACTAAATTCGTTTGTAGAAAATTTTTCTGCATAAATATCAATTCATGTATTGTTGAAATATTTATAGCAAAAGATTGAATGTATGAAGCCAGTGAAATTATTTTAAATAATTCTGGACAATAATGATCAACACAAAGAGTAAAGTTTTAAACAAAATAGTATTCTAATCATATTGATGCAATAGCAATAAGAAATAAAAAGCTTTTTTTCTTTGAATTATCTAAATATAATCTTGAAGTCAACTCCAAAGTATTTACACTAATAACAGCATCAACTAATTCTAATTTCATTTGACTTTCATTGTCACATACTAGCACAACCTCAAATGACTTTCTTTGCTTACATTTACTATATATTTATAGAAACATTTTCTTCATCACTCTAGTCCACTAATACACATAAAAATTATGAGATTAAAAGATAGCAAGTTATATTTTACAAAGATCCAATCTCAATGCAGTTCCATTTCACTTGAGGTACTAATTTTATTGTATACTTAGTCAACTGGATTTCTTTCCTCTTCATTCAGAGTGGCTATGCCAATTATAGAGTTTTACAACTTCTACATTCGATCTTAAAGAGAATGTATCAAGAAATACCTACCCATTCCATGCACATAGCTATATTTGAGAAAAATAATTGGAAATATTTACTGGACACTGCTATTATTGCTATTAATAATATCACAAGTATTTCTATTACTAGAATAAGTAATCTATACAGTGAGCTAGCCATATATTTTAGGCTTAAACATTTTTAGACTACCTTTTTTATATGTTATATTTGCAAGGTAATAGTAAAATCTGTAAATAGGATTGCCCAGATATATAATCAATAATCAAATGACACTTTCATCATAAATCCACTTCTATAATAATGCATTATTAATTAAACTTTTTATATAAGATGACAACTAAAAACTACCAGTCTGTTAATATTTATGCATAGTTACTTACTTATAAATATAATTATATACACATCTTTTCACTTCTTTTTCTTTTTAAATTATAGCTCCATGATAATAAAGTTAAATAAGTTTATAAAGATGTTTGGATATAAATTTGTAAAAAAATGGGAAATAAAATTGTTAAAAAGAGAGATAAAAATAAAATATAAAAAGAAAGCTAAAGGTTTAAAAATAGTTAAGGATATATATATAATGTGTTAGTGAGATGGGTCACGATTGAGGAAGAGAATGAATTAAAATATATATTTTTAAATAAGGTTTATTATATGAAAGATAAGGTTATAAAGAGGCATAATAAAAAATTTAATATTTTATTAGAGAATAATAATTATAAAAATTATCATGATAAATGTAATAAAGAGAATATGAAATATGATAATATTATTGATAAAAAAAATTTTGTTATTAATTTAATTGATAAAAAATTTAATAATGAAGAATTGAAATTTTTAGAAAAAGGATTAAAATATGTACCAGAAAAATATGTTAATATTAATAAACAAGTTATTGAGATTAGGACAAAATTAAAATTGATTGAAAATAAATGTGATAATTTGGATTATGATTGGAAAGATAAGGAATTTTTATTAAATGATTTGAGATATGAATTTAAAAATTTAGAATATGAATTAAAATATAATAATAACGATTATGTTAGAAGATATGAAGAATGGGATGTTGGTAAAAAAAAAAATGTGTGAAAAATATAATGATGTGTTTTTTTTAAGAGGGGATAAAACATCCAGTATGGTTGTTATGAATAAAGAAGAATATAATTATAAGATGTTAAATTTATTAGAAGATAAGTATTTTGAAAGAATTAATAAAGATGAAAGTATGAATATGAATAAAAAAATTAATAATATTGTTTCGGTAATGTATGAAAAAGGTTTTATTGATAAATTGGAAATGATTAGATTAAAAAGAATGGATGTAAATTGTGCAAAAATAAAAGGTATTCCTAAAGTTCATAAGGAGGGTGTTCCAATGAGACCAATTGTTAGTGGTATGTATTCGTATTATGAAAATGTATCTAAATGGGTATATAATAAAATGTTTAAAAGATATATGGGTTTATTTGAAAAAAATAATGTAAGTAATTCTATACAATTTATAAATAAATTAAAAAATTTTTTGAAAGAGAATAATTTTAAAAATATTGTTTTTGTTAAATTTGATATTGTTAATATGTATACCAATATTGATCCTGAAATTGCAATAAATTATATTATTGATTTGTATAGAAAAGATAATAATGTTAAAAACAAGATGGAAATTTATATTTTGTATGAATTATTGGTTATTTGTTGTAAAGATCTTATTTTTAGATATGGAGATAAATTTTATAAACAGAAACATGGATTACGTATGGGAAATAGTTTGAGTGGCTTTTTAGCAAATGTATATATGTATAATTTTGAAAAAGAATTTTTTAATAATGGAAAAAATAAGACAATTTTTTATAATAGATATGTAGATGATTATTTTTTGATTTTTAATGGGAATGTTAGAAAAGCAAATAAGTTTTTGGGGTATATAAATACAAAAAATGATAAAATAAAGTTTACAATGGAAAAAGAAAATAACAATGTAATTGATTATATGGATATAAGAATTTTTAAAAGATTTGGAATGGATGGAATAATTTGTATAGATACAACAGTATTTAGAAAGAATACATATTTTGGATTAGCTAATAATTGGTACTCTGATATTGAAAAACATTGCAAGCTTAATATTGTTAATAATAAGATTATTAGGGCTGTTAAGGTATGTTCAAATGAAATGTTTTTTAAGAATGAAATAAATAATATTAGGGGGGAATGTATTAAAAATGATTATCCTGAATATATTGTAAAAAAATTGATATCTAATTATAATATTGAAAATATAAAAAGAAAGATTAAATTGAATAAAAATGGAGAAAATAAAATAATTTATATAGGATTTAGGTTATCAAGATATTTATTTTTTAAAATTAAGAAATTTTTTAGGTATTTTAATAGGAGATATAATACATTAATTTGCCCTGTTTATAAAAGGAAACAATGTTTGAATGAGTTAATAAATGATTATGATAAAATTGATATTTTAGAATGTATAAATTCAGTATATATAATTAAATGTATGGATTGTGATAAAAGTAATATAAATATGACTTATATAGGAACAAGTAAGAATAAATTAAAAACTAGATTAAGGCAGCATTTATATGATAAAAAATCTGCTATATATATTCATAAAAAGGAATTTAAGCATGAAAATTTTGATATAAGGCCATTGGAATGCATTACAAATTTTAAAGAGAGAATAAAAAAAGAGGAAGTATATATAGATCAGTATAAACCAGTATTAAATAGAATGTTAATAAATAGAGATAAAAAATAAGATAATATAGGAATAATATATAAAAATAAAAGGGGGGGGGATTATAAAAAGAATGTTAATGGGTAAAGATTTAGAGAAAAGATAATAAATTTATATAAGAAGAGTATTAATTTATAAAGGTGATTTAAAAGAAATAATTAAAGATAGGGAAAGAGGTAAATAATTGTATTTGTAGATTATAATAATATTATGGTTTTAATTGAATATTATATATTTGGAATGTATTAATATTTTATTTATTTGTGTTATTATTTTTGTTTTTTATTTTTATTTATTTATTTTATTATTATTATTATTTTTTAAGGAAACTTGATAATGACTACAGAATGTAGTTGAAACATTGTATTGGAAGGAGAAAGAAAATTATAGTTGGAATAAAAACAAGTTTTAAAAAGAAAAGGAATGTTGAATTACTTACTTAAAACAACACTAATGGAAAAATGGCATCAAAATTAGTCGTGTAATAAAATAATAGAAATGCATGAAAATACTATCTGAAAATCACTGTAAATGCAGAGAGATGACTAGAGTTGTGATTGAACCTAAATTTTAAAAAAAAAAGGTAAAAAGCAAATGGAGGGGAAAAGAACACAAAAAAAATGAGTATTTCTCTTTTGCTACTCAAATGCTTTACCAAATGATACTGTGATTTCATCTAAAAACCAGTTTCTGCCTACTGTCCTTTTTAGTTAGAACTATACTGAAATTCAAAAAACCAAAGTTTTTAAACTCAAGTTATTGTTGAAAAGGCAAAAGCCAGAAAACAATCTGGGGGATGAGGCTTATGGTAACCATTGATTACCAAAGCTTAGAATAGATGGCACTAGAATAGAAAGTAAAAAATGCTATTGTAATTGAAAGAATCAAGAGATTTTGTGGTGTTGGGCTTGTATTGGAAACACTTTATATTCTTGCACCAACATTGTATCCTATAAGGCAACAGAAAATATTCCCAAATCAGGCATTGTTTATTTGATATTTATAGCAAATTTTATAATTGAAGTCTTTTCATTATTCCACACTGTTAGTAGCTTGACTTTAGCATTCAGCAACTGAGTTCAACAATAATTAATGTACATTAAAATATACCTCAATGTCTGCCGTTTCTCTCAGCATTTTTTATTTTGATTAGATATGCAAACTTTTAAAATTTAAAATAACACTTTTAGTATTCATTAGACTAAAAATCACATCTTGCATTTTCTTTTTCTTTTTTAAAATAAACGAATAAAAATAAGATTTTTAAATCAATGTCTGACTAATAATTAACAATAACATATAAATTATTTTAAAAAATGATTTTAATTTTTTTCCTTTATCCATTTTTCTAAATGTTCTAATTAATTTGCTTTTAAGAGTGATTAACTTTAAAGGGTTACATAGTGTTTAATACATTCATTTGCTATGCCATGAAATGGAATTCAAAGCCAGTGAAATTTGGGAAAAATTTTTTAAAGTAGTATAGGATTTCCAAGCAAGTCTAAGAATTTTTTAATAAATAACTGGTCTATATACAAATTATACAGACGTTAAATTATTGGTCAGTAAATTAGCATTACTTTTTAAATTGAATAACAAAGATTTTAAAGTTGTGCAGGTATTTATCATAAAAAAAATATCGTTATAATATTAAGCAGACTTCAAGTACTAGTTAAGAAATATTTATATTTTTATAAATGGTGAACCATAACTTACATTGACCTTCGTTTATGGAGGATTTAACAAAGTATATATGTACCAGCTTCAAATTATAACTTGATCAACTTTCCGTGAATTAGTGTTACAAAATAAAAAAATTTAATTCAGTAAAGCAAATTTCAAATAATTTTAATTCTTAGTGGGTTTTTTTTTCCAGCTAGTAATAGAATTCTTACATAAATTGCAAGTTTAAAACACTATGATACAATGATATCTTGTTTATATTTAAAATTGTTGCTAAACGAAATCTGTTTTTTTTTTAATTTTATTTTAAAAATTGCAGATAAGTAGGTTTGTTTCTAAATGACCCAAAATCATTTAAAGAAGTGGTAGACTCAAAAAGTAAAGATTATTGGATTAATTTCTGAGGAAAATAGAAAAAAAAGAACAACATGAAACTCTGGTACTCAATTAACTTTATGTTTAGACATTATTTAAATTCCCAATTACCCTTTAAAAAAATAAAAATGTATAGTTAATAAGGGTATTTTAAAATGAAAGTCCAATGATGGATGAATTAAAAATGGAAGCGAAGAGGCGGCCATTTGATGTTTACAGTTGTTACCTTAGATCTTTTTGATGTGATGAAACTCTAGTACTCAATTATCTTTATGAGTAGACATCATTTAAACTCCCAAATTCAATAATTTTTTTTAAAAAAGTATAAGTAATAAGTTCTTAAAAAATTAAATAATGTATTAAAATAATAATTTATTATTAAAAACAAATGCAATCAAACTGATAAAAATTTAAACTCTTGTTTAAAATTATCTTCTTACTCGTATATTTTAAACATACAGCAGGCAGAATCTGGATGCTTGTAATGTAAGATTGAAATGTTTATTGTAAATAAGATTATAGCTCATAAATTGTTAAAAATTAAAAGATATATTGTTGTGCTCTTATATAAAGAATGTTATTATGGTGTTGATGCAGCGTCGTCGGCCAGCTGCCACAGTACATGTCACTAAACACTACCATTATTATTTAATTTACAATTGCAAATTTTTTGCATTCATATCTTTTATAGCATCCACATCAAACAAGTAAATTAATAATTATTATTAAGAAGTTATTAGACTAGAGATTATTATATTTCTAATCTAAATATAAACTTATACTGTACATATATTTTTTTTTATTAATTAAACAAACGCATTGAATAATTCAACTTTGTCTTTTTTAATATGTAATTTTTTTTAAAATATACTTAAAATTTTCGCTCCACTATACATTCTTAAAACAAATGAATAAAACAGTGAAAAAGATCATTTCTACCATAATCAACAATTAGTAATAATCATTAGTGTATTTATAGGAAATGGATGGCATCAAAGTTAGGAGTGCAGAAAAATTACATTTATAAATTAAATTGTTACTAATAATTAGGTATTGATATATAATGAACAAGTAATGAAGAAATGTGTGACAGTTTGTAACTTGGGTCAACTGAAGAGTATTGGTTCAATATTTTTACTTCATTAAGGTCTAAGGTTAAATAAAATGTAATGTTTTTTGACATAATAAAAAAGTATTATTTTGTATGCTGCTAAAAAAAAATAATTTGTATACTATCTCACTTTTATAGAAGATTTTCCTTCAAAAAATGTAAGTTCATATACCAATTGCAGGGCAAAAGCTTTTCCAGCATTCTTATAGAAGAAGAAATTATTCTCAAGACTTGTTAACTTTTCAGGCATGAGGATTTTTAGTGTTTTTCTATTCTTATTTTATTTTCTAGCTAAGATTGGCTAGATAGTTATTTATCAAAATGTGCTGATATTGCTTGTAATAAGTTAAAAGATAGAATATTTTATCACAGTGAAATAATTATTGCAAGTAAATTATTTATATAAATAGCTACTCTTTTACTAATGTATTGCATAGAAGTAAGACTTGGATAGTTTATAGATATAATACAGTGGCATTAAAAAATTTGATATAAGGATGCTCTGAAAAATTTTTAAAATGCAAAGACAAGATTATAAGACTAATATTACAGGATCCACCATTGTAAAATCATATTTTTGTTGGATTGGATAAATGAAATAAATAAACGGTAGTTTATTAGTATAGCTGTGGTGGCTTTTGCACTTCTACAATAAATGTATTAATTTCACAAAGTAATTCCTGCAATCCTTATCAGCACGATGTATTACCTAATTTGACAGTCATTTGACATTTTCAGTTATTGTCTAGATTTATTTCTGGCAACAGCTTTTTTAGATGTAAATCGTTTATATTTATTTTATGCACTACAAAATTGCAAATTTAATGCATTTTTTCAATTTCAAAACATTTATTTTCTATATTATTAATTACTTTGGCTTTTTTTTTTTAAATAATTTTTAAATTTGATGGATTTGGAAATATATTGTGATGTCATTTTTATTAATCAAGGAAGACGTTTGTAATTCATTTCAAGTCTTTATGTGCTACTTTTTAATGTTATATTTGTTTTGAATGCATTTTGTAGATACTTTTTATATTATCTTAACTTTAAAAAGGTTATACTTTTGTTTTTTACTTTATTTTAAAATGACTTTCAAAATTACTAGCAGTGTAATGTGTATTTATTTATGATCTGCAAGGTTTGAACTAAAGAATAATACTCTTTAAATATTTATCTTTAAAATAACAAATTAGTTATAATAATTTACATGATTATCAATAAAGATGTTGATAAGGATCGCAGATCGCATGCTGATAAGGATCGCAGGGATTACTTTTTGAAAATAAACATTTATTGTGGAAGTGCAAAAGCCACTGCAGCTATACTAATAATGTACCAAATAAACATTGCAAGATTTCCTATAAGAATGTTTTCTAATGAACTTAAGAATGATTATGATGGGAGAGATAGCTCTTGTTTACATCATAATGATTATTTCAAAGGTATTCTAAAAAAGTGCAATGTTGATTTTATTTACTGATAAGATATGAAACATAACAAAATAGATTATAGGGCTATAATTATACATGATGTTGAAAAAAAAACTTGTTTCAGAAAAAGTTAAGACAGTATTGCAAAATATTACCAGTGTGTATTTGTGGTTTGTAGATTGATTTGTATACTCACTATCCTATTGTGTATTGGTTTTATGAGATAGGGTAAATAACTGAAGGGAGTTTGAAAGTCTGTGTTCAAATAATCTATAGTTTCATCTAAACTCCAAGTATATAAATTATACTTGTATCCAAATATTAAAACTTATCCTAGTATATTATTATTTTTTATTTATTTTGTTTTGCTTATTTTGTTTCTTGTGAAATTGGAATGGTCATGCTTATTTGCAAGTGACTGCTTCTGATAATGATCAGGTAACAAGATAATTTTGTTACAAATGTATATCTAAAAAAAAAAAAACTAATCTATTTGATAACTGGAAACATTTTTTAGCTCTTTTTTATTTCAGATCTGAACTTAGGTCATTGGCATGGCTGTACTATTTATGACATATAATTCTTTACAGGAGCTTATTTACTTGTGAAAAACATTTGGGAAATTATGATACTTCAAGTTTTCAAGTATATAAGGAATTTATGTTTGATTTACAACTCTTATATAATTCACTGAAATAGTGACATTTCTTACGCAACTGTAAATTCCAATTTTTAAGTGCTTGGATGCTCCAATAAGAAATGCTTAAATCCTGCTTTCTCCTATCTAAAAAAATGGGCATATAATTTGAATATATTCGATTGAACTTACTGCATATAGATACATGCACACACACATACTTAACTCTCTGTGCTATGAATATGAAGCCATAAATAGGGCTCAAAAGTGCTAAACTTGATTCAAAATGCATTTACTTAACCTTTTCTTATCAGAGTATCCAAGCACTTGGAAAATTGGATTCTTATATAATAATCTAAAGTAAAAAGCTAAACCAATTTCCATTTTTATCTTAATACTGAATCAGATAAATACTCTTATTAATAACATGATTTTACTTCACAGTGTCAATTTTAATCAGTTGTTTGTTTGATTACATCATAGTGGAAATTGTCTAGAAAAATATATGGAAATTCTCATTTATAATTTCAATATATATTTATCACACTCTTCACACAAGCTGAAATCTTTAGGGTCTATATAAACATATTAGAGTAGAGATAAAATCAGATGTCCACCTTTATTGTAAATAGAAAGTTCCCTTAACAACAGATTGAAATTGTTGATTGTTATTGATATTGGGATGTGGTTTGCTTTCATATATATATATATATATATATATATATATTCTAATATTCTCATGAATAAAAGATGAATTCATAGTACTATTTCCAGAACTCTCCTGTGTAATAAAAATATAATAGCTAAATAGGTGATGTTTCAGTAGAATAACAAATACTTTCCTCAGAATTTCTTCTTTCTCAAATCATAAGAATATATGTGGTGTGATTTAAAATCATTATTTTTTTCCTTTGTTATTTTCTCATCATTTTTGACTACTATTGGTTGAGAAGTTTTAAAAAATATTTTATCCTCCAATAACTTTTTTCAAATATTATTAATTTTCTTTAATTCACATTTTTCATTTTAAAAATCTGTATAGCTTCCCTTAGCAGTCTGTGGCCATAATGTTTCATTTTTGTCAGAATATGTGTTTTTTAGAGACTGCTAAGGGAAGCTATAGAGATTTTTAAAAGATCTAAGAGCTTAAATGAAATGTGAATTGGAGGATAAAATATTTTTTTTAAATTTCTCAATCAATAGAATTTGAGAACAAGGAGAAAATAACAAATGAAAAAAAAAATATTTAAAATCTCACCACACATTCTTATGATTTGAGAAAGAAGAAGCTCTGATGAAAGTACTTGTTATTGTACTGAAATGTCGGCTATTTAGCTAATATATTTTTATTACATGGAAACTCCTGGAAATAATACTGCTTACAAACCCATTTAGCTTTGAACATTATTAAACTTATTATTTAAGTAATACTTTGGCTGCAATTTGAGAATTATAATTGCAGTTTATAATGTTATAATTGACTATTTATTAGTCTGCATTCAGAATAGGTTATTTAAAGATGTTTATTTAAACTTTTTATATCAATAATTTTCATCTCTGTGATCAAGTTGCAATCTTTAGTGTCTATATAAATATATTAGACAATTAATAAAGCTGGGATTTCATCTTTATTGTTAAAAGGAGGTTGCCTTGACAACAGCTTGAAATTGTTGATTGTTATTGATATTGGGATTGTCTAAGTATTGACTGGATTTTAATGATTACTTATAAATCCATTTACCCTTGAACTTTATTACACTTATTATTTGTAATACTTTGATGCAATTTGTGAATAATAATTGCAGTTTGTAATGTTATAATTGACTATTTATTAGTCTATAAACTTTTTTGTATTAATAATTTCAATCTCTGTGATCAAGTTGTAATCTTTAGTGTCTATATAAATATATTAAACCATTAATAACAGTGAGATTTCTATCTTTATTGTTAAAATGGGGTTGCCTTGACAATTGTTTGAAATTGTTGATTGTTTGATATTGGGACTAATGATCAATTTGCTATTTTGGTATATGCACATATCAGTAATAAATACTTTGATAATAATAATCATGTTTTTTTAATTTTGTTTAAAGTGTTTAACCTAAGTTATATAACATATATATATATATATATATATATATATTATATTAAAAATTATAAATATTAAACACAATATTATATTATTAGTTGCAATATGATAAATATAATTAAGCATCTACATCATAATTCAGTATTATTTTATGCATATAATTCATTATTATTTCAACCATTATCAATCTATTGCAGATAGAATGTCTTTCTAAGTTTATAATCCAGTTTTTTCACTCATATACCATCTCTTTCACAGCACTCGAGAACAATTTTTTTTTCTAATTCATTTATTTCAAATGTGGTTACTTTTTAGACTTTTACCATCACTTGGAGTTTAATTGAACAAATTAACAGTTTATTTTTGCCATTTCTTCTAGAAATATATTCATTTCAGCCCCTTAATTCTTTCATTGATATCCAATTATACTTGAATGATTCCTCACTTTTTGTTCCTGCTTAATGATTCTAATGCTTGATTTAATATCTTCACTATCTTTTTAGTGCTCTATTTAGTATAACACATTGAAGCTTTTTGTCTGTTTTATACATTTAAATTTTTTTTTATTTTATTTAATAATTGTTTCTATTGAACCAGCATTCTTCTATATAACAGATTAAACTGATGAAAGCTGCAAGTTCAGCTGAAAGAGAAATACAATAAAGTTGCTTTAGACTGTGCAAAAAAGTGGTATATTATATAAATTCTAAAACTTCATTGTATGATCAGCAGTCTTTGCATTAGTTACCTATTAAGTTCAATGTCTTAGACTTAGAGTAAGCAATTTGTAGAACATATTAATGTAAAATCTTTCATTTCACCACACAGTCATATTTATTTTTGAGATATTTCTACTAGAAGCTTGTATCCAATTTAATTTTATGATTATAGAGTTTTTCTTTTATTTAACCCAAATAGTCATAGTGTAATGAAATATTTTTTTATTTTTATCACTCTAAACTGTATTTTCAAAAATCACCACATGCTTTTAATTTTAATCCACAAGCAATTCTTTTTTCCTTTTTCAAAAAAAAAAGTTAATTTATCTAGTTGTTATTTTAAACATTCCATGAAATCAGCTAAAATGATTTTTTAAATGAAGAATGTGTCATGAATGTTTGATTGCACCTAATATAAATATAAACTCAAGAATGTTATTAAATATAATACTTTTATTAATAAAAAAATTTTGTTATGTTTACATTTTATATATAAATAATAGTAATAATAGTGTTATTTTTGGACCATCTCAGATAATTATAAGTTAATTACCATTACTCTGGTATGTTTATTCTGGAGCCTCTTCAGATTAGATAATTTTACAGATTAGAATAGTCTTTAAATAATCATAATGATAAAATGCTTGAAAAATTATCCTTGTACTTGTTGTCTTAATAAATAATTAAACAAATATTTAAACAATATTAATTGAACAAAATTAAACAGAATTTTTTGACATAATTTAAATATAATTTATTAGTGTAATTTATTAATTTATTAAAAAGAAACCATCAATTTAAAAAAGTATATTCATTACTTATATTTGCTTTAAAAAAATTTTGCACTGCTTGCCAGAAAATATAGTAGTAATGAAAGATACATCACTTTATCACACTGATTGTATGTTGCTTCCCATATTGAGTTCTTTCTTTATGCAAACTGGCATAAGTGACTGGCTATTAGAAAATTCACAATCTTTTCCATTTTATATTTCATATACAACTGAAAATCAATCATAAAAAAATTGGCATGACTTTTTAACTAATTAACTTTTTCATCCAAAAAAAAAAAAATCTATGCAAATTATTGGGTGTGATTCTGTTTCAACATAAAGGCTGACCTAAAAGTGATAATATATTATTAGAGTACTACTAATTTTGTCTTTTTGTTATTTGTCTTAAGGATACATCTTTAGCATAGATTTGCCAACATTGTTTTAAAAAGCATGCTTATTTTAAAAATATGCAAATTAAAAATTAAAAAAAAAATGCTTATTTATTTTACATCTGATTTTTAATTTACATTATATGTACCATGTTTTTGGTTAACTTTCATTGTAATGAATTAATATATAAGGAAGCATTCATGGGTTGATCACAGCAATTTTATTTATTTAACCAAATTGAGAACACACATCCTATATTATTTAAGTGATAGGTTACTTCATAATAAGAATATTAAAATATTTCAAATAAATTAATTTTATTTGTAATATAGGAGTACTTCCTATTTAATTGTAATTATAGAAGGTTTGAACACAGACTTTCAAGCTCTCTTCAGTTATTTATTCTATCTCATACCACCAATAGCTAAAGGGAGCTTGAAAGTCTGTGTTCAAATCCCCTACAATTAAATTAATTTTATCAAATTGTTATTTTACCTTATTTATGGTATGAAAATGAGACACAAATTCCCATTGTTGTAGTATTTAATTTAAACATGTTTTATAATATTCTAAAACATTATGGCAAAATTAATGTGATATATATTCTTCCATTTTCTGGAAATAGTTATATTGGATTTAGTATTATAAGGTCACATGTTTGCTGTATATTGGACATATGAAGTGAATGAAGAGTAACAGACTTCTAATAAATTATTTTATAATAAAATAGAGGATTTCCCCCATATGAAAGATAGCTGTTTTTTACATTATAAATATTATTAATTATGTAATTAATACATTACAGCACTATCTCTTATAATATTATCAATGAGATCGTTTAAGAATTTTCTATTAAATTAATTAAGATATAAGGTATTATATAATAATCAAACTGTGAATTATAATGATACAAATGTATTCTTATTTGTGATTTGTGCTGTTGGAGTTTATATGCACTAATGAGAGAGATTCTCTTGAAACTGGTCTATGAGTCTTGTGTTGTCATAGTTACACAATTCGGAAGTTGGCTAGTTAAATAATAAGCTACTAGAAAGTGATTAAACATTCTTATTTATAACATATAACAAAAAGGTTAATCTTATCCTTGTGATGATGTTGTTAATATAAACATAATCTCAAAAATGCATTTAAATGTTATAAATCACTCTCATTGAATGTGTATGGAATGGTAGAACACAGTTGAAAGCTACAATTAGCTAAAGGGTTGATATAGTTCAGAAATAAAGATTTGCAACAACAAAAGAGATAAGACAGCACTGCAAGATATCATATAAAGTGACTTTGGGCTCATTATGTGTTTTAAGAAATGATTTATATTGTAGTCAACATCACTTTTAGTATTTTGTTTTTCTATTCTTTTTCTTTTTTTTTTTCTTTTTTCGAAGGAGTTAAAATGATCATATTTGTTTATGAATATTTGATAATACTGATATTGGTGTTGCTCATAAATACAGTCATGTAATAAGATTTACTTATAATTAGTCTTAATAAGTTTACTTTGCATAATCATGATCAACATAATGTAGTTGACAAAATAATTTATCATAAGTTCAAATTCTAGTGGTATTAAAAATTTTGGAAACTTGAAAAAAAAAGCTAATAACATAGGATAGATGCATAAAATCATAAACTAAATCACAAATTAAATCACTTTTTAAATAATAATAAATGGAGCTTTAAAATGTTGTATTTTAAATAGAGTTTTTAAAATAAAATTCCGTTTTATGCAAATTATATAGTCAACTACTAAAATAATAACTGTATTGTTAAGATACTGAATCGTTAATTTCTATAAATGGTTATAAGTTATTAGTTTTTATTCCTGAAGTATTATTTTCATCCCTGCAGGCTAACATTTGTTTTGAAAATTATTAAGGCATATGTATTATTAAATATATTAAGTTTGTCACAAAATGTTATTGGCCTGAAGGAAAATAAAAACATGTTCTCATTTTGATATACCTTAGCTAATATTAAGAACTAAGCTGCATTAAAATCAGATCAGATAAAATTAAAAAGTAAATTGCTTCTACATCACCCATTAAAAGAAAATCTAAATAATTTCCCATAAATTAAGGATTCAGTCTAAGAGAATGTTATAAATATTAAGAAAAATATTGGTAATAAATATAATAAAACTTTAAAAAATGATTTGTCGTTTAATAAATATGAATGTGTGTGCAAAAACATTTTGACCCCAGTTGATAATGACAACAATAGCAATCTATAATAATAATAATAATAATAGCGCCACCTGGATACAAACCTAGTAGCAGGTAAGCAAAGAACCTCTTAGTTTTTTGTTAATAAAAGGCAATTTATTTGCTAATAACTAATAAAAATGTCCAATAAAACAATTTAAAACACTCAAATATTTATTTTGATTGAAAAAGAGTAAAAAAGGACAGAGAAATCCAGAGAGTTTTTTATCGAAAATCCGTACCTAATACTAATAGACAAACGCATAGTTAAAAGCTAGCGGGTCTAATTACTAATGCCAAAATCTCAGGCAAATTTAATTTTTTAATAAGAGTAGATAAAAAATCAAATCTACAAAACTCAATAATTTTGCGGATAACTGAATTGTATTGGTTATATATATTAGTGTTTGTTTTAAAAAAAAAAAAAAGAAATTTAAACATACCTTTGAAAAATAATTGAAAAACTTAAAATGGCGACCGTTCAACCTATTAACCTGGTGGGTGGTCCATCGCAGGGCAAGAGAAAGTCATATGCTTCTATAGCAAAAAAAGCCCAAGATTACATAAGCCCGGCAAAAGGTCCTAGGTTCAGGAAAACAACAGCAGATGATTTGGAAAACATGAATCTTATGGATCAAAATAAAAATGATCCCCCCCCCCTCATATTGAATGGACAGATGAAATGCTGGAACAAATTGGAGAGAAATTCAACAAAACAATACCTCGATCACTTTTCCTGATGTTTAAACGTTTCTTCACCGATAAATCAATAGTACTCACTGTAACAGATAGTCTTTGCACACTATACAGTTTCACCAAATCCCTTCTAATAGAAACACTGCATGAAAATAATATGCTTGAATTGGTACAATGCATAGGCAACCATCCCAATAGCAGATATGTGGCAGTCCAGTTCTATGAAAATGCACAAAGAGAACAATTTAGAAATCGAATTAAGACGCTAAGTAATTTCGCACTAATAACAGTCGATGAGAATAAGTATAAAAATATCTCCGGAATTTTAAAAAATATGTATTTTGGCTACAACACGGAAGATTTCCAAAAAATGATGAATCCTTTCGGAAAAGTCATTTTCTTCAAGCAAAAATACATTAAAGAAGCAGCAATTCCAGTACTAACAAATTCAAAATTAAATTGAATAAACAAGTAGACCCGGAGAATATCACCACACACATAACTGATGAAGAAGCTACAATATATATTTACATCAGAGGGCTTAAGCCAGGTTGCTTCCATTATGGAAGAAGAGAACATATTGCAATGGAATGCAATGAACAAACACAGCAAAATAAAAACAACAATACATCAAAAACTCAGGAAACGTTACAGAAAACGAAGACACAAATAACCAACTAGACGAGTTAAACTACACTACACTACAAAGCACGCAAGAAAACAACATATCTAATAGAAATAAAAAAATTAGCAATCTAGTAAACACTATAACAAGAGAAATTAAAACAAATAAGGAAAATCAAAGCAGTGAAAACCCGCCCAATTTAAATAGAATGGAGCAAAAAGAAAATGAGAACCTACCAAAAGAGCTTAAAGGAAAAACGAATGAAAATGATGAGCAATCAGAAAGCATAATAATAAATAAAATGACCACAGAAATCATGGATAAAATAATACAGTACTATCCAATGCTAAAAAGCACATCAATTGAAAGCAGGAAGAAAACGCATAAAACAAAAAAAAAAACAAGAGAAAGTAAGAAAATTAAAATGAACAAGGAAGAAGATAATCAGATTAATTTAACAGAAGAAACCACAGCAGAAGAGATGGAAATAGAGCTAACCACACCAGAAGAAGAAAAATTTAAAAAAACACCACACTATAGCACACGTATCCAAACACAAACAGAATCACCACAGGAAAAAAACATGCAAACAAAAACGGCAGAATAAACCATGGTCCAATTTAAATCTCCCTCGCAATATAAGTTAAACTCAATGAAAATTAAGATATGCGCAATAAATGTTCGGGGATTAAACTCGAAAAAAAAAATACAAGAAATCAATCACTGGATACAACAACTCCAACCTACCATATTAGGACTCCTAGAAATGAAAATCTATAACGGATCACAGATAAATCCTGCACAACTTATGAGTAAAATGGGTTTCTGCACATGCTCTAGAGACACACTAACACCCTCAGGTGGAACAGGAATATTTATTAGCCAAAGAAGTCCCTTTACAACGTTTAAAATAATATACATAAACGCGAATCTATTAATAACCACATTCAATAATAAAAACTTCTCAATAAATATTATTTTTGTATATATACCATCAGGGCCAACTTTAATTAACAGAATAATAACAACAATTAACACAATCCTCTCAAACAATCCCAACCCAACTAATCTTACGGGAGATTTCAACATAAGTTAATAAGAAATTTATTATAAAATGGATACACCAATTAACATTTCCACTCATGAGTGGAGAAGATTTTCTACCAACTAACTCTATATCCTTTTATAACAATAGACACGGAACTTTAATAGATCTAATGTTTTATTCCCCAATGCTGCATCATTCAATAGAAATATCACTTTCCCCAACCCCATTTTCAGACCATGCAGCGCAGATAATAACGCTAAACATAATCACACACAGCAGCGCAATAATTAATTTGCAAAAAACGATCAGGATCCTACTAACAGACAATACTATGGAGTCACTTTTTTCAGAAATTTATATAATGATAAATAAAATAAATCAGCTTGAATTAGACCCGATATCCAGATACATAGCTTACACTAACACCCTTTCATTTAATATAAACCATATCACACAAAAATCAATTCCTCTCTCCAGGCTAATTACATTAGCAGATGAAATATACAAAAGAATCAATCTGTCTAAACCGGTTCAACATAATCAAACAAACATAATTAAACTCACCCAGCTCTATAAACAAACTTGCAATAAATTAAAACAATATCTAAGCATAAAAAAGAAAAAAATTTGCCTAGCACAGCCACAAACATGGACACGTGGATATATTAGGTGGGCTTTGGGGTACCCATCCATAAATAAAATTCCCATGGTGCTGGAATCAGAAAATAAGATTACAGCAGGATTTAACATGATTGCACCTATATATAACTATTTCAAAACAAAGCTAACTAAGCATGCACAATTCACACCCAAAGAAGATTATTTTGGAACAACTGAAGATGAGATGCCATTTAAAATTGAGGATTTTAAGGTAGTGTTAGAATCAATCCCACCCACATGTCATCCAGGACCTCCAGGCATTCCACAGTTTGTACTTGCACATCTTAGCCAAATTACAAATACATACCTGTGTCAATTGGCAAATCAAATATCACAAAAAAATTTATATCATGCAGGGATTATACAACATATTAATGGTACCATTTATGAAAAAACAAGAACCTATTACCAAGATCACCAACTTAAGACCCATCTCAATGGAGCCTTTAGGAATTAAACTGCTAGAAAAAGTAATAAAGGTGAAAATTGAACCATTTATACTGACAAAAATATCACAACATCAGTATGCAAAGAAAGGCTCATCCACAGGTCAGGCAGCACTACTCTTTAAAACTATAACTCAGTAATTAAGAAGAAGAAATATGCTCCAATTGCAGTACAATTAGATTTTGAAAGTGCTTTCGACTCTGTACCAATAAAAATCTTACTAAACCAACTAAAGGAAACACAAATACCACGATCAATATTATATGCAATAGCCAACCTACTTTTAAACAGAGAAGTACATATCACACTTAACGGAAGAACATCATCATTCTATCCCACTCAATCAATACCACAAGGGTCACCACTGAGTACACTACTGTTCACCTTCTACATAAACCCCTTATTAGAAGAAATTGAAAAAAAAATACAGGGAGTGTTAATACCAAATACAAAAAGATACATTCCTTGCATAGCTTATATGGATGATATCACGATATTCTTAACATCAAAAAAGCAACTACAAGCACTACAAAACATCATAGAAGAATATACAAAAAAAGTCAAACTTAAAATCAATATCAATAAGTCAGCTGCTTGGACAATTTTTACAGGGAAAGTAAACAAACAAATTTATCAAGAAAAGCCCAGCAGTTTTCTAGGTTTTCCATTTTATCTGGGAATGAATCAAATGAGGACAACAATACAAAACAAACTGGGTGCAGAAAGAATCACAGAATCATTATCCAGATCATATCTATCAATATACGCAAAAATATTATTATTCAATCAACTCATAATGTCAAAAATAAGCTACTGTTTACCAATAATCAGTTTCACTAAACCATTTATAGCCTCAATTAATTCATTTTGTAGCAAACTACTATGGAACAGGAAAATAGTTGCCATTTCAATAAAGCAACTTAACCAACCAACAAAAAGGAATGGTCTGGGACTTCACTCAATATTAGTGTTTCAGACACAAAAAACAATAAATCTGCTAATAGCCATAGTCAAAAGATTTCCAGATATTGAACCAATATTGGAGATCACACCCACAGATCGTCCACCACCTACAAACAATTATATCTTTACGTTGCTTGAAAGAATTGAGAGCATCAAAAACAAAGTAACACTGAAAAGTCCAATAAAATATACATATTGGCAAATACATGATTTCCTAACACAAAAACAATCTGAGAATAACCAAATATCTGTATTGGGAATTGATAACAGCCAATTACTTAAAAAATTTAGGAAATCGTACCTGGAACCAAAATTTTACGATTGCATAATTAAAGTCAATTTAAAAGCACTACCTACAAGTCATTTTATTAGATACAGAAGATTCTATATAAATATAGATCCCTTGTGTATGCCATGTCACAGGGATGAGGGAACACATGACCATTTCATACATAATTGTTCAGGACTTGAAAAAGTAAAACAAATGATGGTTGGTGGATATAGAAAAAATGGAACCACTATAAATGAGATTCTACAAACATTCAAAAATAATGGAATACCCACCATAAGGGCAGCCACGTTCAGCCTATATGCATTCTGGTGTACCAGATGCACTTTTACACTGGGCAACAACACGAGAAGGCACCCTAACACCTATAGGAACAAATTGCAAAAAATAAAAGAAAGAGACAGCATTATTGCACCACCTGATATCTTTACAGCAATGTGGTCTCTTTTTAAAATTCAGGCCACTTTATAATAAAGGATATAATAGAAAAGGACAAAGGCAAAAATGAAATTCAGTGTTGCAAGAACATGAAAAAATTACTGAAACAATAATCATTGATTTATATTGTACATAAACTTGGACAATAAATATTTCATAAAGTGTGAAAAAATCAAAAACATTGTGAAAGCCACTATCTAAGTTCTAAAAAGTCAATTTTTAAGTGCAAAGAGACTCTAATCAAATATACAGACTGTAATGTAATAACTGTGTAAACCTATGTATAACACTATGTATAATCAACAACCAATGTAACCACTTGTTTTTAAATAAAGTTACCTTTAAAACATAATAATAATAATAATAATAATAATAATAATAATAATAATAATAATAATAATAATAATAATAATAATAATAATAATAATAATAATAATAATAATAATAATAATAATAATAATAATAATAATAATAATAATAATAATAATAATAATAATAATAATAATAATAATAATAATAATAATAATAATAATAATAATAATAATAATAATAATAATTATTATTATTATTATTATTATTATGATGATGATGGTGGTGGTGGTGATGATGATGATGATGACAACAATAACAATAATAATTTGGGTATTCATTTTCTTTTGACTAAATCTTTATTTTTGAATATTAGAAATTATAATAATTTTTGTTAAGATTTAAACTGAAAGCACTAATGATGATGATGATAAGCAAATTTTTTTATAAAGCTTGATTATCTATCTTTTATCAAAAAAACAACAACAACAACAAAAATCTTTAATCTTTGAAGTCAAATAATGTAATGTGATATGAATGGATGATTGAGCAGTCCTCTTTACTTTCTCTAAAGCCATCTACTTTAAATCTGGATAATGAAAGAAGTAAGATGGTACAGTGCTACAATACTCCCATATTCAGATCACTTTCTGGATTTTGCCTTCATCAGTTAAAACTAGGATAAAACGAGAATTGGCAAATTCTGACAACAGATATATTTTGATATATTTTGGAGTCTGCAGTTTTATTAACCTTCCTAATTAAAAAGTAGAAGGAATTTATAGCTGACATAAAACTTATGTCTCTAAAGATACATATATCAGATGATTTTAGGTTAATAACATGGATAGTATGAAGAAATATAATTAAATGTATGTTTTAGTTTCAGTTTATTAGTTCAGGAATGATGATAGTATAATACTACACCTTCTGGTTTCAAGATTATTAACTATTTAATTAGATAATTAAACAGAGAATTAGAGGATTTAATCAGTTACTATTTAGAATTATAATTTTGATTAGAAATACCTCTTGAATAATTAATATTTTAAATTTGAGTGAAGAAGGATAGTATAAAGATTGAATAGATGTATTTTCATGTACTGTTACTATTCTGAGTAGGATAGTAAAATAACTGAGTAGCAGACATAAAGCTAAAGGTTCTGAGATTAATTTTTATCTGATTAAAGTAAAGAAAAAACATTCATTCAGTTATTTAAATTGAATCATTGTGCTCCATCTATTATTGGTGCTTGAACATCACATGACTATACATTATAATGTATAATGTCCACTGGAAAAAATGCTCTAATTAACTGAATATTTTGTTGTCATAAAATACTATTTATATCAGAAGTAGGCTTTCATATATAATAAAAATAAAGCTAAGATTGTTATTCAAAACTCTCTACTGCTTTATGACACTATTTTATTTACCATGGGTAGTTCCATTTTTGTACTTGTTTTAAGTTTTTTGCTCAGTGGAAAGTTGAATAACCAGATATTAAAGATTTACAACAAATGATAAAACTTGATCATGTCAGTGATAGCTTTTCATTATCAAGACATTGTATGAAAATTCATGATTGTATGACACTTTATTTGTAATTATAAGTGTATCTATTCCCATCATTTAACTGAATTAAATGTAAATAAATTTTAAAAAATATCAACTCCAGTCTTTATGTTTAGTATAATTTTACACTGATTGTCATACTACATAGAAAAAAATTAATAAACCACTTTACAATATACAGTTTTCCAAGAAATAACTTTCTTTATCATATGTCTTGGGGCATTGCTAACAATCCATATAAATATAAGAATTTAGAATTTAGAGTTGAGGTTAGGAAATATAACGTTCTGAAGAAGATTGCTGGGGCAAATGAAACTGTAAACAAGGGTGGTAAATAAAACATGGTGCAACAGTAGTAAAGTGCATGGATGATTTAATATTATATGGTAAAATATAACAATTGCCTGGCTTACATTAATATTGTAATGGTAACATCTCTTCAAATTTATTCTATATAATGCAAGATGTATTAACTTATGCATTATATTTAGTTGAGCTTTTCATTGTTTTTTAAAAAAGTCAAATCTTATTTATTTACTTGAATGTATTTGGAATACTAACCTATCCATTATTACTAATTATTGAATATTTTTAAAAAGTTATAAATAAAGTTTTTTTTTTTTTTAAGAAACATTTAACAGGCCAAGTAGATTATGGAAATAGTTCAACATATAACTGCACATTAAATTATATTTCACTCAAAAATTTTCTATTTAACAAATTGATGGAACAACATTTAGTAAAAAATAGAAGCATGTGTAGATTTAAAAACATAAACAAAACAATAAAATAAAAAATTTGTTTGCTTGTAACTCATTACTTTCATTTATGTATTTTTCTTGTAAACATTTGTTTTTTTAATTAATTACTTTATTATTTTTTAAACAAAAAAGAAAAAAAAATCAATGTTTTAAGGTAATAATTTTAAAAAAAACCCACGGTCATTGTTATTTATGTAAAATGGCAAATATTTTTAACTACTCACTGAAAGACCGTATAAATAAAACTACATACATCAGATACAAATCTTCTACAAAATGAATTATTTTAATTGTTTATAGGTATAATTTAAATTATTAATTTTTAACAAATTCAAAGTCATCATTATTTTTAATAACTTAGATATGTATTTTTTTATATAATAAATGTATTCAATTTTATTAACTATATATTTTCTCAAATATTATCTTTATTCAGAGTTAATATCTACCTGATAGAGGAATTATGCAAATAATTCAAAATTAATTAGAAAAATTTGCTTTTGAAACATTTTTTTTAAAATCAAGATTAAAAGCATCAAATTTTCCTATTGAAAGTATTTATAATTTCAAATGTGCAATTCGTGATATTTCAAAAATTATTAGAATTATTTTTAAAACAATATTTTATTTACTGCATTAAAGTTGTTGTTTTTTTTTTTTAATATATATATATTGTACCCTTATATATTGGTACATCACATAATAAACTATTATTAAAAATAGATATTAGTTGGATAATTTTACATTTTATAAATAATAGTCATATTTTGGTTTGTAAAAATAATGAAAGAGTTATCTTGGTTGTTTGGAGTTTAATCTTGAGGTAATTTAAATTGGATTGTTATTACTTATTTAAATCTTAATTAAATTATATATTTTAAGAGCGTATAATTAGATAAAAAGAGTAAAATATAAATTAATATTGTTTATTAATAGTAAGTTTTTTTGATAATATTTAAATTTGAAAATTGTAGGGTGGTTTAAATATGATGTCATCTATAAACAAAAACAAGTGGTGTAGGTATATATGCTCTTGTTTGTGCACATATTATTTAATAAATAATTAATTATTTCTGGTAAAATGTTGATTTATTTTTTAAAAAACTGAAATAATATTTGTTTTATTATTTAAATAATAAAAAATTCATAAAATCAATTTTAAGATATATTTTATAAAAGGTAAAGTTTAAATTGTTAAATTAGTTTTAATTTACTTGTCTTTTAATTATGTTTATTAAAGTTTTTTTTAATTTTTGTTAGTCTTTGTCGTAATAATATTGATTTAAAAACTGTTAAAAATGATTTGTAACTAATTAAATATTCATTGTAAAGTGATTTTGAGAATCAAACAATGAGTGATCAAAGTCTGAAATATTTTAAAATTTAAGCAGATGGTGTTTTGGGGGATTAATTAATTTTTAAAAAAAATCACTGCAGGAAAAGAAACATTTTATCTTTTCCATAAAATTTCACTATAAATTATTAAAAATATTATTTTAATTTAAAAAAAAACTAATACTTGGTTAATTGTTTAAAAGTATTTGTGAAATTTATGAAGTAAAAAAGAACTTAAAATCTCTGCTAGTATTACAAAGATATTTAATCCTCTAAAGAATACAAAACATGGAATCATTATATTGCCTATATTATGAAGTTAATAAAAAAAAAGCTGAAAGTTTAGTAAAGCATATAATCAGTTACAAAAAAAGAATATAAATATTGAGTATTTTTCAAGTATGTAATAAGTTAATTATAGAACAAGCTCATTTAATTCTGTGATTCATTGTTGATAAAAATAATACTTTGTATGTTTTAAATATACTAACAGATAGAAGGAAGAGTATTCATTTTAGATTTAATAATAAAAACTTAAGTATGATAAAAAATAACTTCTTAATAATTTGAATAGAAATAGTTATTTAAAAAAACTTGAAGTGAATACTATAGAAAAAAATTTTTTTATTTAGTTAATAATTTAGATAAGTTGAAGTTCAATGGAATATTATTCATTGCAATAGCATAATGATCATATAAGATTTTTATTATAGCTAGATTTAATCTAATGAAGAAATGATGTAAAGGTAAAAGAATATATTTATGAAGAATGAACAGAATGGGGAAATAAATAGATAACTATTTTGTTTGATTTTTAATATAAAATCTGAAATATATACTCTAATTAAAAATATATATTACCTATTAGTGAAATATGATGGGAAAATGTTATAAAAAAAAGAAAAACAAAGGAAGTATTTAGGATGAATAACATATTAGATAAGTCTAAGTTTTGGTTGGAAATGATTTGATAAACATTGAAATGAGTATATTGTAATTTAAGATGTCTAAAAGTTATATTCAAAATAATAACAATTAGCATGTCATTTGGATAATACTTTAAAGAGATGCCAATGAAATGAAGTGGATCATAAAGTGTGATAAACCTTATTTTAGAGGATATACATTAATAATTTATAACAATTAATACTATGGTAAAAACATATTTTAATCAAATAAGAATGAAATATTGTAATTTAAAGGGAAAACTCAACATGGAGAATAATTTTATGTATTGGAATTGTTGCATTTAATTACTGTGCAAGGAGAATTGTGTGTCAATAAAGAGAACACCAACTTTAAATTGTTTAGAACTTTTAAAATGATTTTTGTTGTTATGAAAACTTCTGCTCCTGAAGTCAAAAGCATGGTATAGCTGTTTTGCATTAAAAAAAAACCAATATTAAAAATTATAATCATTAACTTATGAATGCATTTAGAAATTTGAATGGTAAATTATTAATAAGTATATTTTGTGTATTTATTTATTTATTTTGCATTTGTTTTAGTATCATTAATGGGTTATAATAAATAGAAAATTGATAGTAATATAAATAAATAGAATTATAAAATTAATAACATATTAATTTAAAGGGGGTGGAAGTATATATGTAGAATAATATAATGTCAAAATATTAACTATGATACTTGATTTTGATCTCATTTATAATATAATTGTAGTATATTTATATTTAATTCTATCCTGTTGTCCCAATTGTTTGTGATCATTATATCTTTAGAAAACTTGTAAGTTATAGATTAAAGCAGTGAAATTGGATATTTAGACCAGAAGTGTAGATGTTATTTTACAAGGTTGAAGTATATAAATAAAATGTAGAAATTTCTTGGTTTTAATGATATTCGAGATGTAGCATCTTTGTATTCAGAATAATGTATTGAAGTTAAAGATGTAGTTTATCTTAATGGGTGATAAACTTGATGATGAGCATAATGCATATTTTCATAAAGAAGATAATTTTCTTTAAGTTAACAAAAGCTTATTAATAAAAGCTATGATAAAGATATCAAGTGGATATGTGGATATGATCTTTTCAGCATTGACATATAAAGTTAACAATTAAGTTAAATGAATAATTACTGTTTGTTATGGGAGTAACTATTTAGGCAAGGATTTGGTAATGTTTTAGGGTTTGCATAGGAAAGATGAAAAATATATGAATTTCTAAAAATAGTTAAGTTAATAGAATTGTTATTAAAGATTGAGAGTAATCACAAAACAAATGGTTCAATAATTAATAATTTTTGTATAAAATATTAGAGATCAAAAGAATAAATTTCATGACCTAGAAAAGATGATATTAGTGTTTAACAACATTAAATTAATATTCTTTATTTTAAATGTATACACTCGTTAAATCCTTATATAGATTTAAAATGGTAAAATTATTATTATATATTACATTTGTTAAGAAAAGCACTAATAATAATGGTAAATTTTAATCATAAAATTCATTTATAGAAACAAATTATTATAATAAAATTAATATAAACCTTTATATTTTATAAAGAGAATGAAGATGGAATATATAATTTTATAAAATATTATATTATTATAATGAAATATTTATTTGATAAAGATAAATGGAATAAGATTAAAGGATGGTGTTTCAAAGACTGATGATTAATAAAAATTATTACTGTATAATAAAAATTGTTTTGTAAATAATTTTATATTATATTGTTCTCTTATTTAATTTTGTGTTTATAAAATTATTTATTAAGTAAACATATATATAATTTATAATGTTTGTAAGTAATATTGTAATAAATTTTAATATTTATTAATTTGATTAATATATGTATAGTCATGTTTTCTTAATCTGAGTCATTATCACTACATCATATTCCTAGATTGTTAATAGTATATAATTATATATACAAATTAGTTTGAATTATAAAGTTTAAATCTTGCATAACAATCAACATAATAAGATAATGTATAATAATTATTTAAAAGTAAAATATTTTAAAATATGTATTGATTAATATCAAGCTGCTACGATCACGTGAATCATAAGTGAAGATTGTATTCCATATGTCGAAAATAATATTTTTCAAATAGTCAGATGATTAATTATTTTTATTGATTATTATATTATTATTATTATTATTATTTTATTCAAAGTAAAATTAGTTATTTGATCTGAGGCATTGAGGATCATATAATTATAAAATGCTAAAATAGTATTATTTATGACTATAATAGTTAAGAGTTTTCTTGATTAGTGCATTATATATAGATGTAAATAAAATCCCCTTTGCATCTAACATGTTAACTAAATGGGTAATTAAGAAACAGTGATAACTTGAGATCTTCTTATTATAATATTATTGTTATTATTATTAACAAAGACACTATTAAAATAATACTTATTGGAAAATAAATAATCAGTAGGAAGTTATGGTAGAATATTATTAATCAATTTACAGGGAAGTAAATTTTATTATAAATATTATTAAATAAAGTTTGTAATAATTATAGATATTCTCTTTACATATTAAGTATTAGTGCTAGTCATGGGAATATCTGGAAGCTTAATAAGGGAAAGCATCTTGATATTCTTATGCCATTAAATAAATACTTTGGTATTTACTTATTGTCAAAAGGTTTGTGGTCTTGTCAAATATGATAGTAAGTCTCATGGTTGATAGTATGAAGCTAAAATAGTTTGTAATAATAGGAGAATAAACATTATATATATAAAAAAAGCTTAATTTACGTATTTGGAAAATTATGTTATCATCCATTGGCAGAGTACAATATATATATAGCCTCAAAAATAGACCAAACTTTAATTTCTATTTTTAGTCAAAAAAGAAGCCAAATTGTTTTTAGATAGATTTGTTTTTCAATATATATATAAATAATTGTGAATTATTTTTCTCTCCCCTCCCCCACTCCCATATTTTTTATTATGATATTTATATGTATATATAACTGTTCACACAAATTTACTAAAAATAATGCCAAAATGAAAATGTGAAAAAAAAACACTTATCTCAGAGTTTTTGAATAAGAGGTTTCGAGAGGTCAGCGTGACTGACTTGCACTTGCAGGCAGTTGCCCGGGTTGCGGGTTCGCGTCCCGGCCGATGCTATAACATTAAAAAAAAAAAAAGTTCAAATATTATTTACAAAATTTTAACTTTTGGACTTTGGAAGCATTTTTCAGTTTTATTGAAATTTTTCAGTCTCAGTTGAATATTTTTTGGTTAAAAAAAATCAAGTTGTTTGCCTTTCAGAAGATCATAAGAAGTACAAACCACAGGATGTGGCAGATAGAGGTGTGTTCCATGAAGTTTCGAATCTTCCACTTTATGACTGCACTAAATCACATAGAGCACTTCATGAACTAATTTTTAGTATTAAAAAAAGTTCTAGAAATAATTATATTATGTCACATAATTTTCTATGTAAAACAAAAAAGTAAAACTACCTTATATATATATACTCACTCCACTTGCAAAAATGGAAAAGTTAAAAAAAAAAAATTAACATTACAATAGGAGCTTTCTTTCTATTTAGATATAATGAATAAAATCCAAATATAAGTACATTGTTTTCATTCCTTTTCAACATTTTTTTAAAAATATATTACTTTTATGAATGATTACAAAATATGAGATATAAACTACCAAAAAATACTGGTAAATTAACTACACTGGCAAAAACTAATCACCTCATCTAGACATTTTACTCACATTTTCATGTATATATACATATTTATCATCTGATGACAAATTGGCATTCCTATCAAAAGAAGACTATGACCAAATAATGTCACTTGATTACTATTTGTAGTAGTTTGTCACTGTTTGCCACTTTTTCTATAATTTATTCTTGCATCATAAATTGGAATAAAGCCAATACTTTAAACAAGTGAATCACAATATTTTTGCACATTGGCAAATATTTTATTTCATGGTTGAGCACAGAACATATCTACATATATTTATAAATGTTTAGTGCTGTCTCTTTTTATGTTTTTTGTCCCTTCCTAAATTTTGTTTTTTTTTTTTTTAAAAAAAATGGTTTTTTAAACTGTCCTCCTTGTCATTGTTTTACAATTGTGTCATTAGATAATACTTTTTCTCATTGATTTTTTTTATAATTCTAAGATTTTCTTTATATTCTCATATATGTACTAAATTATTCTAAACCATTTTAAATTATATTTATATATAATTTTTTATTATTGATTTCAATATTCTTAAAATTTTGAAATGACCTTAAATAGTAAATAGATAATATATATTGTAAGTATAGGTTGGCTATCTGTATTTATTTATATTAAATAAAAAAACATTTAGCTTAAAACTAGGATTATTATTATATATAAATTCTTACCTTAAAAATAACGTAGATAGAATGCTTTATAAGCTATGCTTTAAATCTATTGAGAAGAACTGATGTGGCCATTGCTATTTTATTCATTTTATCAATATTTTTGCCATGCTAAAAGAAAAGTTTGATATTGCTAACATTATATACATTTTGGTTTGACTTGTTAAAAATATTTTACTTATGTTTATCTCTTCACATGTATAAATAAAAAAACCATGTGTAGGTTAATATTTTATTTCGTAAATAGTTAAAACGTAAGATTTAATAAAATAATAGTAATAACAAGTTAATGATATGTTCAAGTATATTTCATTAGTTTTGAAGTTTAACTTCATTTTTAACTAACATTTTTAAGGTTAAAAAAAGATAATATTTTATAAATAAAGAGAAAAGGGGAGGGAAAAGAATGTTATTGAAATTATGTTATTTTAAATGTATTAAGTTTTGTTTATATGTCAGATAATGTTTGTCATTTAAAATTTATAAATATTTAAAAAAATATTATTTAGAAATTATTTATTTGTTCTAAGTAAATAAATAAAAGTGTTTTAAGGAGTCTGTAAAACTTTCTTGAACATTTTAGAATGAAAAATATGTACCAAAAATTATTTTTAAATTTTGTTTAAAGGTTACCATGGCTTGTTTACTTTATGATCTGATGCAAACAATGTAATACAAACTTATATTATTTTTCTTGAAAAGTGGTCATTCTTTTAATTATTTGCATTGTCATTACTACTATTAACTTGTTTAAAAAAAAGATGTTTGGCTAGATAAAAAGGATACAGATGGGGAGATCAAGTCTTCAAAACCACTTGTTTTGTCATCACCACTTGGAAAAATTACTGTCTAAGTTTTATCATGCTTAGAAATTAACAACAAGTTAATCTATAACACCTGCATGGGATCTCAATCAATTAACAAAGATTCACAAGCGAAATTAAACTAAAAAAGAAATTTCTTTTAACATTCAATTTTGTTTTGAACTTTTGATTTAAAAAACTCAATTTATAGAACTCTAAATAATAATATCACTAACTGTTGAAAATAATTATGTTACTTGATATGCATAAATTAACTGTTTCACTTATTAATATTTCATTAAACCATTTAATATGAGTTTAATAGTTCCCAAAGAAACCTAATGGTATATCAATTATTTATACTATCTGCAAAAAAATGTATTTACATACAATAAAAACATTTTATTTTTTATAGGAATTATTCATTAAGAAGAAAGAAATGGTCTATTTTTTAAAAAAATAAAAACATTTTATTTTTTATACTTATTATTTTTATTAATTGTTTTTTTTTTTTTAAAAAAAAAAAAAGATAAAAGATTCTTTTCTTACCTTTCAAAGTGTGAAATGTAATCAGAAACATCAGCTTATAAATTATTATTATTACAAAAAAATTGAACTTGTTGTGCACATTACATTTGAGAAAGTATTAAGAATTATTAATATGTTATTATAGTTAGTATATTTATTTAAATTTAAATTAAATTTTGTGTGTATCCATATATGTTTACATGTAAATACAACTCAAGAAATCTGTTTAAAATATATTTTGGACACTATAATTAATCAATTGGTTTACATTTGAAGAAACATAAAATGAAACACTTTAGTTATCACTAAATCTTTTTAATAAAGATGGCATAAATATCCATTATTATTATTATTTTTACTTTTATTAATGTCATAATATTTAATATTAAACTTTTTAATATATGAAAAATTTGTCTTCTACCATATTCTATATTTATAAGTTCTTGAATTAATAATTCAATATTTTGAAATTTTATCACTTTTATAACTGCATAACATTTCATTATGATGAAAAAAAGATTTAAAGTTAGCCATTTTATCATTGGTACATATGATTTTAAATGAATATAGCCCCTTTCTTGAATAGCTTTAAGTCTTTTTTACATCATAATAAAATGTTGTGCAATTATAAAAGTGATAAAATTTAAAATATTGAACTATTTATTCAAGAATTTGTAAAAGCGGAATATGATAGAAAACAGAATTCTACATATATTAAATAAGTTTAATAATAAATCTTACAACATTAATAGAGAAAAAATAATAAAATATATATATCTATGTCATTTAAAAATAATATTCAATCCAAA
This sequence comes from Epiperipatus broadwayi, assembly GCA_028023455.1. Lineage (NCBI taxonomy): Eukaryota > Metazoa > Onychophora > Udeonychophora > Euonychophora > Peripatidae > Epiperipatus > Epiperipatus broadwayi. The sequence continues at coordinate 1,989,264 of JAQFVV010000094.1, forward strand.
TTTATTAAAATATATATTTAGTGACAAATACAATGTTTAATTTCATATTTTTTCAAATGTAAATAAACTAATTAATGTACTTCTTCAAATGTAAATAAACTAATTAATGTATTTCTAAAAATGCTATTCCTAAAATCAAAAAAATCATTCATTGAAGAATCAAGATGTACTTTGGAAAAAAGATTAAAAAAATACAAATTAATATATAATTGTGTGAAAAAAATGTTATAAATAAACAGTCTAATGCTACTTCAGTTTTCTTTGACAATGAAAAATCTTGCAATTTTAAATTTACCTTTACTCCAGATCATACAAGAACATTAAATAAAGAATAACATCATAAAAAGAGAAAAATTAAAAAGGAAAATTTTTATAAACTAATTTAAAGATTGTATAATAAATAAACAATCTGATAATATCAAGATGCACAGTTCTTGGAAAATCATGTGATGTCTGGTTTTTTTTATCTACATGATTTCAGTCGATAATGATTACAAAATAATTGAAAATAGTTCTGCTTAATTTGTATAGCATTATTGATACCATTTACCATTATTATAATTTAAAATTTACATCTAGTATATTTTAATGGATAATTTGTTATTAAATATGTATAATTATAGGGATCTATTTATGTAAATTGTGAGAGGAAACCAATCTTTTAGACATGTGCTATAGGTATTAATTTGTTTGCACTCACCCATCAATAATTGTTATAAAATTTTAGGTGAATCACCTATGTTACAGCTTTTTTTATATTTATAAACCAGCACCTATTGACTATGCTTAATTCAGGAATTGATTCTATTGTGAGTCGGATATTTCGAATGAAAAATTATTTGTACAAATTTAATTCTATATATCATAGGGAAGAGACATTTTATTATTAAATACCCATAAATTTCAATTATATTAATTTCGAATATCTGTAATTAAAGTATTAGCGATCTATATATGTAAATCATGTGAGAAGAAACCAATCTTTTAGACATGTGCTATTGATGGATGAGTGCAAGTAAATTTATACCAATAGCACATGTCTGAAAGGTTGATTTCCTCTCACATATATGAGAAGAGTTTTGTAGAAACATTCCAGTTTTATGAGAACTTGACTATCCATAATCTGATGACAAAATTCTCAAATAATATAAACTTTATATATTCATTTGTGCACATATATTTATAATGTGAGTTTTATTAACACAAAATACGTTTCTACACACAAATTTTTTTTTTTTAATTCGTAAGAGAATAGATGCAATAATAATGTTAGCTGATACATTTGATATTTTTTTTAATAAAAAATATTACATTAAATAATGGTATTTGCAGTCCTTTTAAAAATTATATATATATTGTTAACATAAATTTACTTATAGAGATGATAAAAACCCTATAACATTTTTTAATGGAACAAAATCTCCATTACTGATTTTGATCAGATAGAGGAAGTTGAAAGATCTTTCAAAATATTTTCAGTGAAAGAAAATAGAAAGATTACATTATGGATTTTTTTTCCAATAAAAAAGAAAATATTCTTTTTTAATATATATAAACAATAATTTTTAAAATATATATTTATTTTAAAATCAGCTTAGTCTTACTTATTACCATTTTTCAATTTAAATTATATTTTACAAGAGTATTAAAATCAAAAACAATTTTTAAAAATATTAATACAATTTAAGATTGTCTGAGATTTGTGATGATGGCATTTTACTTGAATATATATTTCGAATTATTTTCATCACTATTTGAATTGTTAAAAGTTGTTTTCAAAACATCAAACTATATATCTTTCCAAATATCTTCAGTTGTTAATAATATAATATACAAATGGGTATAGAACACATTTTGAATATTTTTCTTCTTTGTTCTTCAGCTGTTGATAGTCTAACTACTGGCAGTTTAGCATGAAGATTGAACCAGTGACCTTTAATGCTAAATTTAAGAGGACTGTTACTAACTTCATTATTTTGCTAAAGACAGTAGTCAAAATAAATTTTATATATTTAGCTATGAGAGATTTTCTGATTTCACCATATTTTTTTTTCTTTTAAGGGCAAGATTAATTAGTGTTTCCAAACATTATAAACTGTCATATTAGGTTGACTTACAGAGTTATTTGTCATTATTAAGTGAGCACTATTTCTATAATAAACATTAAAAAAAGGAAAACCATGTGACATACAAATTTTCCATGTATATGCATGGTCCAGAAACAATGAAATTACCAAGCTACACTAAAAGTTTATTTTCAGTAATAAATAAACTATAAAATGCAATAGTAATTTCTAATATCAAATTTCTATTTTTTTAGATGACATCAAAAAAAAAAAAAGAAGAAAATTATTTGTTCAGGGTTTTTTTAAATCTAATTTCCATAAAGAAATTAATAAACTAATAATCAGCTTTTTAAGCTAATGCATATGCGCTTTGTGGATCTTAACAATGAATGAATACTCTAATTTTCCAATACAAGATAAAGTCTTTGTGAAAGAATAGAATGAATCCACCTATTCTTTCAACCCAAACATAAATTTAAGTATGAAAAATCTTAAATACTGGAAATGAAAGTGTGAAGATATTAAACAATTACTTTAAATTACTTTTACTACGTCTGAATAAATGACACCTGTGAAATTTACTAGAATTTATGATACGTTATTCATTCAGACATAGTAAAAGTAATTTAAAGTGATTGTTTAATATTTCCATACTCTCATTTCCAGTACCTAAGATTTGTCCATAGTTAAATGTTTGGGTTGAAAGAATAGGTGGATTCATTCTATTCTTTCACAAAGACTTTATCTTGTATTGGAAAATGAGAGTATTCATTTATTGTTAAGATCCACAAAGCGTATATGCATTAGCTTAAAAAGCTGATTATTATTTTATTACAATTCAGAAACATTGTGCTATATAAAATAAATATCTCATTTACATATGTTTAATTTCATTTAAAAATGATGTATCATAAATTCTAGTAAATTTTGTAGGCATCATTCATTCAGACATAGTAAAAGTAATTTAAAGTGATTGTTTAATATCTTCACACTCTCATTTCCAGTACTTAAGATTTGCCCATACTTAAATGTTTGGGTTGAAAGAATAGGTGGATTCATTGTATTTTTTCAAAAGACTTTATCTTGTATTGGAAAATGAGAGTATTCATTTATTGTTAAGATCCACAAAGCACATGTGCATTAGCTTAAAAAGCTGATTATTAGTTTGTTACAATTCAGAAACATCGGTGCTATATAAAGTAAATATCTCATTTACATAAAAAAAATTAACTAATTTTTAAGGTATACAAATTTCCCAACTGTCTGCATAAATCAGACAAAAGATATTATGATTTTAAAAGTAAAATTAATTTTCAATAACAAATTAATCTATCAAATTTTATAAAGTGGTGACTTTTAATGTTAAATTACTAAATTATTATATTAACCAAGATTAAAAAGAAAAAAAAAATAATATCGAAAGATATTTTTAGAAAAAAGTTAAATTTACTTTTAAACTGAATAAAAATCAGCATTTTTTTTTAATTTTCTAAAAACAAATAATAAAACCAAAACAGATTCAATACTAGAAGTTTATTTTTAATAAAAAATGAAATAGATAATTATCCAAGATTAATATTTCCCATAAGCTATGGGAAAATTTCAATTTTCTAAACAGTAATTTTTTAAAAATAGAAAATTTACAATTTCTGTATTATTTAAACAGCATTAAACTGTTGCACATGCGCTTTGGATTTTAACTATAAATTGAATGAATACTAACACTTCAAACCCATGATAAAGTCTTTGGAAAAGATAGAATGGCCTAAAACTTAATTTTAAAAAATTAGAAATATACTTACAGTTTTAATGTCTATACAATATTATACACCAGTGACTTAATGTAGTGTGATTATAGTCAACAATGTTTATACTAAAAGATGGATTTTAATTTGTTTATATGTATATAAATATGTATTTATTCATAATTCTAAAACTCAAAATGAAAACATTTACAATTGTATATTAAAAATTTATTTTCATAGCAAAATAATGACAGTTTTCATCTTCATGAAAAATTATATAACTAATTTTATGTAGAAATATTTTCTCAGAATATATTTTCTCTTTATAAAAAAAGTTGAATTGTTGAAAAATCATCTTATTTTATTCCTTAGTTAATCTCAATTCTATATAAAATATAAAACCAAAATATTTGAAATTCTATAGTAAATGTTTGTCTTCAAAATGTAAACAGAAAAACAATTTTCATGAAGCAGTCATTTTTATATTTACCAAGTTTTTTTTAGGGGGGAGGGTGGGGAGGAACCATACAAAGAAGTTTTAAATTTTTATTATAAATTTTTTACCATTTATTAATGCAAATTTTTAAGTAAATATAAGTAGATGATGGAATTAAATGTATTTTTATATTTACTTTTTTTAAGTAGTGCATGTATATACTAATATAAGCAAATTAACTTTTTAAGCATTTTAATTTTTTTAAACTATTTCATTCAAAAGTCTACATGCAGTGCTCTCAGATTCAAGCTTTCTTACTGACGAAAATCATAAGCTAGAAAATAGTTTGGAATAATGGATGAGTAGGCACTAGATAGAAATTTTGATGCACTAACTTTCAAACATCTATTAATTACTATAGCTTTCATTACGTGGCAATACTGTATGGAGAAAATTATTATAGCATTTTACCGTTTACTATCATTTTTATGATATATAAAAATAGCATAACTTTTATTATATAAAAGTATTTGAATTTCTGCTATTTACTAATAAAATAAATTCCATAAATTCGTTTATTTTATTTTTTATTAAATTATTTTTTTAAGGAATATTTGTTAAAAAATACATTTATATTATGCTAATGCATTATATTTTATTTTCAAACATTTTACATTTTATTGATCTTTGAGTGACTTTGTGTTTTCTAAAAACGTTCTGAATTTGAACTCAATTAAATCCAGAATATCAGTTATACTTAGGTATTTTTTGGTATTATGTTTTTTTATTTATTGGTTGATTTTTAGTTCATTAATTGGTTTGTCTAAAATAGCCAAAAGAAGATCTGAACATGTAACTTAATTAACATTTCATCTAATTCAGCCTTCATTATTGACAATTATCTCACATATGTTGATTTGCATTAAGTTTTATCTTAAAGACAAAGCAGGTTTATCTAGGAAACATAACACTTAATCACCTGGCATAGTTTGTCATTAATTGCTACTTTCTTAACGCATGATAAACTTTAATAAACTCTTTACATTATCATATTAAATGCATTTATATATATACACGAATGAACAATCAGTGAAATGTATTCTGTGTAATAACAATTTCAATTGATATAGTGTTATAATTCTTAGTTATAGTAATGCAGATATATTGCTAATATTTTTGCTATTATAATTCTTTACTTTTAAAATTATAACCATAATCAATTAATATTGCTTATATTCACACTTGTACTAATTTTTTCTGCCGTTCTATGCCATACTACTATCAACCCCCCCCCTCCTCAAATCATTTTAATGGACAGAATATTTTTCTGCCAATCATCATTTGAGTTAAACTGTTTGACTATCTTTTTTTAGTGTATGATTTATATATCAATCCATATTAATTAATAATTTTTATTAATAATTTATGTAAATATGCATAATGAACAAATGATAAAATTCATAATTCTCTTTAAACTACGCTACTTTTTCTTTACTGTCTGCAATAATTTTTTACTTTTGCAAATAAAATTAAAAAAATCCTTAAAAAATTAATCAATTTTGAAAAATAAAGCGGAAATTATATTAATCGAAAATATTAATAATTTAATAATAATAAAATTGAACAATATTTAAGTTCTTTTTAATATGAAATTTTAAATCAATAAAACTATCAGATATATTTTAAAATATATATAATATTCTACTGAATAATTTGTGTGCACAAATTCTACCAAATGGAGTAAATCTAAAGCTGTGTAAAAAATAATCTTAATACCTTTGATTAATCTCAAAGAAAGTCTAATCTTGATTTGAGAATTGAATAATATTAAGAGGAACTGCAACTGTATCATAATCATTTGCAAAAAAAAAAAAGCTTCAAAAGTCATTGTATAGAGACAATTAGTAACGATTTGTAATAACTTCATTGCTTTTAAATTTCCTTTAAATAAATGCAAAACATATATATGCTGTTGTATTCAAGTGAATAAGGAAATGAATGGATAATACAACAAAATATTTATTACAGATATATCTATGCATAAGAGATTAACTTTTCAGATGGATACCGCAGTTTTTATCTGAAGGATTAGATGGCACTACTGTACTTCGGCTTTAAATCACTCTTATGGCTATCTTTAATGCTATTTTAATGGTTTTGCAATCATTTGACAGCAAAACCTATTAATTTATTAATTTTTAAAAAAAAATCACAAGATGTCTAGAGAATTTTTTGTACAAAAGAGCCAGAAGATAGGGATAGTTTGCCCACAATGCTGATCAATCATTTCTAGTTCTCGCCACATGAGAGCTTACGAAAGCTTTTGAGCATATACATTTTTTGATTAGATTTCAAAAATGAAAACATAATTTCATAGTTTGTTTATATATTTGTGATTGTTTTTTATAAAATATGTATTTAATGTTAATTTTTTTTTAGAAGAATAATGAGATTAGATCAGATTTTATTAGAAAATATTTACTTTTAGAAAAAGACAAGTTAATAGAAATCAATAACTTATGGCTGAAATTTGTAATTGGCTGAGAAAGAATGCTTTTATACTGACTGCAACCAATTTCTTTTTGTCATTTTTTAAATAAAATGGTGCTAGTATTATAGACAAAGACGCTGTTCGATGGCGCCATTTTCACGCTAAAACTATAAAATATGAACATTCCCAGACCATTGATTTTAATCATTTTGATGTGTTTTTTGTAATGCGAAAATAAAAAAATAAAAAAATCATCTTTTTTAAATATAATTTTTTATTAACATATACAAATTAAATGCTAACAATAAATGTAAAATAAAATCAACAAATTAAAATTTGATTCATGTTTTTTATTTTGCTTTATTAGAAAAAACAATTTTCGATTGGATATTTTTTTAGTGGGGTTACGACTTTTTTTGTTGTTGTTGTTTAAAAACTCATAATTGGAATAAAAAGTAAAATTTCATAGTCTTCCTTTTAAATTTTAATTATTACAGAGAAACAGATATTATTGTGTTACCGTTGTTTTTTACTTTTTTAGTCTTCGTTTTACATTTTAATTTTTTACAGAGAAACAGATATTACCGCTATTTTTTACTTCAAATAGAATGACAACAAAAAGTAAAAGTTGTTAGGGTTAGGTTTAGGGTTAGGGTTAGGTTTTAGGGTTAGGTTTAGGGTTAGTTTTAGGGTTAGGGTTAGTTTTAGGATTAGGTTTAGGATTAGGGTTCTGTTGTTTGTAATGCTAAAATAAAAAATATCACAATTGTATTTTTGTAAATATTTTTTTTATTAACATATATAAAATAAATGATAACAATAAATGTAAAATATATTCAATAAAGTATAACAGTAGTCGGAGAAAAGAAAAAAAGTAAAACTTTTTTAAACAACAACAAATATATATATATAATGTCTTCTTTACTTATTAACCATGTTTATAATATATGCTTTTTATGAAATTTAAAAAAAGAGGGTAGAATTGTACTTTCCTTACTGGATATTTTTGTGTTACCACTATTTTTCACTTCAAAAATAAACACTCGGTAGAATATTGTTTGTCTCGTGGAATGTTACGAACAGTACATTACTTGACGCATTATCTAATTCCAACTCACTTTATACATATATCTTGTCAACATTTTCCCACTTAAAACTTCAATACAGTACGGTGTAAAGAGTCGGATAATTATTACTTTAGAAAATCTGAACATTTCAATACTTAAAAACAAAAAAAATTCAATCAAAACAACATTACCATCCAATTCAAATACACACACCCTCTCACCAAGCCATAACAATTGTATAAACTGTGCAAATTCGCCAAATTTATTTGCTGTGATGTGACATACATGCTGTACTGTGATGCAACATAGCGGCCTGCAATCTGTAGCACAACAAAAAAGTTGTATTATAGAAAACATGGGTTCGAATGTGTCGGCCGCGGAAATGGCATTTTTGTGTTTTAGCACGAAAACGTCGCCATAGAGCGGTGTCTTTGTCTATAAGACTACAACCAATAAAATTTTGTTCATTTGGTTATATTTTTTAATTTAATGTTTTTACCAGTAATGCAATAACCACCTGATAAAATAAAATTGTTCTTTATAAATCTTACTATGTATTTTAGTTTATGATTTTTTATATATTTAAAAATTAAAATAATATTTTTATAAATAATTTTCATTTGTAAATATATTTTTCTAACATAATTTAAAATTTCTGCAAATATAACAAAGAATAAAGGTAAATTTGATTAAATAAAAAATTAAAAATGTAATCCGATCATTCCTAAAGCTTTTTAAAAAAGGCAAGCAATCAAAGGATTATTATATATATGCTAGGTGCATGTTCATACTATCCATTGGTAAAGCCACCATCTATATACCAAAACACATAAGAATAAGATAATTGATAAGTTTCATCATTTTCAAAAAATCAAAAACATGAAAATGATATATTATGTTTAAAAACATGAAATATAATTTAATTAAAAAACAAACCTAAAACAATATCTTTAATGAACAAACAATGTTTGAAAAGTGAATATTTCTAGCAAGTATGTTTGGTGTAAACATTTGGTGAGAAATTTTTTCAGTAATCACTGCATATGGCTTAAATGAAGATAAAACAATATATGTATGAAAATAATATAATATGTTTGAAAACATTAAAATAATTTAATTTACTTAGAAAAGAAACTACAAAATAATATTTTTAGCTAGCAAACAATGACTAAAAATGAAATATTGTCAATAAATATGATAAATGCAAACTCTATATAAGAAATGTAATTAGTTATGACATCAAATATTAATTTATTTATTTTCTACAACATTTACATTAACAACAATTACAAAAAATATTTATTTTTTAATCATCCTTTCTTTGCTGAATAGACTCCTTACAGTTATCAAATATATTATTTTTATATTCTGCTTTCATAACAGCTGTTTGTCATCACTGCTAATAAAATTTCTCACCTCATATTTGTTTTTCAATCATTATTTGTTCACTAAAGATATTTTCAAGTTTGTTTTTTTAAATAAATTGTATTATTTTCATGTTTTCAAAAATATTATTTTCATAACTTTTTTCCATTTTTGATCTTTACAAAAAATCAAAACTTATTAACTTATGTACTTTGGTTTGTGGATGGCAGTTCTATCAATGGATAGCAAATACATGCAATTTTCACCAATCTGCAATTATGGCTGTAATATATATTTTTAATGTGTTAAACATATTTGACATAGGATTAAATAGATTTATGATTACATGAAGTAGATTATCTTAGTGAATAGATTAGTGGCTTAAGAAACATATATAACATTATGGTAAATTATGCATTATATTGGACAAAAATTTATAACTTGATTAGGAATGGAGCTATTGCCTAGGAATTAGATTCCTTCTTATAAAATTAATGCAAATATGTTACTATCCCCACCAAGAGTTAGAAGAAAAAAAGAATAATTTATAGGCAGACAATAGAAATAGTTTTAATACAAATCTGAAAGAGAGTTGTCCCCTTACCAATAAGATTATGGTGGAACATTTTATACTTTTTGATGAAATCCATCTAGAAATTTACATACTAGTTTGACTTGTTATGACACTAGACTACATATATCAGTTATTTTTTTAAGTACTTGGAAATCAATGTCTATGTAACATATTGTCAACATTATTTTAAAATGACCTACTGTTTATTTGATTTGTGGTTTTAACAATAGAACATTTTTGATCAAGATAAAACTTCAAGTAAAAATTTAGATCTAACTTGACCAAACTGTTTATTTTCTTTGCAGACAACTAACAGTTAAAAAGTATCAATCCTTTTTTGATTTTGTTGTTTAGTATCCATCATTTACACCTATAAATGACTTTTAAAAAATATCAAGCTCTATACTTATTATGTAAATGTTTTTAGAGCTTTTTCATAAAAATGATATCAATGTTAGTCTCCAATAAATCTCTTTCTGCTGAATTGTTTGCTGTTGATGAATGAAACGGTGAGTGATTTCTGTGTCTGTACGATCGTTTTTAAAGCTACTTTTTGCTTCTGTTGTCATAATTTTGTCTTATATATATAAAAATTCTTTATTACATCAGATGCATTTTGAATTAGTGCATTAAAAAAAACAATTGGGATGTTTGGAAAAACAACAATTGTCTCAGCCTTTCTTATATCTATTTAATTATTTATATTAATATTAGATAAATGGATATGGTACTTATATATATAAGATAAATAAAAATCATTTCAAATGTAAAACATTCTACTTTTTCTACAAATTTTCTAATGAGAATCACTTATGCAGTTTTTTTTTTTTGAGATTAATTTTTTATTAGAAATGATACAATTTGAAAAATTTAGTTTATTTATTACTTTTTCAATTTTTATTTAATTAAAAAAAAATGCGGGAAGGGGAAGTTAAACTAAGCATTAAAAAAAAGTCATAATATTTAGAATTTTTCATTTTATTTTAGATATTATATGGTCCCTTTATTTACAATCCGTAGATGTTAACATTTTGAAGTCATCAAGACTAAAAAAAATAATAATAACAATAATAGTAATTAATTACGTTGAACATTTTCACATATATGTAATAATGCATGCCACGACACGGATGTCAAACATAATTTAAAATTAATGTTTCTAATAGCTTGACTACTCCTGTCCCAACTGGAATCCATTGCAAAGAAAAAAACAATGGATCTTTGTATTTGAGAAAATTTTAAACCTCTCCCTTTCAGTTCTCAACATGGGGACTTCCATTAAACTCCCGCTTTTAATATTTAATCAAATTTTCTATACTCGATTCCAATAATTTAAAATGCGTATTTTCAAATAAAAATTAAATTCTTTTGTTAAAATTTTATGCTCTCTAAAAAATATAAATTTAAAAAAATTTAAATATGACAAATAATATATATTTTAAAAGCAAATAGATATCAAAACATGCAGGCAGAAATTATAAATATTACTAGCGGAACTGAAGGGTGTATTTTAGAATAGCCAACATTCAAAATTCATAATGAGTTCATAGGTAGCTCTAGCTGGAAGGCGTGAATTGTGTTTGTGTATCTGGTGGTCACACGTGTTTTGGCCCCATGATCAGTCGAACAAAATGACCAGAGTGAAGGTAACTTGTCACACTTGTTGATTATGTGTAAAGAAGCAAATTTCTTGCCGCTGCCGCATGTTACTCTTAAATTAATGGAGTGAGCGAGCGCAATCATAGCGAGGCTGTGTAACGTTTGATTTGTTGATTTTGCTTGAATTTATCTGTTTACTATAGATGTCTTAAATTCTATCATGACTGCGTTGTATGCTTGTAATTATTTCTGGTCTCTTTGCTTGCTACCTAGGACAAGATAAACTTGGATTTATCATGGCTACAACAATATCTTCTTACCTGGTTGGCAAGTTCTCGCTACAGGCATTGAACCAAAGCTTGGAATATTTGAAAACGAATAACATGAAAAACCACCAGTTACCATCAGGTATGTTTTCTTTTTATTATTTTTTAAAAAATTGATGATAATAAATAATTAACCGTAATGACTTTTTTTTTCCGAAGCTATGCAACAATACTTATTTTATGCTAATAATTATGAAAATAATTTTAATCATCTGAGTTTATTTTAATTATTCAATTTTATTGATTAATTTTTGTTTATCAGCTTTACAAAAAAAAAAAGATAATATGCCTAAATCGAAATCATTTACATTTTCTAATTGATAAATTATTTTAAATTGATATAAATACAGGATTTTAAACAATTCGGGACTCATATAAAAAACTTCTCATAGTTTTAATCTTTTTACCCGAAAAAGCCGCGTTGAGTATATATATAAGTACATACACTCTTAGTGAAACATTTAAAAATTACTTTTAAAAATTTGTTTGATAATAAATATGGCTAGAAAATAGGGCTATTATAAAAATAATGAAACTACATCGCGTCAATAATCTTTTTTTTTTAATGCATTAACTGAATTATTAGCTTTAAAAATAAAAAATTAAATTTGATCAAAACAAAAGTATGATTCTATATATATATTCTTAAAGAATTAGCGAACTTTTTCAAAATCATATTTGCCGATATTCCAATTGTAATATATATATATGATTTAAATTTATAAGACTTTTCTATATACATGCGGTTAAGTTTCCATTGAGAACAAATGTGCATATTTATTACCAGTAAAACAATTGTGCAAGATAAAATGTTCTTAGTGATCATTTTTACATAATTGTATATTAAGCCACTTGAAAAATATTGCAGTATCATTCTCATTAAAAAAAAAAAAAAGTCGTTAACGATGTTAGTCTGAGTTTAGCATGAAAGATGATATTAAGAAGAGTGAGAGTAAACAAATTGAAATGCTAAGCTGTTTTTTTATTTTGTGTTATATTAATATCACTTTTTTAAAAGTATAAATTTTTTGTCATTTTATTTTATTGATATTAAGAATGTCACATGACCTCTCTTATGCTTCCAAAAGCAACTATTTCAACTTTTTGTTCATAGGTAATTGCTAATAGCTAATTAATTAAAAACTTTGGTATATTCATTAAATACTTAAAGCATTTGAGTTCTCAAAAAAAAAAAAAAAATGTAGAATTAATCAGAAACATCATCATCATTTGTTTTGGAACATCTATTGATGTCTGATTTCTAAATTCAATTTTCTGCTATTCCATTGGTCTTTCTATACATTTTTCATGTTTTCAGTCATTTTTTATTTTTTTCATGATTTATTAGGGACTTCATTTTTCAATTTTTTTCACTGATACCCTATTATTCTATCACAATCTACTGACCTGTAATATGTAATGTTTCAACCTTTGTTAAGAGATGATAATGATAAACAGCGACCAGTGATAATCAATGAATTTGGTGCTTATTAAGCAAGAAATTTAGAATTATATAGCCTGCTTTGTAGGAAATCATTTTATCTATGTTTTATTTTATTTATGCCATCTATGAAATTAGTTTTTAATGTTTCCCTGATTTAGTTTTCTTTCACCATGCTTGAATGTAATTTTCATCTTTTGCTTAAAAAAAGCAAGTTGATTGAGTATGTATGTGTCTGTATATACATAGGATTATGTTTGAGCAAATTTATTGTTTTCTTTGAGAAGAGTAAAAAAAGAGAAAAACTAAAAAATCTCTTTTATTAAAGATTTATGATTCTGAAGCTATTAATTTGTTTTAAATATCTTTTAATGTTAAAAGTAATTGGAATGTGAGTTGGATTGTGGGAAGGTGATATAGTATATATTTGTTTTGTATTGTGTTACTTTGCACTTGAGAAGTCTGCCTTGGTAAGAAAATCATTGGAAATGGATTTTTTAAATTTGATTTTGATTAATAATTTAATTTTTAATTGGTATACTTGGTTTTTTTTTTATATAGATCAGTTTAGCTTTTGACATTTGCTATTTTATATGTATATCCTATGTATACATATGATAATATTTGATCGTCATCATTAGTAATTTGCTTTTGCTTTCTGCTTTTCTAGCATAATTTAGTACAGATCTCAGATTTAGAATTATAACAAAATATTAAACTCCTTTATGCCATTAATGAAACCTTTTCAAGATGTTTCTTTTTACACAATCACATGACCAATTACCCTACTAAAATACATATATGTAAATAAAAATAATTAAACTTATTACAGTCCTTTTTTTTTCCCCTCATAATATATATACAAATAATCTTAAAAAAAACACAATAATAATAATCCCTTCCATTTATTTTTAAAATTATAACTCTAAATTTTTCAATAATCTAACAATGCTCATTCCCCCCCCCACCCTTAACAGTGCTTGACCTTTAACCATGTTTACACATTTGTTTAAATTTTCTTAATATTCAATGTTTCATAACAATTTCTTCCCTTATAATTTTTAGCATACTTTATTATCTGAATTTTTTTTTTCACAATTCATTTTATGTTGAATATGTAACAAGTGTAAAAAATTTAATGCATTCGAATAAATAATTTTTACAAAATAATAATAATGGGAAGAAGTAAATAGTCTATATCACTATTCTTAACAATCATCTAACTCTCACTCTTATCTATCTTAAAATTAAAAATTCAATTTATATAATAATTAATGGACATTTTTTTGTTGCTGTTTTCAATTTTTTCTTTTTAATATTTGATGCCTCAATAAGTAAATTAAGTATGGCAGAGAAACAGTTGGCAGTTTAATTGAAAGTTGTGATACTGTACAGTATTGCTAAATACCCCTCCCCCTTCCCATGTATGTTTATATTGTATTTAATGATTTTTTATTTTATTTTGTCAAAAGTATTTTTTTTAATATAACAATTTATATATGTTTTAAGTTTCATTGGAGAAAAATTATAGAAAGGATCAATGAATATGAGTTAGCATTATGTTTTAGATTTCTAGATTGATTATGAAAATGCATTTGATTCTATAAGCATTTTAGCAGTGATTACAGTTTTGGACAGATAGACTCAGTATATTAGCATATTCCAAAAAATATTTATCAAAATGCAACTGCAATGATTACATTACATGGTAACATTTAGGAGATTAACATTGATATCAGTGTAAAACAGGGTGATTCTATATCTCCATAACTTTTATTAGTTTCATAAAAAGCATTTTGTGGATTAAAGTAGAAATATAAAAGGATAAAAATAGATGGTTCTTATTTAAGTCATCTAGATTTTGTAGATACTATAGTTATTTTTGCATATAGTTTTTTAGAAATTTAGGAAATATTATGATCTATCAGATCAAATCTAGATGAAATAAACATTGGCAATCATAGATATAATAGATGAAATTAATTATAGAATTAAATTTGTACAGAGGGCTTTTATGTGCTTGAAAAAGATTTTAATATATGTGTTTCACTACTTCTTACATACAGATCTAAGACTTGGATACCAATACAGATACTTTGAACCATTTAATGAAATATGAAGAGATTATGTTGGGAATAACAAAATGTAATTGAAAATGAAATATATAGTTATGAGAACAAACAGTTATCACTGACATCATTGAAAAAGTTTGAAAAAATGAAATAGGGTTGGATTATACATACTGCTATAAGAAATAATGATATATAAACAGTTGGAGGCTTAGGTTGAATACTAAAAGATTTAAAACTTAGAAATAGATCACATGTGAAATTAAGGAGTGAAATATGAAAGTTTGTTGAGTGATATAAAGAAGAGAAACTATGAATTAGTTCTATATCACAATCCCAGAGCCTCCTCTGTAAACACATGCAATCACTGAAGCTCCACATATTTGTATTAAAAAGATCTCCAGATTAATTTCTGGATATTGACTATTGTCAATGAAAAGCACTGGATTACAAACAACTATCCAGAAGCTGCCTTTACTTCTATTTTGTTATTACAATGACTTGGTTAAAAAAAATCTTAATTTTTGATTGGCAACCAACCTACTTGCTGATCTATATAAATCTGATATTAAATATTTTAAAGACATCAGATTATTGCTTTTAATGTAGATTTTAATGTAAGTTAGGAGAGTTGTGTTCTATTTTGTTTAGTGGGTGTTTGTTTTTTTTAAATAATTTTTATTTTTTTCCCTTTCTGCTCTTGTTATCAATCATAAACATTTGGGTTTTTTTTTTTTTTTTAACAAAGTCTGTAAAAATATCTTAAATCTTTTCCAGTTAGCCTTCCCCCTCTTCCCTTTTAAAACCTGATTCCACAATTTTTTATTTGTTACTACTTTTCTTTTTTCCAAGACTATCTTAAATGGGGGTTTCACATTCTTTTGATTTCAAAAATATTAAGATATTTCAACTTTACTATCTTTATGGGTTTTCACTTATTGATCACCTTGGGTGATTTAGTGTAATAGCAAAGTGTTGAATTCTGGAGCTCAAGGCCCAAGGATTGTGACTCTTTTTTGTCATTTCTGGTATTCAATTTTTTTAAGAATTTGTAAACAGTAATCCATTCAATTATTATTATATTTATTGATTTTCTTTGGGTATGTTTGAAACATTCAATTAAAATAAATTTTTAGGTTCTAGTTCTGAAACGTTATCTTTAATTCTCATAGAGGTATGGCACATCTCTCAAGAGTAGTAAAGACTGTCGTATATTATAATTGTATTTTTGTTTTACAGTCAATGTGTTTACATTTGTCTTAGTAAACTAGACTGATCACAGCTATTTGAAACTTATAAAATTTTATTACTAATTTAATACTACTCCTTTACTTTTTTTGCATTCCTTCATATATTCATATATATTACTTTTTATAAATCTCCACATATATACTCTAATGCAAATTTTTTTTATAAATTTAAAAAGAAGGAGGAAGGTTATACAAAAACTTTGATGATGATTGCAGAACAATTAAAACTGCTAGAAAATTAAAGGAATTATATTTAAAAAAAATTGCATTAGAGTATATATCTGGAGATTTATAAAAAGTAACTTAATACTAAATTAATTAGTTATTTTTTGTAAATATCCCATGAATATTAAAATCAGTACATATATTATATCCTCATATTTTGGATAGAATAATGTTAACTGATATACTTATAATTTGAAAACTATTATTTGCATAAATTATGAAAATAATATATAATCTTTCACAACAACAGATTTCATTATCTTAGCATGACTTACAATCATAACATATTTAATTTAACATGCACATTAAAAAATTGTATTATAAAATGTAAACAATTATATGGTCTATTATGTTATATATATTTTTTACATACAAATAATAGCTAAATAATTTATTCATCATACATGTTATTTCAATACAAAAGACTTGACAATAAAACATTCTGATATTGTTTCATTATTTTCCCTATATTAATGCATAGATATTAGTGGGTATATCTTGAGTATGATATAATATTTGCTTTTTTTTTAATTATAAATTTTTTAATATGTTAAAAAAAATATGATTATATTATATATGCATTTATATAATTATGCAAACTTAAAAATAATGTTTATTATTATTATAGTTTAATTTTATTAATTATCATTAATTTGGATTAATTGTATAATATTTATGTATGTCATTGCCACATATGTAAATACATACACACACATCCTATTGCATATTATGAAGTATTTCAATTATAATGCATAACCATATACACCTGGTTTTGTTTTATGCGATAGATAGGTTCCTCAGAAAACACGCGCAAACGAAATCATGCAAAAATAGACATAACTTACATTGAAAAAGGGGGGATGCGGTCTGTGATTTTTCAAAATTCACGTAAAAGCAAAGCACCAACGTAAAATTACTTTAAAATTCGCGCAAAAAAAAAAAGGAAATAAAATATGACTAATAAAAAATTTCAAATTTGAAAAAAATTGATACAAGACAAACTTTTTTTAACTATAATATTTAATTTTATTCAAAATAATATATTTTTATGCATAATTTACAGTACAGTAATTTACATTTTTTTATACACGTTTTAATTATTATCACTATTTGCCAAAAAACACGTTCGTTTGCAAACTGGTAAAAAATCAGATTCTCACAAGAGGAAATACAACTAGCACCAAGTTCACTTTCATGTTGTGTTAATGGTTTTCTGTTGACAACGTAATTAGTAATTAATCTTTGAGACGATGATTTTATTAATTGTTTATGAACTTAGACTTATGATAATAAAAAGACATTTATTCACCACTGCTGGGAAAAATTTAATTAAAACTAACAACTAAAAATTAAATTCTTATTTTTGTCTTTAATTTTTTAATTTTCAATTCCATTTAAAAATCAAGTTTCATTTTACATCACATTAATTTCAAGTTGTCATAAGTAATTTTTAAATTGTTAATTACAATTAAAAATCAGATTTTAATTGTCAAATCTAATTGTGCCCACTGCTATTACTCACCTTTTAAAAATAAACTTGTGGACACTAAATGATTAATAATTGATTACGTTCTTTTTTAAAAAGCAAAAACAGAATATGATTTAAAATGCAAAATTAACACGCACAATGTTTGAACAAATTTACATTATAATCTTGTAAAATTTAATGTGTGTATACATAAAATGTGGAAATCATGATTTTAATTTCATTATTGCATAAAATCTTACTATTATAAAGCACTGAAAATATTGAAATTACTAAGATGAAAGTCGAATTCCAATAATGTGCTATTACTTTCAATATAACGTAAGTGCGTGAAATTTATTATTTAAAGTAATAGTGCATTATTGGAGTTCGACTTCCGGTGAAACATGAATCGTGTAACTTCAAAATCATGTTAAATAAATCCGCGTAAAAAGTGACCCAGGTGTGTATATATATAGATACATATTCATTCACAAAATATAAAGATCTATAAACATGTATACATAAATGATTTTTTTATTCATGTTTAAATAACCCATAATTAGTTAAATTTATAGGTGTTTTATATGTAGGCAAACTGTTTTTTTTTATTAACTTTAATATAATTGCTCTCATATTTTTCTTTTTTTAAAAAAATATTAATACAGTGTGAAGGTTTAATTTTTTTATAGCCATATATTAAATAATGAATATATAGTGCTGATCTGTAATCTCATCTTTTTTATTCTAATATATGCTTTTGTTCCTTCTTCTAGTGCTTTTCCTGCATAATGATACAATTAATTTTAGAGATTCTATCTCTTTTTTTTATTTTATTTCATCTTCTATTTTAGAATTAAACATAAGTATTTCTGTTTTTTTACTGTTTGACTATTCAATATTTTTATTTTTATTTAGATTACTTTTATTTTTAATTAATACTGAATAATTTATTGAAGTTTGAATTTTTTTTATCTATTTATTGTTTTTATAGAAATATACATACATGAATAATGGGATGTGCAATTAATGACTTAATAACTTTTATATTTATAAATAAATTAGAAAATATAATAATCAAAATAATAATAAAGGGGAACAAAAGATATGAAATTATTTTTGGAAAAAATATGTAATTAATGTAAAATATTTAGATATTCAAATTTATAAAAATAATAATGATAATAAAATTAAGTTAAAACATTATCACTTGTTTACAGTATTAAATGAAACTAAGTCAGGATTTAAAATATAAGATTATTTTTTAATACAGCTTTTGAATTAAATAACTTGTAGTAAAATTAAATTATTTTAAACCACAATTATAATTTTAAATCTTTTTAATATTAATAAAAAAAAATGAAAGTAATTAAAAAATATTGAAAGTATTTAGAAAAATATAAAAAAAATATCTCTGTGCTTTTACTATTATAAAGTTTTTTTTTTCTTTCTGTCTCAACAGAAAGATTTTCAGTACTTCAAAAAATATTAATAATTACCATAATAGAAATAATTTTTTTTATATTAAATGTTTTTATTGACCATGCACTAAAAAAAAAAATCTTGAATAATTGGACTTTTTAGATTTAATTTGAAATAAAAACATGGGGGGGGGGCAGAAATTAATTAAATCAATTCTTTGTTATAAAAAATATAGATTGACTTAATTAATTTCTGGAAATCCCCCCCCTCCTATATTTGTATTTTAAATTAAATCTAAAAACTTTAATTACGGTTAAAGAATTTTTTTTTTCTTTTTAGTGCAAAGTCAATAAAAGCATTTAATATATAAAAAAATTTTAAGTCAAAATATAAACTCCTTATGTACATATTCTATTTAGTATATGTATGTAAGTGATTAAAAATATGAAATATTCTTTTAAGTGAAAAGTGTTTAACATTTTTACTTTGATTAGAAATGTTTTATTTTTTTTAAAAAAAATGCTTACCAAAACTATATTGTAAATGAAATTTACTTAATATATATAATTTTATTTTAAATCAATTTTACACATATAGTCTATATGTATCACTAGATATTTCTGCAGTAAATTTTTATGTATACTTTTTATGTATATACCATATTTAATATGTGTACATAATTATATATTTATAAGAAATCAGTAAATAATTTTTTTATATTATATTTTCTATATTATAAACAATTTTCTTATTACACAAATAAAATCATAAAAAATAAAATTAATAGACAGCATTATTTAAAACATCTCCCTCCCCTCTTCTTGTCTAAGAAATTAATTCATCTATTTAAAAAATGAATGTAACCAATCACTTTCATAGATATTTTAAACAAATGTACAAAATTTAAACAAGTTATATTGAACTTGAATATATTAAATGTGAATTTTAAAATGTTAAAAAAATGTTAAATTGAAAGAAAAATTACTTATACCATTCTCTAGTGATTTAACAAATAAACAAACAAACAAATCAATTTTTCAACTTCAATAAAAGCATTTAAAAATGAAAATATATTTGAAGCAAAAAAAAATTGTTAGGGAAATAAATAAAAACTATCTTTGTCTTTATGAATTTATCATAAAAAATTGTTGCTGAGTTGTACAGAGTGCCTCCATTTTTGAACTGTTCTTATGTTGTAATTATACTTGCCATATAGAAACAAAAATGAAAACTAAATTGCACCTTGCAATGCATTATAGCAAACAATTCTCAATAAATATTGCTGTAACATACCTCCATATTTATTACAAACCAAATACTTCAGCAATTCCATCATCATCAAACTACCAATTGGAGTGAATTTTACAAGGGTTAAACTAAAAATTTCTGTAGAATTATAAACATGGATGCAAAGAATTGTAGCTATTAAAATTTTAAATGAAAAATTATAAATATAATACTGATGTATATAAACATAAGTTGATTACAAAAATACAAGTTATTGATGAGTATTTTTAAAAAGTACTAATTTTATCTCAAACAATTAACAATATAATCTTTATTGACAAACAAATGTAATAAATAATAATGAAGAGATTTATCTTAAAAATAAGAGGCATAATAAAATAATAATAAATGTGATAATAGCACAATTTTATCAAATAATAAATCTAATGCTTATGAAAAATTTAAGAATAATAATGGATAAAAATTTTATGCTTTCTGATAATTTATAAAAACATTACTCAAAAATAAAAATCATATAAAATAAAGATATAAATATTGGTTGGCTAAATAATAAAAATAATAAAAAGAAATACACTTAAAACTAAAATAAAAGATAATGGTACTTTGGTATTAAAGCTGCAATGTAGGGGGAAATAGTCCTTTTCACACCCACAATAAATATGTAATGTCATGATGATGTCAAATTGAAAGAAATAATCGTTACGAGTATACATGACAAAATGTGTTTTTTTTTAATCAACACGATTTTTTTTTTTTATAATACTTCGACATTTTCAGTTATTGTCCAAAAGTGATGAATTAACTAAAGTCAATTATGACCATTTCCAAGTCAACCACAAATATAATTTGGTCAATCCAGAAACAGTAGTTCACACCCCAAATATTGAGAGATGATGGGGTTCTGCCAAATGGCAAAATAAGCAGCAGTGAGGGACAGCAAGACAACATCTGGACTCCTACTTAGTAGAATTCATGTGGAGAAGAGTACACAAAAATGATGACATTTTCATTGCAATACTAAATGACATGAAAGAAATGTGTTCGCCAAGATAATAAAAACATAATAAAAGTCTGATAATTAATATGTATTTTTTTTGTAGTTTTGGTTTAATTTGTTTATTAAAAAATGTTTATAAGTACTTCTATGGAAATCCCAGCATCCTTTGAAATTACATGCAACATTTTCGGAGGGAAAATTTTTAGTACAGAGCTTCATTTTCTGTGGTAATATTACATATCAAAACTTTGTCTTTAATGCATCAATTTATGTTATATACTACATCAGGGGTCCCCAACCTTTTTGCACTTAAGAGCACATTCTATAATACTGGCCAGGTGGTGGGCACCATTTCTTTTTTCAATGTAAATTTATAGTTGGATATTGTTAATAATACATGTAATGTACAAAAAAATATTTATTTCAAAAATAAAATTTTAACATATAATTAATCTTTATATTTTTATGCTGCAAAAGTATGGGATGCCCTACAATTTGATTACAATATAATACAATAATTTATAAGAAATTTAAAAAATTAAATTTATTTATATCAGATAAATAATTTTTTATCGTGTTCGGATAGCAGTGGGCACACATAAAATGGTCTGCGGGCACCATGGTGCCCGTGAGCATAGGGTTGGGGACCCCTGTATTACATGGTAAGTATTTTATGAGTATAGTTAATGTTTTTTTATAAAAATTATTTAAAACCCAAATCATTTACTCTTTGTTTACTGCATATTTAAAGAAACAAGTTTGTAATGGCGTCATTTTATTAAGATCGCAAATCCCCCTTTTTTTAAAAGAATTTTCAAATATCATTCTGAAAAGTTGTTAGTGTTAAAACTCGTGCATACTTTCATTTATTATTGAAAATAAGAAACAAAAATCGACATTTTATTTAGATTGAAAATCATATTTGTATTTTTTTTTAAATTTCAATTATCGTTCTTAAAAGCTATTACTGTTGAAAGTTGTACATATTTGAATGTCTTGTTAAAAATCATACATTTCTTATTGAAAATGGTACATATATTTGTTAAAAATAATACATTTCTTATTAAAAATGATACATATATTCATTATGTTTTACTGTTTTTACTTTTACTTATTTTTAGAGGTGCAACATGGAGCATATATTAAATCTACTGTACAAATCCCCTTGATAACTTTGTAAGTGTTGCCTTTAGATACCATGTACAAGGATCCATGTACACTTTGTTTGTTTGTTTTTTTTGCAAAAAGAGTAGTATACAAGGTCTGTGTACACATTTTGGTCAGATCACAAAATTATAAAATTATCAGCAGATTGATACAAATGTGAACAGGTGCAGTAGGTCTAATACATGCTCCATGTTGCAGTTCTAATACCAAAGTACCAAAATAATAATAATAAAAGGTATAGTCTATAAAATTAATTATAGAGTATTTTACAAATGTATAGGAAAACAAGTAGAAAAAAAGGTAAAGAATGTAATAACAATTAATGAAAGAGATCATAAATCAGTATGTTTATTATTTAACATATGGATATATTATAAATCTTCAGAAAAATATTCATTAAATTAAAGATTAAATATATAATTAATTAATGATTAGTTATTTAAACCAGAATGGCAAATCATATAATATATTTACATATATGTAGTATTTGTATCCCATGTATTTATAAATATATGGAAATAATACAATATACAAATAAATTCATGTTTTTAATTACTAATAAAACTAAACTTTAATAAAAAAATATTGCTACTTGGAAACTTTTTGTGTAGTAATATAAATTCATATTATTTTTATTTTAATATGTTATATAATATACATATAATAAGTGTAATAATGCTCAAATTTAAATGGATTTATAAAAAATTATTAAAATCATTCAACACTAAGACAATTCCAATATCAATAACAATCAACAATCTCAGTCTATTGTTAAGGTGGTTGCCTTGACAACAGATTAGATTGTTAGTTGTTATTGATATTGTGATTGTCCTAAGATTTGACTGATTTTAATGATTATATATAAATGTAATTCAAAAATAAAATCTAGATATCATTATATATAATCCTATGATATATGCAGTGAAGCCATGATATCTGCTACATTTTATTCTAAGTCTACTTTGCACATATTGTACATCCCATATAATAGCTCACATTTTGTAGATAAACTTTGTTTACATTAGAAGATATATTGTTCATTGAACTACAAGTTTAAAGTACTTTTCAACATGCATATATATAATATTAAATTGATTATAATATAAAAATTTAAAGAAAGTAATATAATTAATAATAATAAATTAACTGAGTACATTTATATATATATATTGTGTGTGTTGAGTCATCTACATTCTTGATTCAAAAAGTAAAAAAAAAGTACTATACCATATTATTTTTTAAAATAAAATAGATAGTGAAATTCTGACTTTCATCACAATTAAATATATTCTCTAGATGATATCCTTTTTCTTCAGTAACTTTTTTTCCAATTGAAATATAATACTATGTTTCTCTAAAAAATAAGATCTAACCAGAAAATAAGTCATAGCATAATTTTTCAGAATGTTGATAATATAGGCCTTAAAGATTGTCAGCCTGATGGATGGATATCATCTGTCCATTGAAATACATGACTAATATATAGAATTATAAAGTAATGAATATAATATTCAAAACATTATATATATACATTACAACTAGCATAAGAAAAGAAAAAACATTTTGAATTAAAGTACTCAAAATTATTTTACAGGCAGGCTCACAACTAATTATTTTAATAAACTTGCAAACACATTTTTTCTTTTCATTTATTGATGCACCTTCATTCAGTCTGATGTGAAAATTCCTCTTTCATCTGATAAAACAACCATATATACTGTAAATAAATCAACATTGATATCCGAAAAGGCTAAAACTTATTACTAGCAGGTGGTCTTAGTTCTCAAACTAATTAAGCCAGCTTAATATTTCATATATTATTTTAAATTAAATATTACTAATTTCAACAACACATAAATAACTTTTAATATTCTTATATATAATGAGAATATTCTGTGATGTGATTATAATCCTAAACATGAAATATTCAAGCAGTAGTAAATATATATTTACACACTGTTGAAATTGGTAATATTGAATAAATGTAGATTTTTGTATTTAAATAAATGTAGGTTTTTGTATTTGAACAAATATATTTTTTTTTTGTACATGAAAAGCTCGTAGTTTGTCTTTTGAAGCAAAAATTAATATAAGACCTAGGCTTATTTTCAGGGAAACACAGTAGCAGACTTGTTCTCAGCAGACTAGGCTTTCTGTAGTTGTTTTGCTGATTTTAAGTTCAGACTGATTTTATAAATGGTCTTAAATTTTGTAAAACTTTTAGCATTATGCATAGAAAATATTTTATTCCATGAAATACTGAACTTCAAATTCAGAAAGGATAATAAAGTAAAAAAATAAAATATATGAATGGTTTTATTATTTGAGAGTGCTGGAAGTGCTAGAAGCCCAAATTCCAGAGTCTGGTCATTCTATCACTGTGCTAAATCACACAAGGCAATAATAAATTCAAGACATAAGACAAATAAATATTGTTATTAATATGATTATGTATAGTACTCTATGACAAAAAAATGGCTACTTCCATATTGTAAAATTTATTAAATTTATGAACTAAATTATTTTTTTAAATGTGATAATGTATGGCTCTCCAAGACAGAAAAATGGCTACTGATATATTATAATATTTATTAAATTTGCGAATTTTAATGTATTTATTTTTTTTATGTTTACTTATATATATTTTTTGTTTTGTTTTGTTTTTGGATAGTGTATAATTGAAGTAGTACATTACCAAATAGCATATATCTATATTATATCGGAAATCTCATTACACATTAGTATATATGCATTCATACTGAAAAAGACAACATTATCACAAATTTTTATTATTATCAATATACTTATTATTTATGAATAACTATTTAAGTATGAATGAATTACTATACACTCAATTTAAAAATCATGTTTAAAAAAATACTATACAATAAATACAATTAAAATAATATACCTAATTGCAGTAAACAACCTGTTTTTTATTATTAGGTTACATCTAATTATTAAATAAACAAAGAAAAAAAAAGCTTCATAAATGAGCTGATTCATTAAAGAATATATTTTTCAGTGTTTTCTTGATCTTTAAAAAAGATTATGTATCCTATTGAAAAATAAAGAAATTACTGAATAAGCTGACTCAACATAAAATAACAGTTTTTCATAATCTTCTTGATCTTTTTAAAAAAAATTATATCAAATTGTTAAATGAAAAGGAGGAAACAAAAGACTGAATAATGTGAATTATATTTTAAACCAAGATATAAAGAGGAGAAATTAGTATTAAACTATTTTCATTAATACTGTATTAAAAAAAAACAAAGTTTATTAATGAAATAAGTTTATATGGTATACCAAAAGTACTTACACATTTACAAAAATTATTTATTTAAATTAGGAATAAGAGATGAAAAAAATCAGAAAACAATAATTCTAAGATTAATAATAGAATTTTATGATAATGATTTTTATATAAACTATTTAATGCATGTTAATGACAGTCATTTTTTAATATATAAAATAATAATAAATAAAAAAATGTTAGCAATTTAAACAACCCAAAATAGATTATACAATTTTGATCATTAACTGCATTAAAAATAATTAATTGAATGGTTTATTGCTTGTGAGTTTGTAAAAACTTCAAGTACCAGCAGAGTTTGGCTGTAATTCATGGATTTTTGACTGCCAAAGTTTCCCATTCAAGTATTTCATCAAACCATGTAGGGCATAAATTTCATTTTAAACAAGGAAATAAAAAGAGGACAATTAGATCATGCTATAAATATATGATTTTTAAAATTTTATATTGGTTGAATTAAGGCTGTTTTTATATTGTTATTAATAAAATAAATGTATACAGCAAACTGAAAATATATATATATAAGCAAAGTATAGATGTTGAAATTATGTAAATTTTTTAGCAGTGTAATAGGGAGTGGGGGTGGAACATGAGAAGTATATGCAATTCAGGAAACAAAGATTCTGATATTAATAATAGAATTTCATAATAACTTTTGCATAAATGATACTAAGTTCTGACTTAATTCAATCTCTTTTATATAAAAACATAATGTAAAAGAAATGCTAACAACTTAAGTAATCTAAAATAATTATATTGTTTTGATGATATTTTTATCATTGCTTGTTTCAGTGTAAGAATTGTTTATTGCAATGCAATAATTTCTTAATATCATATGCTATTTGCTTCTTATAATATTTTACATATTCAGTTTAATTTAAGGTCTTCATAATTAAAAAGTGGGACTTATGTAAAAACAAAATATTAAGCATAAAATAAATGTAAAATTGAAGCAATATAGCTAATAGTAGATTGTAGGGAATGTAATAGAACTTATGTA
This sequence comes from Epiperipatus broadwayi, assembly GCA_028023455.1. NCBI lineage: Eukaryota > Metazoa > Onychophora > Udeonychophora > Euonychophora > Peripatidae > Epiperipatus > Epiperipatus broadwayi. The sequence goes on from JAQFVV010000094.1 coordinate 2,016,533, forward strand.
TCCATTATATTACCAACCATTTAATTACTTAATCACTTTTCCCCCAAAAAATAAAAAGTAAATAAAAAAATAAAATAGAAATACATAACTTAATTATAAAATTATAAATTTTATAAATGTATATTATATATATATGAATGATAATAGCCATTTTTTTTAGTTTTACAAGCTTTATTTCTAAATTTTATCTCGTATAGTTTTGGACACTCATTTAATTATGTTTGCAATCTTAGCAAAAGCAGTTTGCATATTTTTCTTGTAAATTTAAGATATCCTAAAAACACAAAGCTAATGGTAATAGAAATTTTGCTAAGGTTAAAAGAAGCCATTTATCCAATAAAATGAAAATCATGAAGTTAATTTTAAAGGGGAAAAAACTTACACAGAAGTGATGTTCATTCAAGAAATTTTAAGGAAAAAAGCAAGCATTGGTGGTTGAATGGTTAGTACAGCTGTCTTACAGGCAATTGTTCCAGGTTTGCAAGTTTGCTTCCCAGCTGATGCTTTGACACATGAAAATTCATGAGACTATTACTTGTACTTCTGAAAGTTCTAAAGTTACACTGCATGATAATTTACTAATAGGATTAAAAAGACACATAATTAAGTTGTATGACATAAATCAGATTATGGAACATCTTGTATTGTGTTAGAAAGCTCTGAACTTATATGAAGATATTAGCCAAAGATTCATTGAAAAATAAGATATCAAGACATTTATGCAACAAGTTAGCGATTGTATAGATTCAAAAATTGAATAAATATTAAAACTACAAAAAAGGTTGTATCTGTCAATAATGAGACTGTCATTGCATTTCTGATAGAATAAAAAAAAAAGACGAATAAGATTATCTTCCAAATCAAGAGTCTATTTGTGATACTATTTGGGTTGTTTTAGAAGATTCTAAAAATTGAACATATATTCACAAAATAATAAAACAGACAAAATGTTTTAAGGCATGGAGGGATGAATTAGTAATGCTAAATGTTATATGATCCAACAATGAATTATTTACATATCCAAGAATTCTTATGTTTTCAAAAACAAAAATAAAAGTAATTTGTCTATGTTCTGGAAACAATAAAAGAGCTTGGGTCACAACCATTCATTTTATAAAATGGTTTCATAATTGATTCATTCCATAAGTATTAAAAAATATTTGACATAGAAAAGTTGATGCTGATTAATATTAATAAAATAATAATTATCATAAAATGAGTTGATTTTAAAGGTGATCTTTACCTTTGGGCTTCAATATATATATTAAACCATTATTTTTTCTTCACATTTTTATGCTACCTACTGTAAGCTTTAGCAATTAATAGTACTAAATGATAGTTCATAATAAATCCCATGAAGCACTATCATCTGGCATCTATTAATTGCTAAAGCTTACAATAAGTGAGGGGGGGGAATGCTGCTGAAGCAGCAATGAATAAGCTGAAGTCATGTGATAGAGTCATGTTATGTGCTAAACCTTATATAAATGCCAACAGTTAATTGTGGTTATTATATGTAAATTCTATCACCACAGCCTCCATGCAACCTGTTTTCTAACCCTATACTTAATGCCTAATTGCACTGTTGCAGATTGCTGATATTTTATTGATTTGTTTGAGCATGAGAATTATGATGATGTAATATGTGTAATATATATATATATATTGAACAAGTGTAGTACATTGTCATATTATATAGCATTTATATTTAAAAAAAATTAAATAGGAGAAAAAAAACTAATACAATGTTTTGAAATAATAAATTATTATAAGTACTAATTATAATTGGTTTTAAAATGTACTTACTTGTTTTTGTATCAATGAATAAAAAAAAATTTTTTTTTCTAAGATAGTAATAAAATAAAATTAGAAAATTAAATTATGTTACTTATATGTTTTTTTAATAAATAGCTCATTTCTTGATGATAAATGTAACTGTTTTCTAAAATAAATATATCAATTATAAATTATATGAAAGTATTGATAGAGACAAAAACCAAAGTATAATTTTAATAGTTTTTGTTCTGCACAAGATCCCAGATCTTAAGATTAAAAAATATGATCCAAAAGGTTATTAAGTTAAAATTAAATGTACCACTTATTCTCTTTTGATTTCACAATATATTTTTCCCCATCCATTTCAATAACTATTCATTCATAATGATTGCAATTGTGTAAAAATAATAACACTGAATTCAAGATGAATAGAAACATTACTCTTATAATAATGATGTTAATGTTTAATTAGGACTATATGGTAATTAGGACCATAGGGCAGTTAAATTGTAAAATTTATATAAATTGACAATAATACATTTTTTGCAATGAATAAGTATTAATATTGATCTGTGTTGTATGCATGCCTATTAGAAACATAAATATAAATTAAGTATGCAAAATAGTTAAAATTTTAGAAAAAAAATAAAATAAATTATGGTTTTAAAAATTTAAGCAACTTGTTTCAGCCTCACACTCAGTTTAAGAAATAAAAAATAAAAATATTTTGCTTTTTTTTCCTCTATAATTTTGTCTTTCACAATTTTATCTTAAAATTTAAAAGAATTCTTAGAAAATAAATCATTTTCTTTAATTTAACAATCAATATTTTTTAAGATTTTTATTTTTATAACTAAAAACAACTTATACCACTGTATGCACAGTCAAGCAAAGTTACACAATCTTTTAATTTCTAAACTTCTAACTTAAGTCTCTGCCATTGAAATTAAAAATATATTTTAGAATATAACTGCTTTCAGCAGTCATAAGTATATTTTACCCTAAATCTTTATTAAATTTTTATTTGCTTTTTTTTTTTATACTCTTTAAAATTTTAGTAACATTTATTCTCAGTTAAACTTAATCATTATATTTTACATAAAAGTTCTAATGATAAATTAGTAAATGAATGTAATATTTATTGTAAGCCAAAATATAAATCTAAAAATCTCAATTTCATTATGCTACAATCATAATATTATCAAAGATAATTTCTATTTTTAATTAAAAAGTATTACAGTTTTAAATTTTATATGTAACAAGATTTCTATAAGCTTGAGTCTTTCTATCATTTTTTTTTGTATAGATAAAATATAGAATGTGGGGTGTGGCTTTGGATTGCACTGTTTAGATAAAATTGTAATAATGTATCACTACTATCCATCGATGATGCAATCTATGCTGTTTTTGCAAAGAAATTGTTTATATTTTTAATGACTTATAAGTCAAATAAAAGAGAATCAAAAACTTATAATTGTTATTGATGATGGAAGAATTGTAGCATAAATATCTTTTGAAAATATTAGAGCAAGAATATAAGTTATCAGTTGTCACCTTAAAACTAATTGTTATGATATGATGCATGAAGATAAAATATACCTTGCATTACTGCTTATTAGAACATATTACATATTTCCAGAAATGAATGTTGCACCATCTGTCAGAGTCAAATTAATTTATGACTTATTTTTTAGTGATAATAGCAATATATCTATTTGTGATTCACTAATTGTATGGCTAATTGAGTTAACCAGTAACCTGGAATAAAAAATCTATGCTGGCCTGAAATAATCCAAATTTGCTTGGATGCAACCCTCTGGTAATGAACATGGTAAATGGAAAGAAACCCTTTTGCAATGTAATGTGTATATGATTATTAAATTGAATCAAATCACTCATCTATCAAACCGTATTTACAACATTCAGTCAAATCTTATCAATCTGGTTAAAATGGAAATTTTTGTTCTTGTCTGGCATATAGTCTATTTAAATAGCTTAGGCAAAGATAGAAAATGAGAATTCCATTTTCTCACGATACATAGTTTATCATTGACAATTGACTGATGATATTTGGCAGAATATTGCAAATATAGTTTGGTGAGTGGTTTGATTGATTATTTAGTCAATTTAACTATTGGCACTTTTGGCTAATTATTAAATTAATGTATATTATAAACAATGAATATTGATTGATGTTTGACATTTCAAACAATTACCAAAATATTCCTAATGTTTCCTACCTTCATGTAGGGTGTGTGTGTGTATGATTTTATATACAATATATATATATATATGATTTTACATATATATATATTTACTGCTTTTTTTTTTATTCAATATTTTTAAGGGATATCATTACCATGTTATAAATCAGATCTTTGTTCTTAATATTTTTGTTTTTAATTTATTAGTAATTACTTTTTTTTTAAATTAAACTCATTAAGCATTAAAGTATTAATAATAATGTTTTCCCTCTCTCTAGCAGGTTAAAAGTATGCTTCATTTTGTAAACAGAAGTTCACAAATAACATGTGACCAGCAGAGGTCAGGAAATAATTAGCTAAAGATAATTAAGTTACACTCTGTAGGGGACTATTTTTACTTTTTAAAGCGATCTTTTTTCTTCAAAAATATTATCCTGAATCTACTAATGCATAAAACTATATGTGCAAATTTCTATGTCAAAATTATATAAATCTTAACGACAAAATAAATATATTTCGTTTTTAATGTAAAGTATATATATCTTAATAATATAAAAACTCTGTCAGATAATGAAAATTATTCTACTCGAATAAAGTGTGATTATCTGAGCAGCCTATTTATCACGCTTTATTCGAGTAGAATAGTTTTCTTAACAATAAATAATGATTTTTACAGATTAATGTCTTCAGGTTCGGATCTATCTATTATACATGTGTATGTGTTTTAACTGTTGCATGACAGACAATGTACACTATTAGTAATTTCAGTAATTCGGTGATTGTTATTTGAAATGAAATTACTGTTTAATTAACTTGGTTAATTTCGACTATTTTTATGGCAATTGTTTCAGCTTTATCATTTTACTATTAAGATCTCATTAGATAGGAGATTTCCAAAATATTTAGTTTTTATTTTCTAATAAGTGATAGATTCTGGAGCTCAAAGTCCACGGAGAGTGGTTCAGCTATCACTTCTGATATTCAAACTTTTTATGAACTTCCAAGCAATAAATCATTCAATTATTATTATTATTAATTATTTTCTAAAAAATAAAAAAAATATATTCCCCTATCAGTCTGTGTTTTGTTTCTAAATAATGTTTTTTTTATTGTTTTAATTACAAATATTAAAATTTCCTTTACAGTTTATGAAAATCCAAAAATCTTATTTTGATTTATTGACAGTATTTTTTCCTCATGGTTTTAAAAATATTTCTCTTTCTTTTACTACTCTAATTAGTGCATTTCATTTTTAATCCGTGTTCGTCAGCCCTGTCTTTTCAGTGAAAATATGTTTATAATGTAAACAGGGCTTGCTTTCTCTATTAAAACCAGTTTCAAGTTCACTATAAAATAACTTTTTAGAAAGTTTTGTTTTGTTCACTTTCTTTACATGTCCAATTCAATAAAGATGTGGTTTATAAAAGTAAACCTTATAATATCACATCCAGAAAGTGAAAGATCTTATTGATGGTTTATGATCTTGGCATTATATTTTTTTAGAAAATTACAGAGAATCTTTAAATGAAATTTTGTTGACAGGGAGGTCCAAATCTTACTTTAATAAAGTAAATTAGATAAAATTATTGCTCTATATAGAATTAATTTAATTACAGTAGTTACATTACTGCAATGAAATACTCCTACCTTTTAACTTGTTAAAAGAAGCAACTACACACTGAAATCTGTGATGCACATCAACATCTATCTTTTTATTTAAAAGAGCTACCAGAATATTTAAATTGGCACCCATTTTTAACTTAACAATCATCCAAGCTAAAAGTTGTTGAAAATTTTTTTTTAATCACTGACTGACTAAAAAAGTCTACTAAATCAAAATCTTTATATGTTTCATTCAAACCATTAAGTATATTCTGCAGATCATCTTTGAATTGGCAAGGGTAACACAATCATTAGCATACTATAAACCAAAAATCAAAAAGTTCTTGTTTTTGCTTACAATTGATTTTAATTTCAAAATATAATCATCAAAACTGTATAACATCTTCCTTATTCATGAAGCCACCTGCAAACAATTCCAAAGACTACTGCATACCCCCCCCCCGCTATATATATATATTCTACATGAGTGAATTAGTTAAGTGTTGTTGGTTGGTAAATTGAGATAGGATAAATAAAACTAATTTTAAAAAGTATTGTAATAAATTAATAAATATATGAAAAGTAAATAAAATTTGACATTTTGAATGTTGTTTTTATATCTATTTATTACAAAATAAGTCATTTTAGAATCAATCCTTGCTGTTAATATTTTAAATCTACTGTTAGGTTTAGAGTTTAAAAGTCAATAAGGTACAAGTGAAGCTTGCTTGACTACTAGACTCAACCTTGCTGCTTTGACTTAATAAAGTAGTTTATCCAGAATAAATAATTACAAAAGTATAAATTTTGGCCAGAATGGCTTAAATTTTTAAAATTATTTTATTTTTTTTTAAAACTTGATTTAATGATATGCACACGGTATAAAAAAACTTCCAATATTAAAAAATAATCAAATGATTTGTTTATAGAAATTCACGTTAAATTCGAGCACTGAAAATGACTGAGCTGAACTATGATCCATAGACTATAAGGTCCACAGTCACACACATGCAGTTTTCAGTTTTTATAATAACCAACTTGTAATAGATGTTATACTAACTTAAGAAAGATTTTTTTTTTTCTAAACATGTATCTATGTAATGAGATTTTGATTCTTATTTAAATAAAATTGTTCAGTTCATATAAAGTGTTTGAATAGCGCAGTATTTTATTCTAGTTTAATAACGTAACTTTAGGCTAGAAATTCAAGAATAAATTTAAGGTTTTTTTTATCCTAAAAGGCAAAAAATAATAATATTATTAAAGTAATGACTTATCTTTGCTTCTGATCAATATAATGTAAAATCTAGTTATAAATATCGAATGTAAGTTTTTTTTTACTTCTTTTTTTTTTTCGTAAGTATTATTTATTTTAAAATCACTATTAAATTTTTAATTTTAAAGAATGCTTCTGGCGTTGGAGGTGGGGGATTAATCGTAATCATTTATATTATTACATTGTTTAGATAGTGAATATTAAGATAAGAATTAGCTTCAGGAAAAACTAACAATTTTAAGAAATATGTAGTTTTTTTTTTTTTTTTTTTTGATAAGATTTGCATTTCTGTATATGTATGAATGTTTAAAAATTGTTAATCTTAATTTTTTATAATAGATTAAATTTCCGCTTGATTATTCTTGCATAATAATATCTATTATAGTTCATTAAAAAAAAAAAGCATTCTAATTTAATATTATTAGGACTATATGTAGAATTTTAGATAATTAAATTTGAAAACAGTTTCAATTTGTGTGTGTGTGTGTGTGTGTGTGTGTGTTTATATTGTATCAAACAAATAATTTGATTACTCATATATTCTTTTCTTAGGGATTAATGAGAAAGTGATATTTATAATCTCTGAATGAAAGATTTTTGAAAGTCAAATTTATTCCTAGATACTAATTTTACTTTAGTTTTGTTTCTTTATTTAGTAAAGTCTTTAAAAAAAAATTAGAATAATGAAGCACTTTCAAAAATTTTTAATATTTATTATAAACAATTTTATGATTATGTTATTTATATAGCATATTAAATGCAGTAATAATACTACATCATACATATTATAGAGGAATTTGAACTTAGAATTTTCAGTCTCTAATTATCCTCCAATCCATCTCAAACACCCTATACACATGACCACACACATGTGAAAAAGATAAATGATCCCCAATATATATATTTTGTGTAGAACTAGCAGTCATCGATTGGTCCAGAGTAAAATTTCCTACACATATACACAATCAATGCTCGGCTTATATTAAGATAGCTATTCCTTAAATTATAATGGACAGACTACACTTTTTTCATCCTTTCAACAATTCAATTGTCCATTTCATTGAAAAATCAATGATGAAACACTCAAAGCCCCTTGTGGATTTGCCATTGTAGTCATACCCTTATAGACATCATGTCAATCTATCCCCTATTATTGGACCATTACATATCCATTTATACTAATTGAAGAACCACTAAACATCACATGATCACTATCTCATACTAGCACATAATTGTTATTAAACAAGGCAAAACTCTCTCCATACAGTAGTGCCACCCTGTGCCAATCAGAGTAATCAATGGATGCCAGAAGGCTTGTGCATAAAATCCCTATCTAATGTCTACTCATCCAATATCCCCAGACTAGTTTCTGGCTTGTGGCCATCATCAGTGAGGAGCCTTGGATCTAGGTGCAGTGCTCTCAGATCCAAGGCTCCTCACTGATGATGGCCACAAGCCAGAAACTAGTCTGGGGATTTGGATGAGTAGGCATTAGATAGAAATTTTATGCACAAGCCTTCTGGCATCCATTGATTACTCTGATTGGCACAGGGTGGCACTACTGTATGGAGATAGTTTTGCCTTATTTACTAATAGAAGAAGGATTGGCTGGACTTGTATTATGATACGATCTATTTCCAAGGCAATATGTAATTAACCTAAACCTTAGTTTTTTTTTATTGTAAAAATTATTTAAATTTTTTTTTTGTAAAAGTTTTTTATATTTAAAATATTTTTTTTTTTATAATAAAATGTTGAACACTTTTTTATGATTTGCTATTTTTTTTTTTTTTTTTCTTAAAATAAAATAAATTTTTCATTCTCTTTTTTTTTTTAAAAAAATAAAAAAATATAACAATAACAAAAAAAAAAAAATAAAAAAAATATATAATAAAAAAAAAAAAAAAAAAAACAACTCACACATCACACAACATAAATTAATCAAAACTCTTTTTTAATTTTTATATATATATCAAAAAATTTTTAACCCTTTGAAAATTATCAAATCCCCCCCCCATCATCAGATACCAGGATATTCAGCAGTAGATTAAAAATACTAGGACAAGCCCAGCACTTTACCTAATGTATAACTATTGAAAAGAAAATCTGAAACTGTCAGACATCCATATGTCTTCCAATCCAGCTATCTAACTCAAATAGCCATATGGGACTGAACTAAGTTCAGATACACCATAATATTAATAGTCTTAGCAATATAAAATCACCAGAAGCAGAAACCGGTCTGGGGTTGAGGATATTCTCAAAGCTTGTTAAGAGCTTATTTTGCAAGTTCTATATATAACATTTGTAAACACAACCTTTATTAAATTAGATCATGTGACATCTGGCTTTATTTTTTATCATTTTATTTTTTGCTATTAAGGCTTTGGCGATTTTATATTGCTAAGGCTATTAATATATGGTGTATCTGAACTTAGTTCAGTCCCATATGACTATTTTAATTAGATAGCTGGATTGGAAGACATATGGATATCTGACAGTTTCAGATTTTCTTCTCAATAGTTATACTAGATAAAGTGCTGGGTTTGGTCTAGTATTTTTAATCTAATGCTGAATATCCTGGCACCTCACTGACAATGCCAGAAGCAGAAACCGGTCTGGGGTTGAGGATATTCTCAAAGCTTGTTAAGAGCTTATTTTGCAAACTCTACATATAATAATGGTAACAGCTGAAAGGAGAGCCTACATTGCAAATTATCTAACACATTCAACATTAAATTTAATAATAACAAATAAAACAAAATATGTAAAATACTTATCTAATGCTCAAACTAGCTAATATAATAGTACACGAATATAAAATAGAAACTCTCAAGTTTAGATTAATATGCAGTGAAGTATAAACAAACATCCTTTAGATTATTAAAATATAATTTAAACTACAAAGGGATTCTATTGAAATCAAACCATATTTCTTAAATAGGTAATAAATATTTAAACCTTTCTACATTATTAAAATTATTTATTCCACAATTCCCTTATAGAATTTACTACCAGGTACAATATCATAAGATGTGAATAAATGAATGTGACAATATATTGTGAATGATTATGGAAATATGTAATTAATAATAGTACCATGTTTCCCTGAAAATATGACCAGGTCTTATATTAATTTTTGTTCCAAAAGACACAATAGGGCTTATTTTCAACGGATGTTTGTTTTTTAAATACAAAAATCTACATTTATTCAAGTACTTATTTTTACAGAAAGCTGAAAGATTCTTACCCCAGAAAACCCCCATAATTCTTCTTTTGTTGTACTTCCTGGAATAGCTTTTTTTTTGCATTCATTTTATCTGGGGATCATAATATTATTCCATTTAAATTTATCATTAAATCAAGTGTTAATTGAAAACTTGTATGGCAGGAGTGATAACAAAAGTGATTACAATTAAGAATGGTTTGTTCACACAAAAACAGCAAAAAAAATGCAGTCATAAAAATTTAGAAAATGTTTCTGTATTTCACACGTGTAATTAATATATCCATACAACACATGGCATATTGAATTACAATGATTCATATTCAACCACATCCATCTATAAACACTTTCCAAATTATTCATAATAATCCTGCTTGAGTATTCATTTTAAAAATTTATTTTTTAGAGAAAAATTAATGATTCAACTTAAGCTAAACTTTGATTATTAAAATCACTTCTGTTATTTTAATAAAATCTTTTAGGAAAAAAAAATGTTTAAGAAATTAAACTAATTTTTCTTTTATTTTGAATATTTAAAAGCTACTATGATGAAACTAATCAAGCATTCTAAATCTAAGTATTAAATCTAAATAAAATAAGTAACTAAAAATACATAAATAAAATTATAAATTGTCTGATATAGTTTGTGGTAGATAAATTGTTTCTCTACACAGATAAAATTACATTTGTCAAAAATGGATGGCCGGAAAATACAAAAAACTATATAATTTGCATTACCATTTGTTTAAAGCATTAATGTTAATAATATTGTTTATTTATGCATTCATTATTTTATAATTCAGTACATCTATCATGTGTTTCAATGAGCAGACAAAAGCCATTTATCTGACTGTCGATCTTAATTAGGGCTTATATTTAGAATATAATTTATATTATAAGCACCCTGAAAAATCATATTAGGACTTATTTTCTGGCTAAGTCTTATTTCTAGGGGAACACAGTAATAAAAAAACAATAATAAGAAAATATATAAAGATATAAATAGCAAATAAGTAAAAAAAATATTCCTTGTCAAACAGTTACCTTTGGATTGATATTTATTAGACTTATATTATTGTGTGTGCTTTACAATGATGTGTGGCAGACAATTTAGTAAGAAATCAAAGCATTATACACTAGCATAAATATTGTTAAATTAAATATATAAAGATATAATTTGCAGCACTTAATTAGTATGTTTAATTTGTTTACTATTTTTATCATCTAAATAAACATATGTTTATTAACTTATATTTCACAAAAACAATTTACATTATACTTGGTTACATTAAATATTGATTACTTATTTATTATATAATATTTACATTATAAATATCAAACTATTTATATTTTTAATAGTTAAATGTATAAATTTTCATTTGATATTGTCCAGAAATGTTTACACATGAAACTTATTATTTTACCAGGAATATGTATAATGAAACAGATATACACTTTTATTTAAATTTAATAATAGTAATAATCATTAATGGATATTATTTATGATTTACTTCAACCTATTTTGATAAGATATATTCATATCCTAATTAAACACGTGCATACTTAACATAAAGGATTTATAATAAAAAAATTACCTAGTATTTTTTTTTTTTACAAGGAATGCCCATCATTGATACTTGCCATTGGAAACACTATTATTTGCAATAAAAATTGTAAAATTCACTAATGTGCAATTTATATAAACAAAAAAAAATTACAATTCAAAATCATCTATGTGTTCAACTGAAAAATTCTGCTATGTACATTGGCATTATGTGTAATCCATATTTATTCTAAGTTATTTGCATTCCATTAAATTATCTATTTTGATGACTTATTTTTAAGTTTAATAAAGTATTCAACACAATGCTTAATCCAGACTTCATTTGTATTAGTAGTAATAGTAATAGTTGATTCCTGCAAAATATTTTTTTGAAATTATATTGCTACACTCATCTTTGATATAGCATTATTTATCATAATTAGATGATTTTATCTGATGTTATTATATTTAGATTCTCAAAAAACTGAAATCTTCTGATCAGACATTTTATGACTTAAAAATATTCATTTTAATTTTTAAATAAAATTATTTATATGTATGCACTAACCTTTATAGTGTTTAGTTATTGAGATAAAGATGAGTCTAGTCTAAGATCAGGGGCTTAAATAATTTTCTCCCAATCATGTCATATTTATGCCATTATCCTAGATGTTGTCTCTATGGCATTTTATATTGTAAATTCTAATTTCATTTGGTTGCATGATTTTTTTCTGTTAAGAGTCAAATTTATTCATTCTATAAAAATTGTTTCCTAATAAATTGGTTTTCCATACTGTTAAAATACTTTTTTTAGAACTTTACAAAACAAATATTACACAATATATTTCAAAATAATAATTTTTTTTATTAAAATAAAAAATATATTTAAAATTATATTAAATAGAATTGACATTCCTTCCTGTTTAACTATTTTTATATATTATAATAACTATGTTAAATACCATTTTTAAATAAATTAATTTAAAAGAATAATAATAATAATGTTTTATACACATGGAATTTAATACTGCTTACTCATATCAATATATAAATGCATGTACATGCATACACATACTCTAACAGTAATTTAATATCTTATTTGTTTATATTTAAAGATTATTTTTGAAATGTATGCAGCAAATAAAATGGCAACAACTAAATTTATTACTTTTATTAATATATTCCTAATATAATATATATACCATTAATTTTATTATATCATCCTAAGAATAAAATAATCAATATTAACCTTAAAATTTTGCTGTGATAAAAATAAAGTTTTATAATCACTTGCTAAAAATGCACGTGGTCATTTTACATTAAGATGTATTTTAAGATCAGTATCTAATGACATAGTAAACCATTTTAATTACTTCTAATTTAATTTAAATAATCTTAGAATTGAAAATAAGCTAGCAAAATTTTTATGTAGGTAACATCACCAAATTTAAATTATAATATATGTATAAAATATTTTATAATAAATACTTATTTTCTGCACACTAAAAAGCAACAAAAAAAAGATTGCTTTCTTTACCTAGACTGAGATTTTTATATTTAACTTAAAATAAAAGCATGGAGTGTCCAGAAATTAAATAATTCAATTACTAATCTTTATAACAAGTGATTTAATTAAATAATTTCTGGACACCCCATGCTTTTATCTCAAGTTAAATATAAAAATCACAATTGTGATTGAATAAAATTATTTTTTGGCTTTTTAATGCATATAAATAATAAGTGTTTATTAAAAAATATTATATATTATTTTTAACTGCTTCAGAATAGAACCTTCAATTACATAATTATTTCTGTATTATGTGTATGTAAATATCATCTAAATACCATTGTTTTTTTTTATCTTGATGAAGTCATGTTTTAAACTCAGACTACTTATACATTACAGATTGTAGATAGTACATTTATCTTCATATATACATTAAAGATCAACCTTTTCAAGCTATTGTGCATGCGCTTTTTACAAGTGTTAATAATAAATGAATACTTTCATTCCCAACACAAGATATAGTATTTATGAAAGAACAAAATGAATCCACTTGTTCTTTTCAACCCAAATGCTTATCTATGGGCAAATCTTAAGTACTGGAAATGAAAGCATGAGGATAAACCACTCACTTTAAATTACTGTTTACGATAACCGAATGAATGACGTCGACAAAATTATCTGGAATTTACTGTCACTCTCAAATAAAAGTTAAAAATATATAAATAAGCATTTATTTTATATAGTGCTGTGTTTATAATTGTAATACATTATTGACAAATAAAATATAGGCTACATAGGATAAGATAGGTCATCAAAGACTTAAGCATTGCTTCCAACAATCATTTTGGGGTGTTTTTTGTTCTTTTTCTCATTCTCATTTTTATTTTTTTTTCTAATTTTATGGTTTTCAGTCATTTAATATAGAATGGGGACAAATTATCAAAACTTCTCATGCTCTCATTTCTCGACACCACTAACACTTGTTAAATATTAATTTAACCTTATTTCATCTTTATATTGCATGCATATTCTGACTCCAGTCTTTACTTTTTGTTTCTTATATAAAAGGCAGTAGAATTGAGAAAGCAATAATAAAGACAGTTTTAACAGAGTGGAAATCCTTAATTGTGAACTAGGACCTAGAAAAAATAACAAAAAAATTCTGTCATGAAATCTCACTATATCACAATGCACAATAGATTGTTTATTAAAATAGTGGAAATAATCATAATTTTAGTGGTGATAATGGTAGTCAAGCAGCAGTATAATAAAGAATAAGTATTCTGAGTGGAGCTACATGGAAAGTGTAGATTTAATTTGATATAAATTATCAAGACTTCAATTTAGAACAGCACTTATAGCTAAAGAAACATCAAAAATTAAGATTGATATAATTGCTCTTATTAAAACTCATCTTTCAGGAGAAGAAAGTTTAATTGAATAAGTAGATTGATATTAGATATACATGTTTCTTTTTGGAAAAAGCAATAGAATAAAAGAGGATTGAATGGTGTTGAATTCATTGACCTTGCTTGATATCTTTTGTTCTTGCAACTTCTAAGTGTATGAATGAATGGTTAGTTATATTAAAAACTGTTTAATTACACTATAACATTAGATTCAGAAGGTTCAGAGAGAAAAAGTTTTTGCTGTATTTATTTGTTGGACTATTTTCATCATCTAACATAAAATCATGAATGTCTTTAGAAAAAATTTAAACATTATTTCAATTTTCCAATTACATTTAACTATTAGTAATAGCATTATTCTCCTCTTTCAGACATTTCTAACCTAACCAGTGACAGTATTAGCATGGAAATCAAACCTAGGCCTTTAGATTCTTGAATATTGAATTTTAAAGAAATGCTCTAACCAACTGAGTCATTCTGCCAAAAGCAACAATTAGTAGAAATTTTCTATGAGGTTCCTCCTGATTTTTCCACTTTTTCCTAAAAGCAAAGTTAATGGCTTTCAGAAATTATGTGTTGTCATCCTAATTTGACTTATAGGGTGTTTTCCATTATCATGTGAGCAGCTTCTTTGAATTTTCTTTTTTTGTACCTTTTCTTCTTTCTCCAATCGAGCATATGTTCATTGGTACATACATGTCTGCTACTTTAGATACATCTGTATCCTCTTTTCTAATAATCACTTGGTGATCTTTCAATGACTTCTCAGTAGGATGACTGATCTTACCAGTATACATCTTTCCACATTCACATGGTATTTCATAAATGCAGTTTTTGTTTTTCAGTATTTTAAGTTTAGGCTTTGCAAATGTTAGAATTCCCCATAGTGTGGTGTGGCTCCGGAAAGCTGTTATGAAGTTATTACTAGTATTTATGGATATATTACAGTACCAATCATTGTTTTTATGCCTCTTTTTGTTGTTTATTTAAGGTTTTCTTAAAGACAACTGATGAATAATCATTCTTCATGAAAGTTTTTTTTATGTAGATCTTTTCTTTTTTAAAATCTCTGGTTTTGGAACAAACTTCTTTTGTTCTATTCCATAGTTATAGTCTAATTCTTTGTTTTGTATTTCTCATGTGATTTATTGTATATGCTAAGTATTTTCCTGTATGTGTGAGTTTTCTTTAAACTGTAGTTTAATTTTGCTATGAAGGAGTCTTGTCACATGAACATTTAAGAATGCCAATTTTTGTTCTTGTTCTGATTCTATTGTGAATTTAATTGAAGGGTATATGTTGTTGATGTATTCCAGAAAGTTTGTAATAATGCTCCACCATGTGGCCATATAACAAATGTATCACCAACCTAGCAAAGCTAAACCATAGGTGGATATGGAATAACATGTATAACTGAGGACTTTTGTATTTTATTTAAATGTTATTGCATCACTATTATTAAAGGACTAAATTTTTCTTTTTAATTCACATATCAGTAGGAAAACTAACTTTGATTCAAAGTTATTGGAACAAGTGTTTTTGGTTTTGGTGCTTAAATAGTCAATAGTTATAAAATTTTTGCAAAATACATAGATTGACTATCATAAAAATTTTGTTTAGTAGACAAGTTATATAAAAAAAAACTTGAATATATAGCATCCTCAAAACAAGTGTAGTGAAAAGTACTTTACAGAAATGTTATTCAGTATTGGATAATAATGAATGACTAATAACAATTATTAATGACATCTTATGGTTTATGTTTAAATACCCATCATCAGATTATTTTCTGAATTTTGCCTTTTACCAATAAGAACTTGAGATTCAAACCTTGAATCAGTGCCATTATGTATTTGGCAGTCATCTTTAATTCTTTGTTGATTAACAAGCTAAAAGATTAAAATTTAAAAAAAAATTGTTAAGATTTCAAATCCAAGTCAATTTGATTGTATAGTTGTATAAATCTAAGCATAAGTCAGTAACTACATATATTTTTTTAGTATCCTTGCTTCTTTTCTAACTGTAGCTTTTTTTTTTCTTCCTCTGGACAAAGAATGTGTATATATTTTAACTTAATGTAATATAAACAAAATCAGCTCTCTACTTTACTGCCCTCTGTAGTACCTTTGAAACATCGGTGATTACCTGATGGTAATGCATTTAAATTTTTGTCTTTGTCAATGAACATTTAGGATTCAAAGATCAACTTAGTTATGTATTTGGCATCATGGTTTAACCTTTTTTTTTTTTTTGCTAGCAAGTTAATGGTCCAAAATTTGAAAAATAGTTTTGAATCCAGGCCAATTGTACTGAGTGGCAATACGTGTAGAGAGTTTTGCCTGTTTTGATAACAGTTATGAGCAAGCATAGGAAATGGTGATCATGTGAGATTTATATTTAGTCAGTAGCTATATATTTTAGTAATCCCAGCTCTTTTTTGACTATAGATAGAGAAAAAGAGAGAGAAAGAATGTGATTAATATTTGTTTTATTGCTTTTGAAAAAAAATGTAGGTTATATATGTTGGATATATGGAAAGAAAAAAATGTTTATTGAGAAATGTCTGCATCATTCTGAAGATATATGCAAAGTTAAATGATCTTTGTTTTTTTCTGAAAAGATAGGTATAGAAAGAGATGTAAGCTAAGGATATTTTACATCTTTTTGTTTAATATATGTATTTATATGAGTTAAAAATAAAAGCTATTTTAATAATGATGAAATTGGCATTGGGAAAGGATAAGTACTTGTATCAGATTTGCTGTTGATATTTATAGTAAAAAAGAGGCGAAGAAAACTTTCCAAAGTTTGGAATGAAAATAAATGCTTATAAAGCTAAAGCAATGAAAATAAATAGAGTGAAAAAAAAATGTTATAAAGTAGATAATTGTTTTTGAATTTCTGGAAAATGTTTAAGAAGCAATAAAGATATTAGGGTGATAATTATTATGATTGCACAATCTTCCAATAGTTTATTTTGTGGATCACTGAGATAAAATCTAACAAAGAGTTGTATTAAATATTTTGTTTAGAGTACAGCTTTATAACATAGACAGCTATAGATAAGAATGAAAATTAATTTGGAAATACCAAAACCATAAAAAAATGTTAACAATAATGAGTGTAAAAAGATTGTTTTTTGAGATAATTATGAACGTAATGAGAAATTATGTTTAAAGGCAGAGAATTGTAAAGATACATTTACATGGTTTAACATAATTTGTGGATTGTAAAATCTTGAAGTTAAAATCTATCTCTATCACTGCTGATATTTGCATTTTTTATGAGCTTTGAGCCATAAACCACTTGATTATTTTATTTAATATGAAAAATGTGTTTGGAAAAGATTGTTTATAAGATAAAAAATAGCATAAAAAAGTTGGTTGTCAATTTTAAAGAAATAACTATGAGTATTTAAAGTTTAGTAACATATAAAAAGACTAGGAGAGTATTGTTTAGGTTGATATGTGGTCTTAACTTTTGGCAGATATTTGATAATAATGATGAGTTTATATAAGCAATAAAAATCCTATGATTTTTTATTAATATTTTTTTATTTGCATCAGATTTCATTTTATTTGCTTGCTGGTGAATCTGGTAATAGTATATGATTCTCAGATTCATCCGTATACAATTTACTTATTAAATTATCTCACTATTTATTTTCAAATATTTCTAGCAAAATTTCTTTATAGTCTAAAGTATCAACATGTGATGTAGTGAATTTATTAGTAGTTTATATATAGAAATTTGCCTTTTAAAGATAAGTGATGATGTATTTTCAACTTTTTATTTTTATTTTTTATCAGTGCAAATTTTTTCTCAAACTTTATTATATTATAATTGTCCAACAGCATAAAAACTCCAAACCACTCTCTCTCTTTCACTACATATGTATTTCATAAACAATTTTAACTTATATTTTGGGCTAGATAGAGATATTAAACTCTGGAATTTCCATACCCGTGTTAGTAATCCAATATTTTATCCAGTAAACCACCCTCTTTCAAGGTAGGAACTATTTTTATCCACTTTTAAAAACTTTGTGGAAGAGTGAATAAGCATTGTACTGTAGATATATTTTTAATTTTTTAAAAATTTTTAATAGTGCACTCTTTCTCAAACTTCATTATTTTATAATATTAACCATCATAGAATCTCCAGGCTACTCTCTCTAACTATATAGATATTTCATAAACATTCTTTTCTCATCAAATGAATTTCAGGCATTAAACAGCTGGAAGGTTTCCACACTCTTGCTAGCAGTCGGATATTTTCTTATTATTCTAATCATATTCTTTTAACTGTCTGTAAGATTATAAATAATACTTTTCAAAGCTAAATATATGCTTTTGGAATGATATATATATATATTTTTACAATTTAAATTTTATAGCGGTATTTATATTATAGATTTGTTATTGATGTCTTTGATGCAAGTTTGTTGTTTTGTTTTGTTTTTTTACAAAAGTTGCAATATGAGACGGCTACCTATTTTGTTCTGCGATATAATTTGATTGATATTACTACCGATTCTTTTAAAATTTTATATTTATATCAATAAAAATAGTTTCCAGAGTTTTATTTCTTTTATTGATTACTTAGTATATTTAATGCAATATAGTGCTACAATTTGATTTATTTAATTTTTAATTACACTGCAGAATTTCGCCGCGAAAAAGAATTTTATTGCAATCTGCAGAATTATTTCTGTGCATAATTTTTAATCAAGTAGAATTTTCACTCCAGTTTTTTTTTAAAAAAATAAATATTTGTCTGTCTTGAATGAACGCTTCATCTTATCAAGTCAGAACTTCTTTTCAGCGATTGTAAACCTTTCACCAGTTTATAACCTTGATTTCAGTCAAGGTTAGCAGAAAGCTAAATTTAAAAGAAAATACTATATTGGATAAATAAAAAAGAATGCTCGTAATAATAAAACTCTGTCTTCAAATTTTTTTATTTTAGAAATCTAAATATGTTTATCATAAACTTATAATAGATAAATGTTGTATTAAGCAATTTTAAAAAAATCTCAGATTTGTTGGCAAAATGGTGCTATAAGTAAGCAAATAAACAAATAACGAATAATTTCTCTTTTTTTTAAAAAAAAACATTTTAAAATAACATGCTTTTAACTTTTATTATAAAATTGTAAATTCAACATCAATTAGAGATGCATGAATGCGCTTGCATATATATTGTGACAGTAGTGTCACGTAATCTAGCAGAAATATAAAATAACCTACAGAAAATAATTAAAAAATGCAATTTGTGAATTAATGATATGATATCCGAGATATGAGGGATAAAATATAATTTAAAACTTGTTGATTCTCCAGGCGCCTTATTGAATTTTTTAAAAAAAATTGACCTGAGACACAATTTTCACAATAACTTCAGTTTTAATAATGTTAGAGCAAAAAACTTTACATTGACTGAAACTAGAAAAACTAAGGAAAACAATAAGGCTAAGACAAATAGTAATTACCATTAAAAAAATAAGGGGGAAAAAAAAGAAATTTCAACACCCGACATGATTATTATTTCATTGTTTGTTCTTAATTTCTAAATTATCATTAACTATATTTAAATTACACCTTCATTGATAATTTCTTTGAATTTCTCACAAAATTATCTTTCAAACCATATACAATACTTTTTACCTGAGATAATCCATAGCTTCAGAATCTCCAAAACTATTCACATAAGAATTCTTCATTTTTATTTTGGGCCCCAAAAGTTAACAAATCTCAAAGGCATCTATAAGAAAAAGTTTCACCTGATAACAAGCGTTGGTGGTCGAGTGGTCAGCACAGCTGCCTTACAAAAAATTGTCCTGGGTTAGTGGGTTCGCTTCCCGGCTGATGCTATGACACATGAAAAAAAAAAATCATTTCCAGAAGGTAGATATGCATTTGTCATCATAGCAATTAGCTTCTTGTCTATTTAAAACTAGAAATTGTAGGCTATTGTCTATATCACTGATAAAATGAGTTTCATCTCTTTATTTTATTTGTGTTTATCAGTGATGTTTTATATTCTTTATGCACACCAGTGATGCTATCTTGTTATATTTATTGTCCACAGAGATATAATTTATTTGCATATAGCTCATTTGCTATCTATAGACTTGAAAATAATGTGATGCAAGATGTGGCAAAACTACTGACACCACAGCATGAGTCTCATGGCATAGCTAAGAATCAGAATTTGATTCCTTGCCTGCATACAATTCCATGTGATATATGCATAACCATTGTAGCTACCACTACACACACACACACCATTTAAAATCTATCTGTTGGTTTTAAGTGTTTATATTTTCATATGGTACTATGCCCAGTAAATTTTATGATTGCTTTATCAACTGCAATCTTTCTATACATTTGATAATCAGTCTTAAAATTTACATTGCACTGCCCTATATATGTAAATTGTTACTTGTTATACAAACACAAACATGCAAGTGCAAAGACAAATACAAATGTAAACACATTAATAAATTATTAAAACTTTTGAGAATCATTATGTCTATAAAATAAGATTACCTCAAACTTGGATCAGAGACCCAAAATTACACTGTACAAAAACTACTTTTGTTATATTTGAATACAAATTTATATACTGTATAATAAAAAGCATAAATTATTTAATATTATATACTACACACACACCAGTCCAAATGCAAACAAATTAATATACTGTTTCTCAAATAATTAAAAAAAAATTAAAATTAACTTATGACCGATATTCTGCGATTATACGATTACATTTATATCGCATTGAAGGCCTTGATATCTGAATTATCAGTGTATTTTTAATCCATTATATTAGCTTATAAGGCTGATAAAGATTTTCTGCCTTTATCATCCCATGTAAACTAGTAAACTGACCAGAAAATAAAAAAATTAAATGCAAATAAAAATATCAAATTTTATCCAATTTTAAATTGTGATACATCATTTTAAAGATAGAATCAAGCAGCAATGAATTCTGGAATTTCTGTTGACATCATGCTTGTTTCCTGCAGATTAAAAAAAAATTCAATGAATCAGCTGCCACATATGCATAATAACGTGCTACAAAGACTCAACATATTAACTGTGTAAGAGGAATGATAATGTATTTAAAACAACTGAGATAATATGTTAATTAAAGGGAAATTATAAAAAAATAGTAGAAAATAAAATTAGCGTTGTTAATATAAAAAAGGGGAGAGAGGAGATTTATTGTGAAATTCTATTGCAGCACTCAACTTTATAAAGATGAACTAAACTGTTGTGAAACTAATTATAAAATAGAGAATGTGGCTCTTTTAAATTTGTGTTAGGAATTATTGTCTTATGATGAATTTTTTTGTGGCTTGTACTTATATTAGTACACCTTTACCCCACTTAGCGAGAACAATTGGTCCCCCAAAACTCACCATTAAGCAAGAATATTGCATAAAGAATAAGTAGTTATTATGGTTTCCTATAGAAAAAAAATTGGCAGGTTCCTCCAGTTAAAAATTATATTATAAGCTGTTAACAAACAACTTAATTTAATATAAATAGTAATAAAAATCTCCCTTGTATACAATATATACTTGTGTAAAATATATGTATATTATGCAAGCGTGCATTTATAAATGTATGTATGATAATGCAACTTAAATCTATGTGAAAACACTTATCTTAAAGGTGTTCTTTCCAGAAATTCATTTGATATCAAACTATCTTTTGATTGTTTAGTAAATATAAATCATCAAAGATAGTATGATATCAGATGAATTATAGGTGCACTAAAATGATTTAAAAGCTTACCACTTAAAAATATTTTAGTATGAAAATTAAGGTCTATAATATATTTTAAATTGGTAAAAAAAAAATTATATTATTATCTGTCAGTACTTATATAAATATCTTTTTAGTGAAAATCTGATTTATTTATTTTTTAACAATACAAATTATTGAATTTTATGTTGTCTGAAATCTAAATTATGCTACTATTTAGATTTTTATATATATACAAATACAAAGTATAGTTTTAGAAATATTTATATCTTTTATTGGATGAGATTGTAATATGGTTATTAGCCTTTAGTGTGTTTCAAAATTCAGGATATTATTTTATTTATAAAATTTTAATACTCTCATTTGAAAGATGTTTAAACACCATATTTTAAGTTTTGGATAAAAAAAAATATTTATATGTACATAACAATTTTTTAATGAAAACTTTATATATATATTTAATAATACAAATTATTAAATTTTATGATCTCAAAATTCTAAATTACAATATGATTTAGAACTCTTTCTTTTTTTTTTTTGGCAAAGTACTATTTTTGATTATTACAACATTTATTTGAGAGTAGGGTAAGATAGTTAGTTGGTGTTAGTTGTATCTTAAAGATAGTTAACATATATAAAAATTCAGAATAATAATTTGTAGCAGTTTAATATTTTTATTTGAAAGATAAACAATGTAAATATATATGTTAATGTTATTGGACCACTCTGATAATAACATGTTGTATATATGGTATATAGAATTTTTATATTATTGTTTTTTTAAAAAAAACTTTCTGTTTATGAGTGTAACATAAATTGACAAATAGTATATTGAAACAATTTACACCATCATCAGTGTATGTTTATGTTTAAAATTTTAACTTAGCTGAATTCAAACCTTTATCCTTATCAAACCAACTTTTCTACAGTTATTCTTTCTTTCTGAGGGTGAATTTTTACAGTGATGCATGTATTACTAATGGCCCTTCCTATACAAAGTTTTCCCGAAAACAAATCGAGTCATTCACCCCTTATACGAAGTTTTCCAGAACTTTGGGTCATTCAAAGGGGTAAGTGAAGCAACCAACAGCAGAACACATACATATCAGGTAATGAAATTGAACCCTTCCAGCTTTAACGTAACTTTTAATTAGACCTCTACGTTTATGGACAACATATATTTTTTTGTTCATTGCCAAGCGCCAATCTCATTATATACAAGAATTGTAGGGCCTATTAAGTATTTATTTGATTCAGCCTTTTAATTAGTTGCCTGTCTTAATGCTCAGGGGTGGTAGCACCTTGCGCCAGAGAAGAAACTAAGGTGAATGAAATTTCAAATCAATTCTCTCTATATCTTTCTATTCTCTTTTATTCCCATTTTAAAATTTAAACTAAACCTTTTACAATCCTCATATACCTTTCTATCTAATCTGTCTCATTATAAATTATCATTAAATTCACACCAGCACACACGTGTATAAGATTTTGGAACATATAAATTCTATAACGTGTATCACACTAAATCAATAATTTAATTACAGATCTACTATTACTTATTCAAAAAACACAATCATTAAATGGCACACATATACATATAATAAATATTTTTTAATGCATTATTATTAAGGAGAAGACAATTTTAAAAAAAATCCAATAATACAGGTATATTATGAAATATTTTCACAATTTGGTTGGATTAACTTTAAACATTTAAAATGGCATAATAAGTGTATATTTACCGGTATAGTATAATCTGAATAACTGGTGTATGTGTTTCCGAGTGCACTCGCAAAATGATTCCGAGGATCTTACCTAGGCAAATATGGCATCCAATGCTTCCACTTAACATTTCATTCCTTTAGTTCCTCTAAAATGGCATCTTCAATCTTCGGTTCTTTATTCTTTTGGCTTAATTCCAGAATGGCATACTATCTACACTGGATTCAAATAGCTTTACTTATTTAGGGCAGTTAGAGATGTTGACTGTGGAATATATTTACGTGGCATATTAAAATGGCTGGAGTTCGAACACTGACCAAGCACGATAGTGATTCTACCCCATGCGATCCATGAGGTCACTCATATATGTAGTTCAGTTCACACTATTTATTTCTCCAACTTTCTACTTTTCAGTTAATGTAACAGCTTTTCCTAATAAATTTTCTTCAATAAAAATTTAGAATATCTGCACTCCTTACACGTCAGACTAGCAGAGCTCAACTATCCGTTTCTTTCAAATTAATTAATCAATCCCAGTTGCCTCCCTCCTGATCACTGGTATTCCTTTGTTTCAAAAATAGATTTTCTTATAAAAATGTCAAACAAAAGGAAAACCACTTAGCGATCTTGACTTTTACTTATCTCTCTTTTTTCTTTTAAATTCCTGAACTTTTAATTACAAATCCTTTTGTCAACTTTAACCAAACAAAAGAGATCGAAAATAGTTCAATAATTACTAATGGCATTCCATGTTCATATTTCTTTCTTTTTTTTTTTCCTTAATCAAAATTATTTCTGAAAAATCCATTTAATTAAAACAAACACACACAACAAAATATATCCATTCAAGCAGTTGGATTTTGCTTTCTTTTTCTTTCTTTTTATTGAATAATGCGATTCGTTTGGCCAATTCATTCAGGAAGTTTATACTTACAAAAGAAATTTTTCTTTTACCTGCTTTAAAGTCTTCTAAATTTCTACTTTCTTGTTCTCAACAATAATATTTATCTACATATATGTATGCCACTCATAATATATGCCCACACCCCTCGTTCCAGCAAATACATGTGCGCTTGGTATGTGGGACTTTTACAAATAATTATATAATATTAATAATATATAAATAAATAAATAAAAATTATCTACAAACTACATTTTCATTCCCTTTTTGTAACAGGGTTTGAACCCAGTTCCTGTTACAATGCCCCCTGTTGGAAAGACTTCAAAATGAGGTTTATTTTGTTTTGAAGGCTTCCAAAGGAAAAAAAACAACTGACCCTAACCCTTTCCTTCTGTTCCCCATAAACTTCATTTTATTATTTGCTATGGTTTTTGGCAGTTAGAATCCTTTCCCTGATCATCGTTTCTCCATTTGCCTCGATCTATGGGTTTATCCTGTTCGCTTTCACTCATATCTATAGCATTCAACATCTCGACCACCTCTTCAATCGATGACCTCCCATTTCCTATCAGCATCTGTTCGATCCTTGTTGGCAAATTGTACCTGATGATTCTAATTATGTGCCACTCCATCATATTGCATTTGCCCAAGGTTCACAATTTAGCCACTTGTCACTGAAAAAATTGTGTGTAGTTCTCTTGCCCATTTACTCTATATTTTTCCTGCATTATACGGTATTTAACGACCTCTTGCTGCTCTTCCGACCAAAACATTTCACACACAGCTTCTGTATACTCTTTAAACATTCGAGGTTGGCAAAATAGAGACTCCCACCATGACAACGCACTCCCCGCCAAGTTGCTACACGCTATTATTACCTTGTTCCTTTCTGACATTTCGTTTACATTAAAGTACCTCTGTAGGCTCTTGAGGTGCTCTACTGGTGCCTCCTCTATTTGACTGGAGAATGAACGGATCTTAAGGAATTGGTTAACATTTGTCTGGCTACCTATCCCTTTCTCCACGATTTGCTGCTCTTCTCTTATCTTCTCTCCTATTATGACTCGGCCCATCTTAATTTTATTTTCCTCTGTATTTTCCTCTACTTTTAATTTATTTGTCACTTGCTTTTCACTCTCCCCCACCTCTGCCTTACTGCTTCCTATTTCTTCACGCAACTTTTTCTCCAATTCTGCCAAACCCTTTTCATTTTCTATCTGCATCTCTGATAACCTTTCGTTCATTTCTACCTTTACCTCCCTTATTTCTTTTCGTAACCTTTCTTCCATTTCTCATAACATTACCATGATCTGTTTAAACATGTCCATTTCCTTTCCCATGTCCAACTTTTCTGAATCCATGTTGCTCTGTGACCTAGTTTTCATCCAATTTTAATTTTATATTATTTTTGTTTAATGCGATTAACAATACGTACCGGGTTCAATGTCCCAGCTCCCAACCATTTCTCCATGTAGTATTTATTATTTTTCCCTTTTTTGTTTTTGCCCTATTTGTCTATCTACCATTAAATTCTATTATTATTTTTCTCTTCCCAGAAAAAAATATATTTAGCTGAACAACACTAATTTTTACACTTAAAAAACAAAACTATATTTCCTCTCTTTTTTTTTTCTAAAAAAAATGTTTTCTCCCTTTGATTTATGCACCTCTATATCCTTCAGCTGCATTCACCCTATCGCTCTCCATTCTTCAAAAGCCCCATTGTTGGGAGACCAATGAAACAATTTACACCATCATCAGTGTATGTTTATGTTTAAAATTTTAACTTAGCTGAATTCAAACCTTTATCCTTATCAAACCAACTTTTCTACAGTTATTCTTTCTTTCCGAGGGTGAATTTTTACAGTGACGCATGTATTACTAATGGCCCTTGCCATACGAAGTTTTCCGGAAAACAAATCGAGTCATTCATCTCTTATATAAAGTTTTCCCGAACTTTGGGCCATTCAAAGGGGTAAGTGAAGCAACCGACAGCAGAACACATATCAGGTAATGAAATTGAACCCTCCCAGCTTTAACATAACTTTTAATTAGACATCTACGTTTATGGACAACGTATATTTTTCTTTGTTCATTGCCAAGTGCCAATCTCATTATATACAAGAATCATAGGGCCTATTAAATATTTATTTGATTCAGCCTTTTAATTAATTGCTCGTCTTAATGCTCAGGGGTGGCAGCGCCTTGCGTCAGAGAAGAAATGAAGGTGAATAAAATTTCAAATCAATTCTCTCTATATCTGTCTATTCTCTTTTATTCCCATTAAAATTTAAACTAAACCTTTTACAATCCTTATATACCTTTCTATCTAATCTGTCTCATTATAAATTATCGTTAAATTCACACCAGCACGCATGTGTATAAGATTTTGGAGCATATAAATTCTATAATGTGTATTGCATTAAATCAATAATTTAATTACGGATCTACTATTACTTATTCAAAAAACACAATCAATAAATGGCCCACATATACATATAATAAATATTTTTTAATGAATTATTAAGGAGAAGACAATAAAAAAAATATCCAATAATACAGGTATATTACGAAATATTTTCGCAATTTGGTTGGATTAACTTTAAACATTTAAAATGGCATAATAAGTATATATTTACCTGTATAGTATAATCTGAATAACTGGAGTATGTGTTTCCGAGTGCACTCGCAAAACGATTCTGAGGATTCTACCTAGGCAAATATGGCGTCCAATGCTTCTACTTAACATTTCATTCCTTTAGTCCCTCCAAAGTGGCGTCTTCAATCTTCAATTCCTTATTCTTTTGGCTTAATTCCGGAATGGCATACGATCTACACTGGATTCAAATAGCTTTAGTTATGTAGGGCAGTTGGAGATGTTGACTGTGTAATATATTTATGTGGCATATTAAAATGACTGGAGTCCGAACACCGACCAAGCACGATAGTGATTCTATCCCATGTGATCCATGAGGTCACTCATATATGTAGTTCAGTTCACACTATTTACTTCTCCAACTTTCTACTTTTCAGTTAATGTAACAGCTTTTCCTAATAAATTTTTTTCAATAAAAATTTAGAATATCTGCACTCCTTACACGTCAGACTAGCAGAGCTCAACTGTCCGTTTCTTTTAAATTAATTAATCAATCCCAGTTGCCTCCCTTCTGATCGCTGGTATTCCTTTGTTTCAAAAATAGATTTTCTTATAAAAATGTCAAACAAAAGGAAAACCACTTAGCGATCTTGACTTTTACTTTTCTCTCTTTTTTCTTTTAAATTCCTGAACTTTTAATTACAAATCCTTTTGTCAACTTTAACCAAACAAAAGAGATCGAAAATAGTTCAATAACTAATGGCATTCCATGTTCATATTTCTTTCTTTTTTTTTTTCCTTAATCAAAATTATTTCTGAAAAATCCATTTAATTAAAACAAACACCCAAAAAAAAATATATCCATTCAAGCAGTTGGATTTTGCTTTATTTTTCTTTCTTTTTATTGAATAATGCGATCCGTTTGGCCAATTCATTCAGGAAGTTTATACTTACAAAAGAAATTTTTCTTTTACCTGCTTTAAAGTCTTCTAAATTTCTACTTTCTTGTTCTCAACAATAATATTTACCTACGGATACATATGCCACTCATAATATATGCCCACACCCCTCGTTCCAGCAAATACATGTGCGCTTGGTATGTGTGACTTTTACAAATAATTATATAATACTAATTATATATAAATAAATAAAAAAAAATTATCTAAAAACTACATTTTCATTCCCTTTTTGTAACAGGGTTTGAACCCAGTCCCTGTTACAATATTTAATAAGAAAGTTATAAATTTGCAAATTCTTACAATTCTATAAAGAATAAAAATACCCTGGATTGTTTATAATTAATAATTACAAATGTTATTTATTAAATACTGACAAATATTTATAATATATATTGCATTCTAATATTAAATTATTTTTAATTCACTTTCTTAAAAGTAATCCTCTTATATAAAATGATCATCATGTTGCCATTATATTAATAACTGCAAGTAAAATGCTGTTATCTCAAATCTTGAAACAATCTTCATATTATTAGCATCTGACTTATAACTAGAACAAAAAAATGTTCAGATTGCTTCACACTTTATATCATTTCAATAGGATTTTTATATGAGATTTTGCTAATCAACCTAAGTGATGTGATTTTTTTTTACTTATCCTTCTATAGTAACTTATCTTTAGAAATAATAAAATACTGATAATAATAATCTTTTACATATTTTAAAGTTTATCATCTTAGATTTGAAGACAGTCTTAATACTACAATCTTTATCACAAAATAATCAATTTTATCTTTGTACCAGGTACTAATTATTTAGTACTATTAAATTAACATTAATTTTTAGCTAACTTCTTCAGAATGTCTTCATATTCAAATATGAGAAATATATTATAACTTATATAATATTATGAAAAATGGCATCTAGTTTTTGTATAACAATAATGAAATTTTAATGTTCTGTTGATTCTTGAATGTGTGTTTAAAATGTGACTTTTAAAATAGTTATTTAGTGTATTGGACAACTATGTTAGCTAAAGAGCTGAAGGTTCCTGGAATTGTAACTATTATATTCTGTTTATTACTTTGGGGCACTAATGTCACTTGACCTTACAGACAATTGAATAAGTGATTTTAAAAATGATTTAGTTTACAATATAAATATATATATACACAGAAAAATATACCAATAATAACATCACTTGACTTTCACAACTTACTCTCATGTGATGTTCATTGATTACTCAGGTTGCAGTAAATATCTCTAAAGTAGACTAAAGAGGAGTTCAATGTTGTATATAGATTATAAATATATGAGGGTTTTTTTTTGCTATATTTTTATGAAAAAATGTCACTATATATAGATAAATGGAATCTAACCTACTCACATCTAGATACTTTAAATAAAGTCAATTTTCACTATGAAAAAAACTAGATATCTTATTGGTTATATTATATATATTTATCTGTGAATAGGTTATAAAGACCATATGTAAGATTTATTTTAGTTTATCTTACGAAATATTTATAGGATCACATTTCTGTTTTTACAAACATGTTTTTTCACATATATATATATAAAATCCATGTTTAAATGTCCAAGTGTTAAGGTCTTATAAATCCTTGATTATAAATAATGAAAATTTGGCCTTGCTTCAAACTTCTGGAAACAATATATAATATAAATTGTTGGGTTTTTTTTTTTTTTTGCACATTGTAGAAACTGTTTTTTTTATTTTTTATTTATGGCCAAATATTATTTTTTTCTTTCATGTTTCTTATATAAAGTCTAAATTTGATGTTCTGTTGCAAATACAATTTTCACACTTGATGGAAAGGGAGGGGGTACCACTTATTACTATTAGTGTGTAGATGTTATCCAATGCAGAACAAATTGATTTATAAGTGATTCAATTTGTTACTTCACTACAATCTCGCCCAATTCTCTTGCTGATCTTTTTTAATATGCAACCACTATTTCTGATCTTACTTCTAGAACTAAATGTCTTCTTCAGTCAACTGTTTCTCATTATCTTTATTCTTGATACATTCTAATCAACTTTTATGTATGTATATTACATGAACATGGAACTCTTTATCTAGCTATTCCATTCTTTATATAATGTTTAGATCTTCAAAACAATCTCAAAAATGTCATTTGAGTCTAGTATGCTATATATATTTGCATTATTGTCATCATTAAACATCTAAGAAAGGTGAGTTTTTTTAAACAGTTTTTTATGTACTAAATAACTATTTCTTTTCCTTATGGTCATCTATCATTTTTTTTTCCTGCTTTCTCGTTAATTATTGAAAAAAGTAGATCTTTCATTTCTGTTCTTCGTGTATTAATAATTATTCTTTTTGCTTATGATTATCTATCATGTTTTTATATCAATTTTACAAAAAGCCAGCTTTTTCAGTTATGTTCTTTATATAGTAATTACTATTTCTTTTCTTTGTGATCATTTGTCATACTTTTTACTTTTTCATTAATCATCTTTTAAAAAAATAAATCTTTCAGCTTCATTCTTTAAATACTAATAACTATTGCTTTTTCTTATGTTGATCTGTCATATTTTTTCTGATTTCTTTAATTCTTCAGTCTTCTCTTTTAATACATATTTTATGCTTTATTTATTTCTAAGCAAATATTTCATCTAATTTTTTATCCTGTTTTCTCAATGAATAATCCCCCCCCCCTGCCCAACATCTCTATATTATTTGATTAATGAACCTTGGTATTTGTGAATAGTTATAGTTTTTGCACATTACCTCTTTGGTTAAAATTTATTTATCATAAACAGCTATCCTTCAAATTATCTTTTTCATTTTTTTCTCCAAACTCATCATTAAATTGGTCTTATGAATCACAGTAATTTTAAATACTTTATTTAATGAATATTGTTTAATTATTCAAAATGTTTTAGATCTTGTCACATTGTAGTTATAATTATATTGATTACTCATCTTCCACTACTCCAAAGAACTCTCCATGGGTTCGTACCTCATTAAAACATTGCTTTAAAATGATGACCTTCACTGTAAAGATTTCTTATTCTACATTTCTTATTGTTTTATTTTTTTATTAATTTTGTGTGTATATGTACATAATTGTCATCAAAAGTAGATAAAATAAGTAGATAATAAGTACTATAATCAAAAAAGCAATGTGCTTGATTATAAATGAATTTTGGTCATTATTTGTCATTCTAGTTTTACAATTTATTCTAGTATCTTAATTTGAAGCTATACCATAAACTTTATGAATTTACTTGTTAATTATTTTACTGTCCTGCTTGGTTGAGTGCAGTTACAGAATGGTGGATTCTAGAGCCCAAAGTTCATGAATCACATCTCCAGCTCTGTCATATCTGATAATCAACCTTTTTTGATTATTTTATATATTGCTAAGTTTTCTATTTCAATAATTATTTTTAATAATACAATCTTTAATATATTTATAAGTATTATGTTAATTTGGTTAGTAAATAGTGTGTAATTAAGTTGTCCATTGTAAAAATTCTGAATATTTGCATTATTTATCAAAATCATCTTTTTAATTCACACTTGGTTATTATTATACATAACATTTCATCCAGCAGATAGATTTTTTTTTTAAAAAAAAAGATAATTAAAAGAATTAAAGTTAATTTTTATCAGATTTATTTGTATTATTCTTATTTATTGGTAATTCATGCTTGTAAGAACTAGTGGATTGATAATATGTTGTTTGTTTGAATAAATATATATATATATTATTTATGATCAGTTAAACAATGTACAGTATACTTAATTAATTTTAATATACTTA
The DNA here is from genome assembly GCA_028023455.1 of Epiperipatus broadwayi. NCBI lineage: Eukaryota > Metazoa > Onychophora > Udeonychophora > Euonychophora > Peripatidae > Epiperipatus > Epiperipatus broadwayi. The sequence goes on from JAQFVV010000094.1 coordinate 2,048,845, forward strand.
ATTAATTTTCTAATTTAAGCAATGTGTGTTCATTAATGCAAATTGTTAGATATCTGTGATAATTATCTTAGTTCATTAAAAATTCTATTTGGGATTTTAAAATCTTCTGCTGACCAAAACACCTTGCAGAAAGATAAGATGGGGAAAAGTATTTGTCTGACTCCTAAAAAGAATGCAGAATCAGTTTCTGGTGTGTATTATCTTTGATATTGGTAATTGAAGATAAAATAACTGAAAGGTAAAATATTAATGGAAAGCAAAATACTTGTCAATAGTTATCAATTACCATTATTAAAATAAAGTCCTATGTCTGACTAACATAATTAAACTCTGCAATTATATTATAATAATTTAATGCTTTAATATAAATACTTCTTACTCAGAATAAACATTTTAAAATACTTAAGTAAATCTTTAAATGCATTTTCATCCATGCCCTCTTTTTGAAAGATAAATATTAGAACAAACAATATATTAGAATATTATATGAAAATAATTTACATTTATTTTGTGCTTGCATCCAAATCACACTTAATTGAACATTGTTGGATTTTCAGTTCATCATTGAGTCTTCAATAATAACAAAGTGTGACTTTTATTTTCATTCTCTATCATCCTGTTCACTATTCTAAAAGTCAAAAACATGACCATATGGACAACATTATAGGATCTTTGTTGGTTCTTTCATACTAACGTTTGCCCTTGATTTTTCACAGTGAATATATGGGGAAGCCTGGAACATATACAAATAAATTTAAATTAATTTCTTTAGTACATTTAATGGACTAATGTATTGTTATTCTAACATTTGTTTTCTGAAGTGGGTGCTCTGTACTGAAAATGCATTTAGGAATGTAATTAGAAAATGTTTACTTCATATAAAAAGCATTTATATTTAGATACAAAATTATATCTGATTTTATACATTTGCTATAAATTTAAAATACTAGGCATTAAATTGTTGAATTTGTCAAAAATAATTAATTATTAAAATTATATAATAAGTTGAAATTTTAATCTGAAAACATTAGTTAAATATTTCTCATAATATATAGCCAGCATCATTTCTTTAAAATGAATCCATGAGCTGACTGATGATCATCATAGAATTTTTTTTGGTTCACAATACTCTTTTATCAAGTGATTTTTTAGAAGATTATTTAATATTTATTCAGTAATCATTTAATAAGTATTCTCTCTTCATACATAAAATAAATTATTTGAATACCCCTTTAATTTGAAATATAAGATTTGTGATCTTATACTTTGTGCAACAACTATTCTTTATATATAAATAATTTCAAGTAATATTTATAAATTTATTTTTTCAATAACTTTCTCATGTTTATTTGTATTTATTAATCCAAAATGTATCTTTACTATAAATTTAATTGAACCACTTCCCATTGAATCAGATAAATGAGATGGGTTTTTTTTCATTTCTGTGTATGAACTGGCAGTTCATTAAGTGAAGAATGTATATATATATAAAAAAAACCAATAATATTAAAAATTCTTTTTCACAATAATTCTGTCCATTTTATCAGTGCCTATGTTTCCTAATTATATTCTGAGACTTTAGTAAAAAAAAAAAGTATATAATGGTGAATATAAATATTAATTGACAATAACACTTATATTCACAATAGTTTAGATCCATTAGTTTGGTTAAGATTGGGTAACATTATAATTTTTTCAGTTTTAACTTAAAAAGCTTTTAGCAATAGAATTGTGAAATTGTAACAATGTAAATCTCATAGATCTCATTTCAGGAGAATTCCATTCATTGGTTATGCTGAACCTCAACATCACAACATTTTTCAGAATGGGCTTGAATTTTATATATCAGGGTATGGAGCCTTTTTTCTGCCAAGGGTCATTTGGATATTTATAATATCATTCATAGGCATACAAAATTATCAATTTAAAAATTAGCCTTCTATAATACTTGGTCAAAAATTTAATTAATTTACTCCTAATCATTAGAGGTAACAACCTTTTCAACTTGAGACCAATTTTAACGTTTCCTTTTTAAATGAGGGCCGTATTTTTTTTGTGAATTAAAAATTAAGTAACATTATTATTAATGATTGTTCCACATTTAATGACAATTTATCCACTTACCTTGTAATTATTCTTTGTTAACATATTTATATTCTCAAATTTCTTTTTAGGGTTTTAAATAGATTAATTTTACAACAGTTGGAATTCAGTCTTTTATAAATTTGCATTCAGAAAAAAATAGTTTTAAATTTTCTGCTTTTCTTTTTTAAAAATAGTATAACTTATTTTTACAGTATTTCCTGACTTGTTTGTACTTTTTATGAATATGACAGCTACTTGATGAAGCTCCTTTTCAAGTTTTCTAGTTTAATATTTCTTTCTTCCCTAACAATTTTGTTGTAATCAGAATGATTTAATAATAGAACTTTTATATAAAGTCATTTTATATAAGTTTTTGAAAATGTTCAAGAGCCAGTATTTCTCTATTTCTCTTATATATAACAACAAATTTTATATATATAATAAGCATATTTTACTTGCTTTATTTCAAAGTTTGAAAGATGAAATATAGTTATTAAATGTGATTATTTTTACAGTTAACAAAAACCTACATAATTATATTCTAGATTGGTAGAAATTAAAATCAATTTAATTTTTGTAAATTTTACCATTACTGCTGTTTAGTCAATGAAAATTTTAGGAGCATTTTTGATTAAATATTTATTAATTTCCCTATAGTATTGAAATAATGTTACCATTTTGTTTTGAATTTAAAAACTGAGTAGACTTTACAAGATACTTTATTAGAAAGTGACTTACTTGCCTTGAATCAGATGTCATGTTTTCGATTTATTTGTTCTTCCTATTGAACACTATTATCAGTAAAATTTTACAATTCATTAAAAGTCTATTCTATATTAGAAGCTTGCAAAAGTAATACAGAAATTTATAGATTTGTCAATATTATTTCATTATTAATTAAGTTACTTTCCAAAAAAGTCAGTTCTAAAAAACACTCAAACTTTTTACCTACTGCACAAGTCTTCAAATTTTTGTAATTATTTACTTCTTTTAAACCATTAGTCATTTATTTCTCTAAGTACTCATTTTCTTGCACTCCACAAATCCTTTCATCATATCCTTTATAGATCTTCTATCTTAAAATATACATTCACTCCAATTTTATAATTTTCTCATTAAATTATCTATTTTTATTTACTTTATTACCTCTTCAATACTAATCATTTTTTCCCTCTAACTTGTATTTTTTCTTTCAGGTATGTAACATAGATATTTCTATTATTATCATATCCTTTTTTTTTAACACTTTGATTTTCAGAGCCGAGTAAAACCTCATATAAACAAAATATTTAACCAAGATCGTTTTTTTTTTTACTTTCAAGATTAATGGTTCACAACCAATTTTTAATTAAAGCCTATTAAGTCATTGCAATTCTCAGTCTGTTTTGTTACTATTTTTATGGACTAACATCATTGTAAATATTTAAAAGTATTAATCTGCTTTAAAAATTTTCTTTATCACTGTTCATTTTTTGCATCTGCAGTACTACCATGCTGTCAGCCAAACTAATACAATAGAACTTCTTATCTAAATGTTATTTTCATTTTATTAAAATAACATTTATTAAGAAGTTAATATATTAAATATAAAAAATAAAGCAGTAATTGAATCAGCAGTCATGTTTCACACACTCTATATTTTCTATAAAGTGATGATAATATTTAATTTTGCAAATATTTTTTTGTTTTGTTTTTGCCACTGGTCTTACCAATTTGTCTTTTCTTCAAAATATTCATTTGTGCCAGATTTTTCTATATAAAATATTATATTCTGTTATAAATTTAATCAACCCCCTCTTTTTTGTTTTGCTTTTGCTAGATTCATTTTTCTTTCATCATTCTATTCACTGCAGCTCCACATCACTACAAATTTTTTTAATTTTATTCATCAACCTCACTCACATTTAGTCTCTTTCTAGGAATTTTACAATCTCTTGAGACTGTCCTTTTATTATTTTATCTCTTTTACCAATATGTCTAACCTAGCTCATTTTAGTCTCTTAAGTCGTTCAGCATTGTTAATGATATTTATTTGATCTGTCATATATTTAGCTTTTAATTCGTCTTTGTTATTCCCAACATACATTTCATCATCTTTCATTATATAATCTGAATTCTGTACCACTTTTCTAATAATTTTCCAACTCTCAGATCTATCCATAAAAACTGGTAAAATACATTTATTAAAAAGTTCCATTTTCAAACATAAAAAAAAAACAAAAAAAATATACTTTTTAAAAAAATTAAATTATTTCTTCCAATCTGATCAAGATATTTTTGTCTTTGCCAACTTCTTTTAATACATGATTATCCATCTTTATTTTCTGAAAAGTATAGAGTTTTATAGTTTAATTTTTTTAGCCATTGAATCCTATGTTTTTGCTTTTATCTGATAATTCCTGCATCATTTTCTGAAGCTGAGAAACATTATTTGCAATCTTTAAAATCTAAATAAAATAATCTCCATATATTTTTATTCCCTTGGCTTTCCATTTTAATCAATAAAATACTTATTGTAAAACTACTATAAATAATTTGGAAGATATAGAATCATCTTTATCTTTATATTCATACTTTTAACCACTTCAATCGCCCCCCCCCCGCCCTAATCTATGTATTAGTCATTTCATTATTAATCAGACTTTTTATGATCTTTTATAAGTCAGTTATTCTGATGTGTAGTAACTTTTATTTTCTTTAATTATCTTCCCGTTTTTTAATTGAATTTACATTAAATGTGACCTTTTTAAAATTCCTTAATTTTTTTTTTCATATGCCATAGCATCGGCCGGGACGCGAACCCATAACCGTCTGCAACCAACTACTTGCTTGCATGGCGGCTGCGATACCTCTCGGCTAACAACGCAAGATAAATGCCTTCATTTTTTTATCCAGAAAAACGGAAAACTTTTTTTTTTATTCTATTTGAATTTATTAGTACCCCCCCCCCCGCCTCTTTTTTTTTTAAAAAAAAAATTGTTATAATTCTATTACTATCAAAGTTTAAGTTGTGCCTGAATCTATATCAGCTGTAGCTAAACACCTTTTAATACTGGTTTAAATTCGTTTGAAACCTGTTTGCCACCTGAAGTTTTTCATGTTCAAATTCATTATAGTGATTTTTAAAAACATGCTATTTAAATTAATATGTATCAGCATTTTGTTTGGCTCATTTTATTAAAATTAAATTAATCACATATGCCTGTATAATCAGTAAATTTGTAAATAACTTTTTCTACTTTACTATTACCTACTACTATTTAAATAAGTTTATAGTAGGTAGAATATCATTAATCCATGTCCCTAAACTTCTATTATCTAAACAAAATTTCAAAAGTTTTTTTTTAATCCTTACAACATTACACTAATCATATCTATTATTATCTAAACAAAATTTTAAAGGTGCTCTTTAAACTTTCACAAAAAATAAATTAGTTTGTATCTAGAATTACAAGCCTAATTTTAAAAAAAAAAAATCAATATCTAAAAATTAATAAGTGTAATAGTGACTGTCTGTTTTGCTTTTATTTTTAAATTAGCAGTTTGAGTTTACAGTAAAGAGCTAAATTATTTATTTTTAAAATCTGAAAAATTTACAAATCCAAAAATAAAGCCCAGAACCACTGAAATGAAATTAATGATGTTTTTGCTGTATATATAAATCTACCTTTTTCAATTCCTTATATAAATCACTATCTTATTTCACACAGATTTACAATATCTGATCTATTTCTATTTATTTCTAATAATAAAATGATCTTTATTGCTTTTTTCACACATTCAATTCAATATTAACATCTAAATACAAAGGCTTTAGAACTAAATTGTTATCTGTCTGAAAGTTTGTGATGATGGTTTATTATTAGATGTGATGTGTTGGACTATTTCCATCATCTGTGAGTAAATGTTGAATGTCTAGAAAATTTTAAACTTTATTTAAACTTTCCAAATACAAACAACTTGTTAGTAATAACACACAAATAGACAACACAGATTAATAATTACATGTTTCGAGTTGTATTATTCTCTACTCTTCTTTGCGTGTTGCTGGCCTATATGCACAGTGACAATATTCATTTAGAAGTTGAACTTGCACCTTTAAATTCTTGAATATTGAATTTAAGGCAAATGCTCTACCAACTGAGCTATTCTGAAGAAGAGTAGAGAATAATACTACTTGAAATATGTAATTACTAACCTGTGTTGTCTATTTGTGTGTTATTACTAACAAGTTGTTTGTATTGGGAAAGTTTAAATAAAATTTAAAATTGTCTATACATTCAACATCCACTCATAGATAATGGTAATAGTCCATCATATCACATCTAAACTGTTATCTGAATTGATGTGATCAAAATTGAAAATAAAACATTCATGTTGTTAGTGATTTTACTTAACTTTTTTGACTTCTCTAACTTGCCTTTTGTCAAACATTTTATAATTTCCATAATGATAGTTTCCATCACAAAATAATAATAATAATAAAAACATCTACTTAACATTTTCACATGTGTGATCTGACAAGTTATTAACAAAATAATATGTATTAATTTGGATTTGATCTGCAGTTGCCAAATTTTTTACGCTCACATATTTGACTACATATTGTTCTATCATTTTAGTTTAAATATTAACTCTAAACTTAATTGCAGATTAATATATCTTATTTTTATTAAACACAACCACATAATACTTTTAAACCAACTCCATTCATCTTTTTTTCCTATGATATTTTAGAAGGACTCCCAAAATGTATTTCTGTCTGAACCAAAACTATTCAATTGTTTTAAGTCACAAGCTCTTACAAATGTTTTCATCATTTGTTCATTATTTAATAATATTAAATTACTATAATTTGATTTTTCAGTCACACATATGACTCATTGATTTTAGAAAAATGATTTAGTAGGCTAGATATTATATCTTTTCACTCAGACATAAACTTTAAATTAATACATCATATTTTTATTATATGCAAATTATATAATCTAACTCCATCTACTTTTTCCCCAGATATATTTTTAAATATTTTAAAATCACTACTCCACCTGTTTTGCTTGAAACATATGAATCTGATATAAATAACAACTTTTGATAATATATAATAAAATATTCAGAATAATCATTGCTAAAAAATGAATTAGCTGCTAAGAATGAAGTGAAACAGCTGTTATGAACATAGGAGCAGAATATTGATTTTAGCTTACTTATGCTTATTTTACTTAGATATCATTTTCCATAATTTTTAAATTATAAATTTTTGTTACATTTGATTTATTTATAAAATGTATTTGATAAATTACAGTAAACAAAAAAAGACTGAATAAAAATAGACTTTATATATAGTTTAAAGAAGAAAAAACATATGTAGTTTTTGGCATTGAAATATAATTTAATCTATATACAAATTAATGTAGCTCTAAATAAAAGATCTGGGTTAAATTATCAATGAAAATCAAGTACTATATACTTGCTTAATCATTGTGCTATGTTGTCATAATTGTTGGATGCTTTTGGATAAAGAATGTACATTAATAGATGTGTGTCATCAGCAGTGATTAGACTATACAGTAATACTAAGATTAACATTGAAAAAAGTGTGTGTTAGAGTGATTTTATATCCCCAAAAATTTTTACACATGTTTTACAAAAAGCATTGTGTGGATTAAAATTAAAAACCAAAGAAGCGAAAGTAAGTGGAGATTATTTAAATCATCTACATTTTGCAGCTGATATGGTTGTTTTTGTAAATAGTGCTTCAAAGCTTCAGAAAATGTTGTAAGAATTATAATATTAAAAGTAAATGTTAAAGAGACTAAAGTAATATCCAGTTGGTTTTTTCAGAGGAAAATAAAGATTGATAATAATGAATTAGAAGTTAAATGGAATGCTTTTGCTAGAAATAACTTAAAAGAAAATCTGCCTATGTGCCTAAAAAGGTTTTTAATAAATGTGTTTTACCAGTTCTTATTTATGCAACTGAGATTTTGATACTTTCCAGAAGAGCAATACTGAGATTTCAGATCACTCAACAAAGTATTGAAAAGTATATGTTAGGAAGAATAATAAGGGATAGAAAACTAAATATATGGATGAGAGACTAAACTGATATTATAGTTATTGAAAGAATTAAGAGACTGAAGTGATCTGGGTTGGATATATTGCTAGAAGATTTAATAGATGGATAATTGATCTTTTAAACAGGATCCCAAGAGGTTTTAAAGGATCTAGAAAGAAGTCATATGTAAGATGGATGGATGAAATAAGGAAGTTTTTGGTGAGATGTGGAGAAAAAGAGAGGCTATGAATTGGAAAAGATGTGGAGAAGAGAGGCTATGAATTGGAAAAGTAGATTAAATGTGGAGAAATCTTCTTTCTGCAATGGATCAATAGTGGTTCAAAGTGATGATTATATGAATGCAACTATATATTTAAGTATAAGTTTTAACATAATTTACTGTATAATAAACTAAAAAAGTTTCAATTTTGCACTTCTACATCATAAATCATTTCTGTCATCAAAAATGGTAATTCTTTTCTTTTTTTTTTACTTTATTAATAGCTAAGAAAGTTTTTTTAAAAAATATAATTTAGTCTCATCTCTAAATTATATATATTATCATCATACAAAAGTTGAACATTATTTTTATCTAGTGGAATGTATTATAGATTTACATGTATCCTTGAACAATTATATGTAATGTTTATTGCAATTGCAAAAGTTTTTCTATCAAATGCAACTATTATTTTGCTTAAGCAAAAGTTTTTTTAACAAGTCTGTTCATTAGTATTCTCTAATATTATGAACATTGGTTGAAAGTGACTGATCATGTTGCAGCCATATTATGAATATTATTGCTCTAAGCATATAGCTCAATAATGTGAAGATAAAAACTATTGATTAGCAATTAAGAGAAGTTTGTTGTTACACTTTGATGCTCCTTATTATCTGATTTTTCAGGTAACTGTTTAAACAATATATACTATTAAAGTAAGATTTAAAAATTATAAGTACCATGTTTCATACATAAATCATTATTGTATAGAGAAAAATAGTATAATGGCAGTCTTTGGAACTCAAGATACTTGGATTGTGCTCCACTTCTATCATTTTCAGTATTCAAACTTTATTTAACTCTTAAGTAGTAATAACCCATTTATTTTCTTCAATGTTTTTACACACAGAACTCAGTCAACATGATTATCATTACTTCTTTATAGATTTAGACATTAAATCGATGTATGAACATGTATTTAATATTCCCAAAATTCCATTTATCATTAGAGATCATCTTTACTTATTTATTCTAGAATATCAACATATGACCTTTAATGGATGCTATTTTTGGTAACTTCTACTTTGGTAAACAATTACTAAAAACATTTTTGAGGATATTTGCTACAAAATGTTTGGGTAGTAATCATTATATCATCTGTTGAACTCTCAAAAGCCCATTTCATGATTTATCATTTATTGATTCCGTTTTTTTTTAAACTTTGCAAAAAGTCTGAAATCATTCTATGCTTTATCTGGATGCATTCTCTTTAATTTTGAAGTGTCTTTTGTCTCTGAATGATTTTTTTATGCCAAAAATTATTTGGATTTATTCTCTCATTCAGATGCATTATGTTATGGAGCACTATTATTATCCTATTAGAAAAATGAGCCTGTGTAATGATAGCTGTGTTTACTGTTTAGGCGTCAATTGCACATTAAATTACATCAGTATTAAAATAAAATACAACTTTATTATCAGTAGTGTGTGAGCGTGTTTTTTTTTTTAAAAAATATATATTCACTTTTTTTTAAGCTTCAATATTATAAGCGTTATTGTAAGCGTGTTTTTTTTGCTTAATAAACGCATTGTTATTGTTTCCTGTTTTTGTTTAATGTTTTTTTTTTTGTTTATTGCTGGCATTAGTTTTCATCTGACACACAAACATATAAAAATCTTTGATTTGTTTTGAAGTCTGATTTACCAAACCATGAATAATTTGAAAATAATGAGTCTTTCTCAGTTGTAATCATGCATTAGAGTATTTTACCTGAGAATTCACTGGTTAGAGAGACCTTTAAATGTAATTTTAATTTAACACTCTTTTCTTTTCTGAGTATTTCTAGAAAAGGGGGGAAGGGAGAACAAAATTAAAACAGAAAAATATATATATCTTACATCATGTAGAAATTATTAATGTTTTTTTTTTGATAGCTGAAGTGAGAGAATATTTACGGAGAATATTTAGTTATTTTAATAAAGATATTGTTGGAGTTATTCTTTTGTCTCATTTAAAATTTTCATATAGCATTTATTGCTGTAATAATAACAATGAATTCCAAGATTGAATTAATCCTTTCTGAATGGAAAATATCAATATTACGGTTAATAGAAAAGACATAAAAGAGTATTTGTAAAAAATTTTGAGCAATAATACGAGAAAATTGATTTTAAATATAGAAGTTTGGAAACAGTGAAACAGGAAGATTTCAGAAAAAATCCGCAATAGCCCCATGTGACCCAAATAAGAGACAAGAAAGAATATGGCAATTAATTAAAAGATATATATTTTGTACATAATCTTTTAAAAGGTATATGATAATATCCTTCTCAAAAGACAAATTAACTAATGTAAGTGAAACTTTTATTAAAGCAATTAAAAAATTATATAACTACATATGCAGAAATAAAAATAAAGATAATACCATAAACACTGAAAATAATGAAAACGTTACATATGATCTCAATGCATTTTTGATGCTGAGTATTATTATCAAAAATAACCATTATATTCAAAATAAAAGTAAAAATGGAAATTCACAATATATATTGAAGTGTGCAATTTCAAAAGAAACTTAAATGAACACTATTAGATTTTCTGTTTCTGATTTTATGCTATTAATGAACTATGGCTCTTTGATTTTACATTTTCTCTCATTATGTTTGGTATAAATCATCAATACTCCTCTAGATTTAAAAACAAGTCCAAATATCGTTTTGTATTTTAAAAATACTGATGGTATAGTAGGATTTATTTTAACTTTATTATAAATATATATGTGCTGTTTTAACCATACATTATTCTTGATTTATGATAGTATACATAAGAACAACTTGATTCTTGCCATTTAAATGCAAAAACAGTGTATCGACCTTCTCTAGGATCAATTTTATATATTTTACTTTGTGTTGATTAACTTACTTTACATATAAACACTGTGTGCATGCATGAAACAAAGTGAAGCAATATCATACCTTCAAAATACTACCTACAATTTTATAACCCTTGTTATATTGTTCAAAAAATCAAAATAATATTTGCAGGACATATATATTGGGCTCAATCATCCTTTTTGAACTGCCATGAGAAAAGACCAATCTCACATCAAACATTCCAACTTTATTTCTATTTAAATACTATTGATGCCATATGCATTTAATGTTAAACTTTCATTTTTTTAATTTAGTACATTTATTCTAGTAATGTCCATTTTATCAAGTTCCAACACATTCAGTAAATAATAGCCTTTAAATAGAACATTTCCGGGGGAAACCTCTTCAGGAGCTTTTTATCAGTAAAACAGTGAAGGAAAAGTTTTACTCATCAGGCTAGAAAGTTGCTGCAAGATGAGATTTTAGATGCTTTGTTACATCATGTTAGATATTTATTTACCAACAAACATTTGATGATTGATTGTTTGCTTTTGTTAAAAAAATGTCCTATGCCTGATTTGAATCCAAAAAAAATTCTGAATGAAAGGTGGCCCACATATGAATCCAGATCATAGAAATGGAAAATTAATGTTATATCTGAATCATAAGACCCTTACATATCCACACATATATAATAAACCTTAAGTGTCAATAGCTAATTGGTCAATTATATATAAATTAAATATCAAAGCTCTCATGCTTAAATTTAAATCCAGAAATATTTCAGCAGTCTGTTGTGAAGACAATACTGCATATAAGTTGGAAATTAATGCATGCATCTATTTTTTTTCCTTATTTAATATTAAATAGCCCAATAATAAGTTGATCTTGGCCAATTCATATGAAGATTATGTAAACTCTACTATTTTAATTTCAATCTATTATCTATCTGTCATTTCTAGTTCATTGAATTATTTAAAATCATAAATAAGGATAGAAAGTGTATGCTATGTTCTTACCTATTCATAATGTTTCCTTATTTATTGGTTTAAGTTTAAGCATGAAAATGTGGTAACATATTTTACAAGTACACATATATATCTGCATGTTAAGTTTTTTTGTCAAGAAGACAAATTTTTTTCTGCAGATAAGTATAATAACTAAATGATAAAAAAATACAATCAAGCAATTACACCTGATCATTGTTATTGCCAGTTTGTCATTATTTATCATCTTTTTAATTATTTTAGCATTTCAGTTTGAGAGCTAAGTCATATACTTGAAAAAAATCTTGCAGTATTAAGATATATACTGTATGTGATTGTAATGATTTTTTAATCTTGAATTTAAAGAAAACTTTAATCTGAAACAGAGTACTGCTTTTATACAAATGGTTTACTTTCTAATAATATGTGAATGTTGTTCAATATGAATACATTTGGAGTCTAATTAAATATAATGAAGCAATAATATTGACTGCTGCTATTCCCAGTATCTCAATAATAATTTTATTTTAGTACTTTTTTTTTTTTTAGAGATTTATCATATACTTTAATGAAGGGTACATTATAAAAATTGATGCTTCTAGTTATATAACTTATGGTTAAATTACATCTTTTTAATTTTTGTGCACATTCTGCTATTCCATTGTACATTGGTCTATTAAGATATTCCTAAACATATTACTGCATATTCCTAAACATTTGAGCTTCTCATAATGAATCTTGTATCAGTATTTAATGTGAAATGTTAAGACTTTTTTCTGACTACATGCCACCTCAGGATTGACATTAGATGTGAGCAATTTGTTTAGCTCCAACACAGCAATATATTGTAAGTGTTTAAGGAGATTTATTTAAACTTCCTTATATTAATAATATCAAACTCTGTGGTCAAGTTGCAATCTTTAGTGTCTATATAAATATATTGGACCATAAATAAAGGTGATATTCCATGTTGATTGTTTAAAGGAGGTTGCCTTGACAACAGTTTTAGATTGTTGACTGTTATTAATATTGGGAGATTATTGACTGTTATTAATATTGGGATTATCTGTTAATTGGTTTTTAATGATATATATATAGGTATGTATAATAAATAATATGAATATATGAACAAAGCATCACACATATAAATACTGTATTTAAATCTGATGAAACATTAAAACATTTGTAATATTTTGTTTAAATCTAATGAAACATTAATTGCAATCTATATAAATAAACAATAAATCAATTTTAACACATTTCACCACACATGTAAGCTTTAAAATTGTTAACAGCTATCCAATGTAAAATAACAGACCAGATCTCTTACTGTATACATGTATTTTAGTCAAATAGATTAGTGTAAGTTTAACACCTGCTAACTAAAATGTATATCTGCTATTAGTATGTTAGAATATTCATAATTTGAAAACCAAGATCAAAGCTTGGGTTGCTATTCTAACATGATTAGCAGGTGTAAATCTTCATGAAATCTGACAAGACTAAATGTAGCAAAATACAAAGCTTTGATTGTTACTGTAGCATAGTTGACAGATATAAACCTTTCTGACAAGCCTATGTATAGACAAATGCAAATATGGTGTGAAAGGGCTGATTTCATTTATATTGAATAATAATAATAATATGTGATAGACTGTGCTAATACCCATCTCATGTTAATTTACATTTAATACAATTGCAGTTACTATTTTTAACCTAGCACTGAGTAACATTTTTCATGTTATAATAAGATTGCAAACAAAGTTATAATTATCTCTGTCATGTGATTGTTCATTGTTATATTAGCAATTAAAATGATGTTACATATGTGTGACTATGTATTAATAACTTTACATCTTAAAACAGGTTGTTTAATTTAAATATGAAAGTCAGACTTCTGTTCTAGTATGTTTAATAATATTTAAATCTATCATATCAGATGATGCTATGTTTAGTTGAAGCATATGTATAATGTGAGTGGGCTGCGCTATTATTTTATCAACAATTTTAAGGTTTATGCAATGGAGACTTTATAAAGAACAAATTGGTCCTACAACAAATGCAAATGCTAAATGAATATGGACAATACAATAGGCTGAAATAGAATTTATATGTATATAGTGCTTTCAAAATCTTTTTACTTTGATTCGAGTATCAGAATCTATTTTTAATGGTTTGTAAAATCAATTTTAGTTCAACTATCTGTCCATTTGTGCTTTTATCAGTAGTTTTTTTTTTTAAATTATGTTTTCTGCTATTTTTAACAAGAGTTTGAAAAATAGGGAGAAAATTAATTAACATAGTTATTTTGGACTTTGTATTATTATATTTTTTCTATTTAAATGATTGAGTTGGGTGATAGCCAAGCTTGCCCAAATTGCAAGCCACATTACGATTTTGTGCAGCCCTCCTATATATTTATTTTTCACATGTGAAAAAAATAAAGCAGTTTAGATCAAATGCATATTAAATATTTTAATTTATCACTAATCAATAACCTCAATGTTGGTAATTTTATTAGGTGTTTCATATCACTATCATAATCATTAATCATTATCAGTCTATTGTAGGATTGTCTTTCCAAGTTCAATCCATCTTCTCTAATCTTTAAACTCTCTTTTCCATATCACCCCAACATTCTTTCTATTTCATCCATCCATCTCATGTGCAATCTCTTTTTATGTCTTTTACAATCTCTTGGAATCCAGTTTAACATTTCAATTGTTTCATCTATTATTTTTTCTAATAATATATGCCCAGCCCATTTTACATCAGTCTCTTTAATTCTTTCAATAATTTCAGTAATACCTGTTTGTTCTCTTATTCATATATTTTATTTTTGATCTCTTCTTATCATTCCTAACATACATCTCTTCATTTGAGTGATCTGAAGTCTCTGTATTGCTCTTCTGTTAAGTGTCCAATCTCAGATCCGCAAGTGAGAATTGGTACTACACATTTATTAAAAACCTTTTTCAAATACATAGGCACATTTCCTTCTAATATTAAGTTATTTCTACCAAAAGCACTATAAATATCACTATATACTTAAGTATTTTTCAAATATTGGATGAATTAACAAAAACTTAATATATATTTAAAAATAAATCCTCAGCAATTCTGAAAAGTGTATGTCATTTTCTTATTTTATATTTGCAATTTCATATCTCATCAAAAACCAAACTTATTTTTGAGCAAAGTAAAACTTAAGTCCTGCTAAAAAATAAACAAAAAAAACAACAACTGAAGTGTAAATTAGCACACATTTAATGGTTTGTTAGTATTTTATAGTTACTCATTGCTGATGTGATTTATATAACATTTTTACATGAGACAGCTACTTTACCTAATCTAAAAATATTAATTGATAAAATAAATATTGATATTTAAAAATATATAAATATGTAACAAAAAAACGTGAATGTAATTTAAAATTGTATTGGATAATATAAACTAATAAAAACAGAAACAATCCAAATGGACAACATAAATTTATAATATGTTAAAAAATAGCAGCACAATACCAAGTAATGTTTCAATGTACTGCATAATAAAAATAAAGGCAATGAAAAAAAAAAACGTGGAAAAACATAATGTTAAAATTAACACTACTGTAAAAAAAGTATATTTATCATTTGTTTTGGTAGTAGTTTTAAAAGAGTTTTATTTAGGGAGAATATTGGTTTTTTAATACATTAACTTTTTATAGGACATTGACTAAACAAGAGTCTATAATGTCACTACTGGGTTGATAGTGGATGATTTATGGAGATATTAATCCAGGGTATGGAATAAATCCTGTGGTTTATAGATTGTTGTCATCAGCTATCTGGAAATGTATTGGGCTTTGGAATTTTGAATAGATTCCAGGTTTCTTCAAATAAAAATTTGGAGGAAAGGGTCATGTCTTTATGTTTGATTTTGTTTAAAAGAGAAATGAATAAACTGTCTGGGTCTAGTGGAGGAGTTGTGAATACTAATTTGCATCTCACATTCCAGATAGAGTGGGTGAGAAATACTGACATTCTTATAATTGGAAACTGTTTACTTTGTAGAGATTCTTTTAACGAGAGGATTCTGTAAATATCAATTTTACTGTTTTGGAAGATTAAAAGTTTGATACTACCAAGTCGGGTACATGAGCGAATTATGTGGTCAAATGTCTCATCATGCCTCTTGCAAATAGGGCAGATAGGGTCAATGTTGTTAAGGAATCTCTTGTGGTGGAGGAACCAGTTGGTATGCATGGCTCCCAGATTTACTTTTACTAGATAGTTTAAAAATTTAGGCTCTAAAGCTAAGAACTTGAATATTGAAGTAATTCTATGATTAGTGATGCCAAGCATTGGCAAAATTGAATTGATTTCAGGATTGATTTTACGGTGGGCTTCCCAGATGGTGATTTTTGTATTATATGGATTTTGTAAAGTAGATGTAAATTGATTGAGAAGCTGGAGAACCTGGTCTAGCCAGCATTTTTGAGGAGGAGGTCTGTCCGTCGGTTGAACGGCCTCTGATATATTAAAGGAGTCATGTTTTTGTAAGAGGTTATGAATCAATGTGTGAGATTTTTGAAAGATAATTGAGGGGATGGAGTGAAAGGACATCCCGTTAGATTTGCAATGGTATTGCATCCTTGTCATGCTTATAGACGTTGTACTGTTTTTCCAAAAGAGTTTAGCACATAGACTATTGATTTTTTTGGTAAAGGCTTTTGTTGCTGTCATGATGGGGAGGTAGTATGCAATCTTGGACATGACTTTCATGTTCAGTAGTGCTATTTTTCCCTGTATGAAGAGATACACCCTGGAAAGGGTTTGTATAGTCTGGGATGTGGAATTGATTAAGGAGTTCTGTAGTTTTTTTGACATGGCTGTTTGAGACATGGAGATAGGGAAGCCAAGAAAGTCCTGGGGCTGGGATGGAGTGAAAGGACATCCCGTTAGATTTGCAATGGTATTGCATCCTTGTCATGCTTATAGACGTTGTACTGTTTTTCCAAAAGAGTTTAGCACATAGACTATTGATTTTTTTGGTAAAGGCTTTTGTTGCTGTCATGATGGGGAGGTAGTATGCAATCTTGGACATGACTTTCATGTTCAGTAGCGCTATTTTTCCCTGTATGAAGAGATACACTCTGGAAAGGGTTTGTATAGTCTGGGATGTGGAATTGATTAAGGAGTTCTGTAGTTTTTTTGACATGGCTGTTTGAGACATGGAGATAGGGAAGCCAAGAAAGTCCTGGGGCTCAGCTAGAAATCTAAATGAGACTTTCTTTCCCGATAGAATTTTCCAAGATGAAGATTTGTTGGAGTTAAATTTGAGTTGTGAATTAAGGGAAAATTTATCCAAAATTTTGTAGAGTGCTGGGAGATGTTTTTGAGATGGTAGTATTACGAGGACATCATCCATATATGCAAATAACTTGAAGGATTTTCTGATGCAAGGAATGAATACTCCAGTGAATGAGATTTCTATATTTCTCAACAGGGGGTTGAGATAATATATAAAAAGGATAGCACTTAATGGAGATCCTTGAGGGATAGACAAGTCGGGGGAGAACCCATCTGTGTAGAATCCATCTAAGGAGATGTTAATTAGCCTATTGTAGAGAAGATTCTCCAGAATCTGTATAATTTGAGAAGGAATGTTGAGGTCTTTTAGAAGAGTAAGAAGTGTGTGAATATTGATCGAGTCAAAAGCCTCTGTTATGTCTAGCTGGACTGCAATTGGTTTTGATAAGCGATTAGATCTAATATGATCAAGGAGAATCTTGACTTCACCCATTGCTGTCAGGGCTGAAGATCCTTTTCTTGCATATTGTGACTGAACAATATTGTCTAAAATTTTTTGCTGGATTTTCTCTTTAATTACACCGATAACTTTGATTAAAATTGGTGTCATGGAGATAGGCCTTATGTTATGGATGTTGGTTGGATCTTTGTTCTTCTTGATGAATGGCACTAAGGCAATCAGGTAGAGGTTATTTATTTCCCTTCTTTTAGTGGATAGATGATTGATCATGTTCATCATGATTGGGATAGCAAAGTTATCAAGGTGGGAAATTAGAAACCTTGGTATAGCATGCATCCCAGGATGAACACTATCAGAAAGTGCTGATAGATGGTTTTTAAGATCAGCTGCTGTTAGACCATGGTTTATAGAATATGGGTGATCCAGCCATTCACTGATAGTCTTTGGAAAATTATTTTGAAGTCGGTTTTTGAAGTGAAGACCAATGTGTTCAATCATGTGATGACCAGTGACATAGTTTCCATTGACAATAATGGAGGTTGGAGTGTGAAGTTTTTTCCTAGCTCCCAATGCCCATCGCAAATATCCCTGAGTGTAGTAGTTGTTTGATTTTCAAAAATAAATTTAAAAAGTTTTAAAATTGTTTATTTTAAAACAGTGTCCCATTATCGATCATATCCACATGATGACTTGAAAATATGGACTAGAATTTTTAAGTAATTATGAAATTTGTGTAAAGATATTATTATTCATTTGTGATTACTTATTTTACTAAAATAAATTTAAAACATTAGTTTTAAAATTGCCTTTTTTTTTTTAAGAAAAAAAAACTTTTTTTATTTGTTTGTATAATTTTCGATTAACGTATCTTCAGTAAATGTTTGGACATTTGTGATGTGTCCACCATTTGTATAGTATTTTATTCTATGATTAGCATTCTTTCATTCAGTTATTAAGATTGTATCACTACTTCTCACCAGATTACTTGTGATGTGTTTTCATAATATCTTTAATAATCTACTGCTAATTAATAAACTTTATTGCTGTTTATTGTCAAACATGTCTGGCAAGAAAAGAAAAATTCAAGATGAAAAGCAAATGTATCAAACCAGATGGGAATCAAATTATTTGATTACAAACAACAAGAAAAAAATAAATAAATTCAATGTTTTGTTTGCAGCCAAGTTTTGTCAGTGTTTGAAGAATATAATGTGAAATGATACTACACTGCATTGTATAGTAAAAATTTTGAGAAGCATATTGGAGAATCAAGAAATATCATTATTGCAGAATATAAGAAGAAATTAAGCACCAAACAATTTTTTTTACACAAAAAATACTGCACAAAGTTCTAGCCTTATTGCTTCATATAAAGTAGCATTGGAAGTAGCATTGGACTTAGAAAGCTTTTTAGCAATGGTATGATAATGAAGAAATATATAATTGAAATGGCAAAACAATTTAATGAGCTGAAATTAGTTGAGAAGTTCAAAACAGTTGCATTATCTCATCAAACGGTCACAAGACATGTAAAGCATATGGATCAATATGTTACAAAAAAAATTGAGTGATTCAACAGCAAAGAATGAGTATTTTTATTGTATTTGAATGAAAGCACTGATCAAGCAGATATAAATTCAACTTTTAATTTTTGTTCAAACTATCCCAGAAGACTTTATTATTAATGAAGAGATACTCAGTCATATCTTTGCATGGAATCACTAAAGGTATTGACATTTTTAAAGTAATTCAAAACTGTTATAAATTATGGAGGATGTTCTTGCATTATAATAGATGGGATCAGAGCCATGAAAAGGATGGAATAGGTTTTTGTGGATTATTGAAATAGAATAATATTAACTGCCTTATAATCCATCACACAATTCAACAAGAAGCATTCTGTGAGAATTCTCTCCATTAAGTCAATGCCATGAAAATAATTGTAAAAATAACTAATATTATAGAAGAAGGTAATAAATCTCTATCTCATCCAAAGTTTTTTTTTTCTTTGAGTGCTTGTTGGATGCTGGAAAAAATTTGTATACTTTTTTGCCATTAGTCTGACACAACAAAACTTAAAAATTGAACATAAGATCCTATATTATAATAGATATGACTAATCATTTGAATGAGATAAATATAAAACTGCAGGACAAATAAAATATTTCTTACCTTATATGGTCGTTTGAATGGCTTTAAAATTTAAAATGAAGTTTTTAAATCAGCATTGGCTAATGACATTCTTCCTCTTTTGCCAAATTGTAAAAAACATTTATAAGAAATTAAGACTTTTGCTAGAGCATCATTTATAGCTTATGTAAAATATATTGAAGAAATCATTGAGGATTTTGAGAATCAGTTTGGTGACTCTAAGGAAATTGAAGAAAATATTTCAAATTTTACTCAATCCTTGATTATCAATACTGAAAATGCAAGATTTTATCTTCAGCTATAATTGTATGATTTAAAGTCTGATTTTTATTTTATTTGCAAAAATGAAAAAGGAGATATTTTTAAATTACTACCAAGAAAGAGATGTGCTGAATGCTCAGAACACATATTTTTGTGAAAACACTTTTTCAATATTGAAAGTGATTAAATCATAGTATAAATGTTCATTAATAAATAAATCTCTTTCAAATTTACTGTGACTGGCAACTATTGAGCATTGAGATTGATATAGGTACTCCAGTAACTGAAGCTGAACTACTGTAGAGTTCTCATTGAAATGAAATAATTATATCCACTGACTAAATGATTTTTTTAAAGTACTGTGACTTAATTTATAAAATTGTAATGTGTTTGCTAAACCTATCTAATGATATAACTCTATAAATAATTTAATGTATATATATTTATTCTAGATATGGTCTTCAGGCAAATATTTTTTATGCAGCCTTCATATTGCCTAAGATCGGACTACTCTGCTAGGCCATAGGCTTGGAGCAGATTATTCCTAAATACATACATATTCAATATATGCTAAGCAGAATGAAAACTATGATGAGTGAGATTCTATAATTAATTTACATTTGTTCTAGCATGTCTACTGTATATGTGATCCCATTATTTTATGTACACATAGTAAGTATTCAAATTAACTGTAGGTTAAAGTATTTAAAAAAAAGGAAACAAAGAAGTTTGTTGATCTTGTTTGTTTTTTCTGTCAATTGATCCATGGATATTGGAGATCTTGAAATACAAAGTTAACTTGATAACCATGGCAACCTAATGTTTTAAATAATATTCTAGCTTCAAAATCCTAAATCTGTTGTAATCAATCTTAGAAAAAATAAATAAATAGGTAAATAAATGAGATTTTAGAAATAGTTAAATGTATCCCCAAAAATTACTTGACTAAAATCAACATTGCTATTAAATATTACATATTTCAATTTCTGTTATTACAATCACCATAGCAACAAATATTACCCCATTAAATGTTTTTGTGTTTCATGTATATTTATTTGTAAATTAATTTGGGAAAAATTATTATTAAAAAAAAATATGTAAAAATATATCCATTAGAATGTATCAAAATTATAATATAAATTCTTTTTTTTTTTTGGTTTAAAATGAAAAAAAAAATCATATGGAACTTAGATTTCATTTTCCATGTATCCAATTCTCTTAAAATTTCCATTTCACTTACAAAAGGAAAGCAAACCTTTCTTGAACAGATTGTTTATCATGGAGTTAAAATCGAGTGATTTTCAACAATCGTTATGACTGCAATAACATCTTCAAGAATATCTGATAAATAGAACTAAGACACTGTAATTCGAAGTCTTATCATTTTGTCTTTGCATAGAAGGGATCGTTTTTCGTGTCTTCCAAAAATTTATTAAATATTATTGTTTAAATAGTTAATTCATAAAACAATGGAATAATTAAAGTTTTAACTATCTGCCCATTCAGAGGGGCAGCCTGCTGATGAAATTCCAGAGGAAGCGACAAAAATATGAAAGAAGGAAAATCCCATCAAAAAATGCCTTGTGTTGCAGATCAGCTATAAAGATATTCTGTGTTTAAAAATCCAGGATTACATTCATTTATTTGCGGTGGATATAAACCCCTTTATGTTTTATAGATATTGTATTTCAAATCAAGAAAATCTACAAGATCGATCATTTCAATTTATATTATAATAAGCAATTTTAAACTCCATTCTTGTAAGTCAAAAAAAAAAAAAAAAGGAAATAAAAGAAAAAGCTAGTATTAAATCTTCACTTAATTTAAAATGGATTGTGTCATTATAGAAATTCTTTTGCACGTTATTGCTAATGAAAAGAAAAATTAAAGCAGCCAGTGATGTATAATTTTGCATCTGTTGTTTTGGAAGCTAGATAATTATCTACTTGCAAGAAAACATTGAAAGTTAAACGCGCTAAGGGAATTAAATTCGAATTTGAATGACTTACCTACCACTCATGCTTATCTTCTCTATTCAAAGAAAATTCATCTCTACACCTTAGGATTTGAAATAAAGAATCGGAAGCTACTATGAATCAGTGAATAGTGAATGAATATGAATAGACTTTCATTTATATATGTTGTGGGGTTTTTTTAATGCATATATGTTGATTTTTTTTTTTTTTTTAGACAAGGATATATAGATATGGGTATGATAGAATTCACTCAATGAAAAGGTCGGAGAGATTAATTTAGTTATCATTTAGGCTCTTATCTGATGATTTAAATGAATACAACCTGATGTTTCTAAATATTTCATTTTTTTTTTTTTGTATGTTCAAAATTTGAAGGGTTTAAATTATAGCAGGTATTTTTCTTTTATGTTTGTTTAATTATAATAGCATTAATGAATAAATAGAGTTCAATTTTTTATCACATTTTTTTTTTTATCATTATATATGATATTTCAAATCTCTCCTTCCGTTTCATCTTGTGTTATTGCCATGCAACACATTTGAAGTTCCATATATATAGATTTATTACTTTTATTAATTTTAATCTATTGTCAAACATCGATGGATGTTCCTTTTTTTCTTATTCTTTTATTACCGTTATTCATTTTTATTTTATAAACTAATAAATTTAAAGTTGATTTTAAATCAGACGAATCGATTTCATTAATTTTTTTTTGAATGCGCAAGATAATTTTAGTACTTTAAATTTGGTCTAAGATTCAAACTCATTTTGGTAAGTGAACTAGAATTAAATATATGGTATGTTTTATACATCTCCATTTTTTAAATCCTATTACATATAAATTTTACATTTAATAATGCATTCAAATATTTGTTTATTTATTTAAATCAATATTACTAGTAAAATAATTTTATTAGCTCAGAGTTGATGATCTATCTATTTGCTTATTTTGTCCGGTTATAAAATCTTTATCGATTGTGTTTTGTCATTAGTCAGAATGACTTATCTTAATTACTTTTTAAATTTCTTTGAAGTTGAGATCATAAATTTCAATAACTAGTCTAACGGAATATTATCTTTGGCTTGGATCACTGCCAATTATTGTCATATTATAGCTTAATTATTACAAAGTCCATTTTATATTCGATTAACTAGAGATTTAAAAGGATAAATAATATCTGAGATTATAATTCAGTAAACGCCCAATGGAAACTTAGGATATTATTTTATGTAATATGATTGGGCACTATAAAATGTGAAATTAGCTAATGGAAGTGATTGATAATAAATTCTCTTGGAGTATTTCAGTTTAGAATATAAATGTAGCAATAATTGCCGTATCGCTCTACTGTAGGATATGGATGAAATGTTTATATTATATTTAACGTTTTATTGAAATAGGTATACATTTGAGTAAAGGATTATTTTGTTTTAACGTTTAAAATAGTGTATAGGTTTATAAAACGTTTTCCAAAAATGTACTTATAATTATTTTAAAAAAATTAATCTATTTAAATAAAATAGAATATCATTAAATATTAAGATAAATTTGAATTACTAAAAAATAATATTAAATTAATAAAGTATGTCAATTTAGTTTTATTTAATTGTCAATTGAGTAGATATCTCAAGTACACATCATTGTTTAGGGCAATGATGTACGATTTTACTTCTTATTACAGTTTACTTTGTAAGTGTGATAGATTTGTTGATGTTTGGAGCGGTGATCTAGTTGGCTTACTTCGTGTTAAACATTATCTTGATAAGTTAGATTTTAATATAGATTGTTAGTAGTATTTTAGTGTAATGTAGCAGACAATTTAAATAATCATATGTGGGAAATATGGTTATGGCCTAATATGACCAATGCCTGAGTTAGATAATTGTACACAGGTTATTACAGAGTCACTATTTATTAATGCATGTTTTGCTTAGTGATAAAGAATATCAATCTTGAGGGCATTTCTTTGTGACAAATGTTGATTAAGGGCATTCTTTGTGATAAATGTTGATTGAGCAAATGTAGAGAGGTAGTGAAATCAAAATCCATTATTATTGTGATGATTGTGCACAAGTGGTAATTATTACAAAATGCTAAATCAACTTTAGGGCTTTTATAAAATGACATTCCATATTTATGTGGAATCTAGAGTGTATGAATGATTTTTCAATTCTTAGGCATAATAAGATTTATTTTTATTTATTTATTTAAAGTATATTCTTTATTAATAACACAAATTTTATATACACTTTTTACAAATAAACCACATGGTTTAACTATCAGATATACATAATAATTATTTCACTCTAATTTAAAAATACTACACTATGCAAATGCAGAGAACATCACTATATATCCAGGTCTTCTATAAACATTTTGATTTAGATTATCAATCCCACACTTCACATAGTGTCGGCATACATCCACACCATATTTTGACCATAATTTTCTTCGGTAGGTATCTTAGGCATTGATTAAAGTATTTGGTCCAATCTTTACCTAGTTTTTTCAACCAGTTATACTTTTTATTATCAAAGATCGCATTACATCTTATGGACCATATTGTTTTCAATGTATGTATTATTGCCAATGTGTTATGTGGATTAAAGTTCACAAAGTTTCTTTTTACTATTTTATTTAAGTTTATTATTGGTTTATGAAACACTTTATTTCTAATGTGCCAGAGGGCCTTACACTCCTCAAATAAGTGCAATAAGCTATCTTCCTTTATTTCACATAACATGCATATTGGTTCCAAGTTCATATGGAGCCTACTATTCATCAGGGCCTTAGTAGGAAGGAGCCCATTTAGGAACCTAAACGTAAACCTAATGTATGATTGTGGTGCACATATCTGTTGTAATTTCTTCAATATATTATTTATATTTAATCCAGGTAAAAATCCTTCTATATTCGTGCATTACTTCCCTGATTTTTTATCTCTCTATATTTAACCCCTTCCAAACTAATCAAGTTTAGATTGTCCTGTAAATCCCTGTATGCTATCCACAGGTCAGCAAAAAAGGATCTTCTTTCTTTCCCTATTTCATGGTAGATGTTAACTTCAATCGGTGGAGGGTTAAAGCATTTATCTTTAATGTAGCTTTGATAAACATAATATATTCTTTTAGGTCAATTGAGTTGAGATCTTCCTTATTAATAGGTAACTGTAATGTTGAGATTGAAACTAGACTTGTTGCCCTTCCCCATATATATTTCTTTGCCATTCTATAGATCTTACTTGTTGTTGTGTTATAGAGGTCAACCCATGGGGCATAATAGTTCAATATACCTATTGTTATAGCATTAAACACTCTAGCCCTTGTAACTTCATAAAATTTTAATGACGAGAAATTGTTTATCCTTGTGGCTATCTTTAATTAATTTATTTAAATATCTGTTAATTGAGATCTTTGAGTTATATAATGGTATTCCTAGAAAATCTGTCGGCATAGCAAGGAATTCACAGGGCATTTTTTTTCCTGTGGCCAATTGCCACATCGCAGATTTTGCCAGTTGAACAGAAGATCCAGTTTGTTCTTGAAATTTATTGAGTATGCTCATAACAACTTGGATGTTGTAGGCATTTTGAAAAATTATTATTAAATCATCAATAAAGGCAACAACTCCTACCTTCACCCCAAGATGTGGTAAATATATACCTGTAACCTTACCTTCTATATCTTTTACTAGAGGATCTATATATATTGCAAAAAGCAATGCAGCCAATGGTGAACCCTGGGGAATCCCTTTGTTTGGTATAAAGAAATCAGATTGCCTCATATAATTTTAAATTGAAATCCTGTTATTACTAATGTAGTTTTCAATTGCGTTTACCAACATACCATGTTCAGGTATTAATTCCGATAAATTATTTATCAAATAGGACCAATTCACCAAATCAAAAGCTGATCTAAAGTCAATCTTCACAGCATAATACTGAGTCAATCCCAGCTCTTTGGCATATTTCACAGCTTCTTGAATTTTCATTGCTGCATTGGTAGCGCATCTACCCTTGACTACATGATGTGCCTTTGAAATCTTAGAGAAAACCACAGAATGAAGTTTCTTCAATAGTATCTTTACTAGTATCTTTGAGTCTATGTCTTCTATTGATATATGTCTTAGCTCTTCTAATGTTGGTGTCTGTTTTATTTTAGGCTTCTTAATACTAAACAAAACCCTATCATTAATGTATGGCCATTTTATCTTTTGATGATTCAATTCCAGCTAATATTTATAAAGTAATAGATTTATTTTTATATTATCCCATATTATTGTGCTTAGTTCATTACAAAATTGGCGATTCCGATTGAGCTAGATTTTATTCAGATTATATTGATACAAAAATAGCGCCCACACATGTGGCTGGATTAGTAAACTAATCATTGATGATCATTATTGATTTCCATAGGAAAATGCCTAATGTTGTTAATTGAATTATTTATTAAATATAATTGTTAGAATTGGAAAAATTCGATTTTTTTTTATATAAAATACTAATTAAAAGCTAATGTAATTTACCATGTTACAATATATATATCTTATAACATATTTTGTATCAAAAAAGATTTTTTGAAAAATCTATTTTGTGATTAATTTATTAAGCAGGAAAATATATCTTGATCTTTGCTTTTTCTTAAGATTTCTTAACTTTTCATCTTTTTTATTAACTTTCCACCATCGATTAAATATAATTATGTCTATATTGAAGATAGATAAATAGATAGATGTGTGTGAAGAGAATCCGCAATTATGATATTGGATGTTTTTTGGATGATTATTACTTTTTAAATTGCTATAGTTTTACTTTCAAATTGAGTATGAAAAATATAATTCTTAGTGAAAGGATTTGCCAACCATGCTTTAGATTCTACTTTTTTTTTTTTAATTTTAAAAGTGGTATCAGTTTTTAATGACAATAATAATTTGAAATAATCAATGGAAAGTTTAATGATCAAAATATATATTGTTTGTATTATATTCACATTAGAGATGTATTATATGTAAATAATTTAAATAATTTATTATTCAGCTTTAAGGAGTTTCTTTATCATTCTACCAATATTGGGTTATAATTCGGATATACAGTATAGGATTTCTTTGGCAGTGACAAGTTTTTATAGAGGTGTTTTTATATTCACCATTTTTATAGTCACCAAATCTGTATGAAAGGAAACAGATATATTAAATGGACCCAGTTTTTAGTTTATTTGTACTCTTTCTTCACTTTTTTTTTCTTTAACATCTTTGAAATATTTTAAAAATCATTCAGCAATTTACAGATCTTTGATAGATATACATTGATTATCAAGAGTATTGCCAGCTTTGTTCCAGTCATAAATAAATTTAGAAAGCTGCTATGAATTTTTTATATTTTTCATAGAAAAAGGAGTTTTAATCAACTTTTCTAAAATTTAGTCTTGACACTGAATGGCTTTCAGCAAATGAAATAAGAATTTTAATAATGATAAAACTTGCTTTATGCTGTGGATAGAGGGAAAAATCTAATATGAATAGAATGTATAGAACTAGTGCATATAAATCATTTTTCACATTGTGAAAAAATGGTAAAATACAAACTATCAGTCTACCAGTATGGGTGGGAGATGTAAGTATGTAATCTAGTTCACCTGATAAGAAAAAAAAGTTTACATAATACATATGTAGTGTGAATGGCCCCCTGATAAAAATTTAAAAAATTGAAAATATCTTGAAATAATTTCATAAGATGTTTAAATTATATGAAACTAGTTCCTATCTTGAGAAAGAATAATGTAAGAAAAATGATTGAATTATCAACATGATATGGAGATCCAGGCCTTTAATATTTCTAAATCACTTGATGAGTGAAAATTAGAGTCTGAAATTTTGATCCAGATGGCTAGTTACAATGTAATGGAGTTTGAGACAAAAAGTTTTTTGATAAGCTAAGTTTAAGAAATGCAAAAGAGTATTATAACCAAGTACCAATATCATAGATTATTGTTGGAAATAGCTTATTATTTGCCATCTTTTAACATAATTTACTCTAATGTTTAAAATTTAAAATCACATATGGTAAATCAGCATGTAGAACCTTCTTTTTGTAATTATTGAAACAGATCACAGAGTTGCCTTCTTCCCCCTACAAGTGCAAATGGAATGTTTATTTGCTTATTTAAACTTTAAAAGCTGAGAAATATGCACTTGTATTAGTAGAACATCAAAGGCTTTTAAGGGAACTGAAATCTATGAATGTAGTTGTATTAATAAGGTGTGGAAGAAGAGGTTAGAATTAATTTGTATTGGGATATTTATAAGTTAATGTTATTGACATTAAATACAATGTAATAAGTATAACTTTCTTATTTTTCGCTTATTCCAAGAGATCAAAGTCTTGAGAAATTAGCATAAATGTTTAGTGATGCAAGCAATAACAAATTACTACTGACTATGATAAAGTGTTATTGTTTGATCAAGGTATCTGCTACCTATTTTTTTAAACCATCTTTTAGACAGAGGTTATATATATATATATGTTATTCTAAATATGATAATATGTTGGACTATTTCCATTATCTGTCAGAATGTTGAATGTATAGAAAATTTGAAAATTTTCTATATATGGAAATAGTCCAATATATTATCACATTTAGAATTATATTATATATGTTGTTTCAAAAAATTGTCCATTAATATATACTGAATTGTAATCGTTTAATTAAATCTTGAAAATAAAAGGAGAGGGAGGGAAGTAGCTGTCGTTTATTTTTCTTTTTAAAAAAATTGCTTTCTGAGCCTTTCTAATTTTGAATGTTTGTTTTTATTCCTGGAATTATTAAATAAAAAATATACTTTCTCTGGAAAAAAAAAATCAAGCCTTCGATTCAGATATTTTAATGAAATAAAGATTAACGCGAGGAAATAGATTTTTAAAAATGCACTGTACTGACATCTTTGAAGTTAATTAGGAATATTCCATTTGCATATTTAGGGGGTGATGGTAAGAACATTCTATTGTAAATAAAAAACGAAAATGATTTAAAAGCATGTTTAATACTTAATAGATGTTAAAGTTGCCATTTATATTAAGCTGAGATTGAAATTTAATTCATTCGGGTTAATTTTCTTTCAATGTTCGTTTTTTCTAATAATCGATACATTTAATTGAAATATCTTAATAAATAAATAAATTGGAGATATAATTAGTGTTTAGAATTTTAAGAATAACTGATGCCCTTAGTCTTTCACTATCCACGCTGTCGTTATAAAGTGAAGGATTGAAGTATGAATATTTTATCACTTAGGTTCTTTTAGAAGGAATTAATATATCTTCTGCTAGAGAAAAACGATGTAGTAGATTTTCTCACTTTAAAACATTTCTCTACTAACCAAAAACCTTCTTTGTAGTATTTCATTTTGCATCATTTGTTAACCAATTAGTAAAAGTTTATAAACAGTTTTAAATATTGAATATATATCTTTCAACAATGGAGACAAAGTGCTGAAATATTAATATACATTTATCGACTGAAGAACTGACTGCACATTTGTTCAATATATATATGCATATATACATACTATATATCCATGGTTTATATACTGTATATGTTTGGATAATAAAACACGTCTTTATTTTTATAGTAGGCTTATAGATAGAGTATATATTGAAACTCGAATTTGAAAATTTCTATTTTAAAACACTTTTAGATCAACAGTCATAAGTCTTACAAAAATATGAATAAATGCCACAATTTCTATTGCACACTCACTAATAAAAAATTTGAAATGTTAAAAAATATCAGGCTATCTGCATGCTACATGTAAACATGTGATTCTTAAAAACTTGCAATTGTAAGCTAAAAGTTTATTTTCGAAACTGATGAGAATTTGCAGAAACCTTTATTATTCAGTGTTTACATCAGTTCATTGCAGTATAGTGAAATTAAAAGAGTTTAGTTTCCATAACACACTCTTAATTGAATTGTTAAAAATCAGATCAATTATCCATATGCCATGTGAATAACACATGTTGATTGGAAACTTTTTATTTCATATAAAAGCTTTAAAAAATGCAAATTTATACAACAAATGGCAATGAAAAAATGGAGTGAAGGATTCAAATATTCAATCATTTTTATGGCAACATTTGCAATGTAGCAAAAACATGCTCAAGGGATATGTTTCCATAGCTTAGTTTTTTTTATGGAAAAGTTGAATTTATAAAAAAAAATTACATCAGCTTTTTATTTGTTAATGATTCTCAATTATGTATGAAATATAAAACCAAGAAGTTAGTTATTTCTATACTAAACCCATATCCTTTAAATATCACTAGAAAAACGATCATTGTGAATCATTTAATGTCTGATTTCTTTTATTGTATCAGATAAAAAATGGTGCAACTTCTATTATTAAATTTCTTGTAATTTATGCAATTCTACTAATAAATTACATTTAAATTATGTGAATACATTATGTTTAACTTTAGTCATTGAATGTTTTTCACTTTTTTAAACATCTTTTTTAAGCAACAAATATGAGATTACTTTTTAATGTTTATTTTTTTTTTTACATTATAAATTACAGGTATGTATAAGTTTGAGTAATTCCTTTCAAAAACACACATTTATGAATCCAGAAAAATAATAATCAGCCAGTGTAACCATCATCTAGTCTATATGAAATTAATGTTAATGTTACCATTCCAGTAATATCCTGGCAGAAGCTGAAATTTATATCTCTGTATCTATGTATGAAGTTACTTCTGATGCAGTTATTTCACATATAGTATATGTAATGATGATAAAAAAAATACCCTAATCAAAAACTATATATATTCTTAGCGAAATAGTTCACAGATTTTTTTGACAATATTGTGCACTTAGCTTGGTAAATAAGAATATCTAACCACTTGAAGAAAAAAGCATTCTTTCAACTGGATTGATTTCCTACTATTGAAGAAAATGGGAGAAAAATCAATCTAACTTATTGTTTGTACTCTTTACTTCTCAAACACCTAACCACATAATAAATAAATATAATGGTTTTAACTAATTCTTTCAGTCTAAAATTTAATCTTTCTAACTTTTTTTTATAACTAATTAAATAATCAAATCCAATTACATAATTTTATCTAATAGTGTCTGTCTATCTTAGTTCAGTATTTTAACTGAATAGAAAATATTGTACATTTTAGTTTAACCACATATTTATTGTTTACCTGAAACACTTCCTTGATTAGCACATTTTGTTGAGATTAATTATAAATTAGTTATTTGCCATATCTCCACTAAATGATCATTTTGTCATATTTTCATTTCTCTAAAGGATATTTTATGATTTTATTAAGTATTTGTTATTACTTGAAAAAAATATCAAATCTTTATAAAAATTTAGGTATATATTAAAATTTTGGGAGGATATAACACTTCAGTTCAAAGACAGTATTTTAGCAATTAATTCCATGCAATACATTAGTCAAATTCTTTTTTCTTATCAACTACACTTAAAACTCAATTTAAAGAGATTAAAAGTTAATAAATAATAATAATCAACTGGATAATTAATTGTTGAGAGATCATACCTCAATATGAACAGTGGAAGTGATAGGTTGAGCTTTGATCAAGAAACTTTTAGTTCTCAAGTCTATTACTCTACATCTGCATTAAAATACCTGGACTATATTTTTTAATTTTCATAACTGTTGATAATTTTGAAAAGTTACAAATTTCTGTAATAAATGAATATTTTTTTTTACAAATTGCTTTTTTATTAATTGATTATAGTATTCTTTGATATGACAATTTGTGAAACAATCAACCCATTTTTCAGAAAAGGACATACATACTATCGTATCTCTATTTTAAATGGTTGGGAATTATGATAGTCACTTTAAAAAATTGTTGTTGCTTTGTTCATTGTGGGAAAATGCTAAAGTATGTAGGTTTTTTTTAGTCAGGATTTTTTTTTTAAGAATGGTATTATTCAATTGTAACTGAATTTGTAATCAATTTGATAGACACATATCCACATAGATTTTTTTCTCTATGTTAAAAGAACTGTGATATTGAACAACATAAAAAAAATACTTAAAAATAAGAGATTATATTATATTAAGGATGATGGCAAACTTATGTTTTAGAAAAAGAGAATATAGATTAGAATGACTTGAACAATGATCACGTGGACCTCATATGTAACTGAAAAGCTATTTATAAAATATTGTAACACAGTAATTTCTGGATTGGAAACCATAAACTTTGGAATTTATTTGCATAAGATTTTTATGATCAGTAATGTTAGAGGAAGGGGAAAGAATTTAGAGCCATAGATGGGAGTTGAAATGAGAATCAAAGATGGTCAACCAATTTTAAAGTTACTATCTCTTCTGACATCCTCGCACACCCTAAGACATTAAATATCAAATATTAAGTGTCACAGTGTTTGCATACTTTTTTGTTGCTTTAATAACATTGATTTTAAACTACTAATATATTTCATAATTACCATTTCCTACACTTACACAAAGCAGTACAAAACTCTTCATGTAGTAGTGCCACACAGGGTAAGCCATATTAATGAATGCTAGAAGGTTTATGCATGCAATCCCTATCTAGTGCTTATTCATCTAATATCCACAGACTAGTTTTTAGCTTGGTCTTTCATCAATAAGGAGTCTTGGATATGAGAGCACTGCACCTAGATTTTGGGATCTAAAAGATTATATTGCAGCACCTGTTACCTATTTAGTTAACTATAAAGTTATAGCCCAAAATGAAAACAATGTTTTCAATTCAAGCTAATTTCTTTGTATATGTTTTGGTGTCTTTGTTTTTTTTAATAACCGTAGACATCATTATCCTATGGCAGTATTGGTATTAAGCGACTACTGTATAGAGAATTTGCTATTGTTTTAACAGCTTATGTTTAAACACAAGAAATGGTGATCATATGATGTTTTATTGGATTAATACCAATTTTGCCCATATGATGGTGATGACTATGGTTATTAAAAACCAAATACCCCAAAATGTATAGATACTGAATTAAGTTTAGATCTGTATAAGTAGACAAGTAAATTAGTTTGAATTGAAAACATTATTGTTTTTATTTTGGGTACATAGCTTTATAGTTAACTAAATATGTAAAAAATGGTTACTGGAGGTTTGCATTAGATTCAAAGATCTAGATGCAATGTTCTCAGATTCAAGACTCTTCATTGATGAAAGCAATGAGCTATAGACTAGTCTGGTGATATTGAATGAATAGACACTAGATACGGATTTTATGCATAAATAAATCTTCTAGTTTCATTAATTATTATGAATTGCACTGGGTGGCACTACTGTATGGAAAGATTTCAGAACAAAATTTGTTAGCTTATGTCAATACATAATAACAATTAGAGAATATGGAAATACTAAAAATGGCCTTTTAAATACTGCAAAGAAAAGGCTTTTTCAATAGGTTCCCATTGAAGAATAGTGATGGTTGAAAGCAGTACTTATCAGGGTTGTCAATTAAAAAGTTATGAAAGTTTGAGGGGTATTCTATTGCTACATACCCATTTGCCAATCAGTATGTAATGTTTTTTTATGTTGACTATGGGCCAGATATTTGAGATAAAAATCCTAAGCCTCGTGGAATTTTTTTTTATCCACATGGATTCTTTCATAGCCATAGCAGGTCAATAGTCTATATTATTGCTAATAGCATCAATTACATACACTTATGCATTTATATACTGATTGCAATTAATTTTAATATATATTATTATTAATATCAATATTAGATAATGCTTTAATGTTTTTAACTGGTAATTGACTTTGTAGCTGTAAACAAACATTTAGAGTCTTTATACAAAAAATACTTATTTACCATCAAACACAATAGAGTGTGTGTAATTTATACAATTGTTTCCATCTGCAATTCTGAATACAGTGTGTCTGTACTTTATATGATTGTTTCTCTTTATTTTGTCACACTGTGTCACTACATCATACTATCTATTCTGAGCCATTACTATTATCTCTTATTAAAACCTGTATTCAATCAATCATTTTACAATTATTTGCATACATATTTTAACTATGTAAATTCTGCATTACCCAAATGACAAGTAAGATTATTGTTTATATAAACAAATATTCACTAATTTAACTTTTGTTAAAATTTTTGACAGATTTTTCACAACTGTCCCATAATAATAGTAACTAATATATTTTCTATTATAAAAAAAAAATTGTTTCCTACCTAATTAGTCAAATAAAAGAAATCATAAATTATATTAATAATTTTAATATAAATAATATTAATGGCAAACTATATTATTTAGATTTACATTTAATAAGTATTTGATTAAGAAAACAAATATTGTAATCATAAAATATTACATAATTATTTAATTTCTATTTGTTTATCACATTATCTCCTCATTATAAAAAATATTTATTCGAAAAAGAATAATATGGATCTTTTTTTGGTTTGTATTCATGCCATTATGTAATTATCACCTGAAGGATTAAAAGAATGTCAATTCAATTATATACCATTATATCTTTAATAGAGCAATTACTTCCGACTTTCATTGTTGTGGATAACTTCACTATCAAATTACTCTAATCACACTCCATCATCATTATCATAATAACCTCATTCTTTTAATTGCTTCTCTCAACTATTTAAAGACTTTCAAATACCAATAATCTTTTGTTTTTCCACGTCTACATCTAATCTTCATTTTTATCAAAAATTTGTTTTTCGCAAATACTTTAGACTTCTTGTTTCAATAGGTAAAAATATTTTTGAGCTAATATAATTGTATTTTTAAGCATATGTATTTCGTAGGAGAAATACTATTTTACAAATTTTACTGAAACAATAAAATTCATAGACGTAAATGTAGTAATAATTCCAACAATAATATCACACGACTTTTTATACGCATAACTTTTATGTTGTTATATTACATTATATTTATATATAAATAAATATAACAACAAACAATTTAATTAAAACAAATATAATTAAAATGGATAAAACTGTCTTTCTAATTAATAAAATTCAAAACTTTGTTTTTCTAACTCTAAATTAAAACCCAATCCTAATTTTAACATGTTGGCTATGTTGACTTTCTTATGCAGGTACTTAAAATGCAATTTTCATAATACAATGTAATCATGAACCATGCTTTATTTTGTTCTAAACCCTCTTTCCCTCACATTCAAGGAAAACAGCTCACCTTTTGTTGATAAATATTGATTAGAATAGAATATATATTGTTTACTGAAATGCAAGTGTCAAAACACACATACGCACATATATATATAACATACTTATATATATATTATGTATACAGAAATCAAAATCATAGTATTTTTTTTTTTAAAAATAATGGAGGTGATATTTATTTTATTTTACATAGTGTGTGTTCACTCATACACCTATTAAAGGAATAAGAAAAAAAAAGATCTAATTCCTAAATATTTGTAGTTTTAAAATAAAAGTAAGTAGCAAACTACAGTCTGAACAATATTCCCCCCCCTCCAATAACTTTTTTCCTATGTAAAAACAATAGACTCACTTTTTTTCAAGAAATTATCACAAATTATGTTAATGTTTTATCAATATTCTGAAATTTTGTAAAATCTTTACTTTTAGAAAATATTTTATTAAGCCAAATATTATATGTACATCAAATTTAGTAAGCATAATAAAGGAAGAATAAACTGAAGATATTTTATTAATATATGGAATCTGTACATACTCAGCCCAGAGAATGAGAAATGGCAGCTGAATATTAAAATTCGTGAATTTTAATGGGGTTTTTTTTATTGTTGATTTATTTACATTTTTGTTTATTTGTTTACATTTTACTTTGGATAGCATATAATTGAAATTGCATAATTAAATACAGCACAGTTCATGACTTCACTGTAATTTAATAATGCATTATAAAATATATAAATATTAAATGTTGTATAAACTAGCATACCATAGCTAAGAAAATGCAATAATTATCATAAAATAAAAATAAAAGAATTTAACTATTTTTCAAGTTAATAATTTTTAATTCATTCATAAACTATACATTTAGCTATGTTAGTTTTAAAATTAATACATTTTTAATGTTCTAAACCAGTGGTTGCCAACCTGTGGTATGCAGTTCCTGATTGAAAATATTTGTTAAAATTAAAAAATAAAAACAATGTTATAATTTAGGTTTACAAAGAGAACTGTATGCACAAATAAATCATATCTAGATGTCTCATCTCCGTATAAGAAAATGGGCATGGTTTTAAAAGCTCTCATTTGAAAAATCATTATTAAAAATTATAAATAAATTTAAATTGAAACTCTTAGATATAGTGTAAATATTTATTTACAATACAAACATATCAACTTTATTTTTAAGTCTTTCTTTCATATTTTTTTTTTCGTAAAAACAAAATATTACAAAATTTGAATGTATCAATTATTATATAATCTTTTATATTAATTTATAATTACATAATCACACAAAACTCTAAAGATCAAAGCTGCAATTAAATTACAAATATCTTTATAATTAATTTACAAAAACAAATAAGAATGGATAAAAGAAAAGAATAATAAACTCATTCATGTATGCATGTATTTTACCTTTTACTGTTTTTCCATATTAAATATGAGCTTGCTTGTGTTTATGATGTTTAATAGAAATTACAATAATAAATTCTAAAAGAAGAATTATGTGGTGTAAAATTTTTCATGATGGAGTAAGCAGTTTTTGCATTTTCAAATTTTTTCAAATTATTTGATATAATTATTTGAAAGCTTAAAAGCTGAGCACTTTTACATTTTCAAATTATTTGACAGACATTAGTATACTTTTGATTATTACTGTGTCAACATGTCATGGAAATACAATAAAAACTTAGTGCAATAGTTTTTGTTGGGTTGGCATTGTGTGTAGAAGATGAAATGGAAACTAAAAATAAATAAATAAATGGACTAAAAATTTTGTAAAAATAAATATTTTTACTCTATATATTTTGAATGAAACCTTATTTCCCCAAGTTGTTCTCAAATTACCTCAATTAGTTTTTCTTCAACTTCTCTTTTTAACTAATTTCTTTTGAGTAAATTTTAATACTTTAGAAAACTCCCAATCAATTATTTTTCAATTAAATTTCATTAATTTTTAATTTTTTGAGTCTGGAATCTCTATTTTAATTTCCAAATTGTCATCATGCCAATTTTTAACATGCATTATTGACTTTTTCATTTCCAGTAGATAATTTTGTCTTCATTTTTCTGTTAGATACAGAAATTATAATATGTAAAATATATTGTATTTCCCATAACTTTTTATATATCTAGTCTTTTAAAATTTTATTTTTATATTTGTCAGACTTAATATCTCATAAACAAATAAAACATTAATATATTTTGATTAATTTTTTATAAAGATGGTAATTTGCATTTGAATAATTCATTTTTCACTTTTTACTTTTAATAAAGTCAACCAAGAAATTGTTCCTCAATGTGAACACTATGAAAACTTTTTCAAATGGTGAAGAAACTGTCAAATTATTTGAAAAAGCTTTTAAACTTTTAAATTATCATTCTTGTCAAACCACAAAAAAATTCGAGAACTTACAAATTATTATATCAAATAATTTGAAAAAATGTGAAAGTATAAAGTGGTTTTAAGAGGGCTTTTTTTCAAATCAAATTAAAACTTTTTAGTAATGAGATTTCAAATGAGAGCTGGAGATAAGACTACTGTATATTATTTATCTAGGCTGTAAATGTAATAGCTTGCTTGGGAGGTGAATAAAAAAAATAAATAGGCATGTTGTTAGTAATTTATTAATAATTGGGTGTCACTAGCCAGCTATCATATTTTGCAATCTCGCATGTGATCTCTTCCTTTCTGCAAAATTGTCTTACAGAGCAATTGAAAGATAATTATTTTTATTTTTCAATTAAATTTCATATGATTTAAGTACTTAATAGGCTTTTTTTTAAAAAAATTCAAATATTTTTTTTTTAATATTATTTTGTGCCCTAAAATGGATGAGTGACTGAAAACAGGAATTCTTAAAAAAGCTACAAATATGAAAATCAATCTGTTGAGTCACTAGCATGTACTTCAAAACATCATGGTGATAAGCACAAAATGATAAGTGTGTAACAATTGTTGGGCATGTTATAGCATTATTAAAAAAGTTCTAAACATCAGTGCTCCACCTAAAAAGAGTAAATATTCTGATGAATACTTGAAATATAGGTTTTCATTCACAGGAGATGCTTGTTTGTGCCATGAATCCATCTTTATTAATGTCAGCTAAACATCCAATATATTGTACCAGACACTTCTCTTCTTTTTATCATCTAGGGCATCACTAAGCCACTGTTGATCTAGAAAATTTGATTTATGGTGATAAAATTAAAATTAATAATTAAAGTTCCAAAATAAATGCCATCAGCTAGACTTAGGGAGAACAAGAGATCTTAAACATTGTTCAAACAGTTGAGGGACAGGACACAGAAACAAATAGCTAAAAACAAATATAATTATTAAGTTTTATTAAATTCAAAAAATATTAGTCCAAAAAAACATATATAAGTTGACTCAACTTTTCCAACCTTCTTTGTCTGAGAGTGCAAGTGAATATTGCGGTATATCAAACACTTTGGCAGATAATTTTATTTTCTCATCTAAATTTTGACTGCTTTGTATGATCTTTTGCCAATGATTTATCTACTCTACTTCCACTTTCCTTTATTAGAGATTTTAATAAAGATGATCTTGAATGAACAGTGCAGTTATCTTTCCTTAACCCAGTAAAAACATTGGGACAAAACAAGAGGGTCCTATGCTCCTTAAATACTCATAAGGGC
This sequence comes from Epiperipatus broadwayi, assembly GCA_028023455.1. NCBI lineage: Eukaryota > Metazoa > Onychophora > Udeonychophora > Euonychophora > Peripatidae > Epiperipatus > Epiperipatus broadwayi. The sequence goes on from JAQFVV010000094.1 coordinate 2,088,081, forward strand.
TGGCCCTTAAGGTTACACCGTACAAGAAAAGGAACAAGATTATAACTTTTTAATCTTTAATATAATAAATAAAAAGGAAATCTCAAAATCTCTATGATTTGAAAGAAAAACAGAACTATATTATCGATAAACCGTCAACTGAAAGATCCACGGTCTACGGGAAATGCAAACACACATTAACTAAATACTTTTAAATGAAAAGGGACAGGTGATAAAAAAAAAGAAAATCACTATTCTCTGCCAAAGCTTTTTAAGAACAATTAATTATATAAAAAAATAAAATACCACTCTTCAACAAAATAATGAAAATGAAAATCTTGAACTGATTCTCTTCAATTTATGGGTTTAAAAATTATATCTACTAAAAGAAATATTTATAAATTACTAATAATATCTAAATTCCTACTCATAAGCCTTTCATATGTTCATATTCTTTTTCTTTGAGTCCAAAATTTAAAGATTTAAGCCCTGGTTAAAATAGAAAAATGTTCAATTACCTTGCAGGCTTCAGTTGTTCCATATGATTTATTCCAATGATGTGATCAAGGTTAAGTTCCAGCAAGCATATACTGCCATGGTTTTTGATCTTCATCAATTTGGTCATGGAGTATGAAGGCAATCTTCAGGATCAGGTTTGAACTAGACAATTAGGACAAGTTCATGATGACACAATTTCGAGCTCTGAGGTTCATCTTAGATGGCTTAGCATGCCATACTTTTAATATGGTTCTTTAAGGTAGTAGTTTCTGCATTCCTTCAGCAATCTTCAATTTTCTCTTAGTAAATTTTTATATATCAGCAATTAGCAATCTTTAGTATGCAATTTTCTGTTACGCACAACTTCTCCATTGCAAATAAAACAGAGCTTTTATATACTATTTATCTCCTGATCTCAAAATCTAATCAGGGCTAGTCTTTATTTCTCACCAGATCTTAATTAAAAGTTTTAATCAGAGCTATTCTTTATCTCTCTCTAAGTCTTAATTAAAATTTTAACCAGGGCTATTTTTTATCTTATATTTTTATTTTTCAAATACTACTTTTAATAAATTAGAAAATAAGTCTCTACCGTTAAAATATATTAAAACAAAAGTGAAAAGAATTATCTCAATTAAAAGTCTTTTAAATCAAAATATTTTTACGATTTCAAAATATAATTAAGTACAAAACAAAAAGGAATAAAATTCTCTCTTCCCTTTTAAAATCTTTATAGATATATATTTTAGTTTTGATTTTAGAAGGGATGACTTTTGATGTGGAGAAAGTCTCCAGTTCAATATGTAGAAAAAGATGTCAGTTTTTTTCCAGAAACTATTAAGTGACTCGAATGTAATTTCTTTTATGATATCTGCAAACAAAGATAATGAAAATTGCAGTTGAAACATCATACAGAATAAGTTACCATATTGATAAAAGTGGTAAAAATCATACAATTACTGAAAATTTGATATCTTCATGTATCAAAGATGCTGTTTAATGTATATTCATTGATAACCATGTCCAAAAAATAATATTCCATTCTCAAATAATACAATTTTTCAGAGAATTAAGGAAATATCTGAAGACATTGAATGAACAATAATGAGGGAATAAAAAAAGAGCCCTTCCTTTTCTATACAGGTGGATGGAAGCATTGATGTTTCCAATTTGTCAATTTTGTTTATTATTTCAAGATATTTAAATGATAATGTTCTTGAGGAAAATCTTTTATTGTGCTACCCTCTTTTAGAAAGATGCATAGGCAAGAAGATATTCCATGCCATTCAGGATTATTTTTGTAAAAAAAAAATTGATTGGATGGACCAATTGCTGCGATGTTTGTATGGATGGTGAAAAATTTATGTCTGGCTATTATGCAAGCTTACATGATCATACCAAAGAAATCACTTCACATGTAGCTTGAAGTCTTGTGACCAAATGCAGAAATGGATAATCTCCATACAACATTGCTTTTGCATACTGTGAGATGCCTTTCACACAAAAAAGTACTCACATGATTGTTTGAATTGAGACATGAAATGCAAGTTTTTTTTGGCAACCATTATTTTGAATTAATTTCTAAGTTTCATGAAACTGAATGGCTTCAACAATTTGCATACTTATCTGATATTTTTTCAGAAACAAATAAACTCTATTTAGGATTACAGAACAGTTTCATAATCCTTTTTAAAATGTCTGATAAAATTGAGGCTATGATTAAGAAATTGGATTTTTGGGAATATTGTATTGATAAAGAGCACTGTAACATTTTTGAGACACTTCACAGTTTCTTATCTAAGAGTGAGCTGAAATTATCAAAAGAAACAAAAATTAGTTTAATAGCTCACTTAAAATGATTAAAGGTATCATTCCGGCAATATTTTCCAAAGCAAAATAATGAAAGTAATTGGATTGCAAATCAATTAATTGTTCTTTCAACAAGTTGGAAAATTATATTATAAAAAAAAAAATTGATTGAACTTTTGACTGATTCTTCTTTACAATATGGCTTCAAAAAACAATACGTCATTGATTTCTGGGCAGCAGTGAACAAAGAGTAGCCAGATCTCGGTGATAAAGCATTAAAGTATTTTTTATCTTTTATGAATATACAGCTTGTTGATTCTACCTTTTCATCCTATGCCTTTATTAAAAATAAATATTGTAATAAACTTAATGTGACTCCTGAAATAAGATTGCATCTGTCTTCATTTGAACTTGATTTCAAAAAATTCAGCTCCATGAAACAAGTTCAAGGATTGCAGTTAAATTATTTTTTAAAAAGAAATACATTTGAAGACTTGTGTGTATTAAAAAAAAAATCATTAACCACTTGTATAAATTTTCATTTTAAATTAATTTGATCAAAATTTTATTTTAATGTTTTTTTATTTATTCTTGATTTTATAAAAAACTGAAATGAAGTATAATATGCAAAATACAAATCAAAATTTACCATTAATTTGACTTGCTAATTATTTAGTTAAAAGAACATTATACAATATAATTTAAAAAGTCATATTGTTTGTGTAGAAGAATGGATGTGGGTCTATGAGAAGAGGGGGTACTCATAAATGAAAAACCTAGTCAAGGGAGACCAGAAAGTAAAAATGTTGAGAATCCCTATTCTAAACATATTCTTCAAAAAATAAGTCATTATTAATAACCACATGATTTTTTTCTTTCTGAAAATGAAATTCTGTAGCAGAATCTAAGAGACATAGGTAAAACAACATATTTAAAAATATAAAATATAATATTAAATCATTTATGCACTTTATCACTGTTTCACAATGCTTTAATTACGACTCTCTTGACAGTTTTGATTAGCCCAGCAATCTTCTTCAGAACTTCCATTTATATCCCCATAAAGAAATATAAATAGATATAAATGGAAGTTCTGAAGAAGATTGCCAAGGCAATCAAAACTGTCAAGAGGGTCGTAATTAAAGCATTGTGAAACAGTGATAAAGTGCATAAATGATTTAATATTATATTATATACATTTGGCAATGCAATAAGAAAGATTAGTTAGTATACTTCTTTAACAAGAATGTTTAAGAGTATTATCTTTCCTAACAAAATAAGTATTAATTATATATATTTTCAAGTATTTATTTCAAAAATAATATTTATAAAGATAGGAAATAAAAATAAGTTTGTCACTTTGTACACACATATATTAATTGACAAAGTTACCTTTGTGTTAATATAATTATATTTTTATACTTACCTTATGATGAACAACAAAATGCACTCACATAAATGTAATAATAATACCAACAACAATATTACATGACATTCTCATATATTTATTTATTGCATACACTTCCAAAAGTAGTACTCTTCACTTATTTTAAAGCCATCTATAGTTATAAGCATAAATAATCAATAGATACCATCTGCTCTCCATCGATTATTCAGGCTTATAAAATTACCTCAAATCAATTTTATTTATTAACTAGGTTTTATTATAAAAGAAAATGTTGTGCAATCGTCATTGAAAAATACAAAATAGATTCTTCTAAAAAAAATAAAAAATTTTAAAGTGGGTGTCATTTTGAAAATAGAAAAATCCCACACGAACATCTAGTATATATCAAAATTTTATGTAAGTTATATTGTATTATTATACAAATCCAATTAAAAAAATTATATATATATTAATACTGCTTTTATGTACATTATCAAATATTAATTTTAAAATTATTTTGATTATTGTATTACAGATTAAATCAAAGAGTCAAGCGTTGGTGGCCGAGTGGTCAGCACAGCCGCCTTACAAGCAGTTGTTGTGGGTTCGCTTCCCGACAGTTGCTTTGACACATGAAAAGGGGGGGGGGTATTTCTTATATTTAATAATAATAATAATGTGTAAAATGTACTTTCATTGTAAAAAAAAAAAAATGCAGAAATCAAATAAAAAATAAAACATATTTACTATTAATTAATTTCTGAGTTATGAAAATGGCATTGATATTATGACCAGAACCTCACAACTTTTTAAAATCTGTATACAAATGCTAGTAGTGCTTTGCTTTGAAATTCTGCCAAACATAATTGTAATTTTTGATAATTAAATATATTTTTCATGATCTACTAAAAATCTTTATGTGATTAAGTGGATAAACAAAGTCTGCATAACAGAAACAGTTGTCTACATTTTATTTTAAATTGCTTGATAAACATCATTATTTATCCAAAGGTGTTTTGGTTAAATGAATAAATAATATTTATCAAACAATTTAAGCTAAAATGTAGACGATTTATGTTTATGTTTGTTGACTTTGTTTATCCATTTAATCACATAAAGATTTCTAGTAGATCATTAAAAATATATTTAAATATGTTTCGAATTGTGAGGGTGGGTATTTCAAAGTGATATTTATATACAGTTTTAAAAGTTGTAATTCAGATTCTGATCATAATATAAGTGCCATTGTCATAACTCAGTAATGTAATTAAAAGTAAATATAAGTTTTATTTTTTTATTTGAGTTCTGCCTTATATATCTTTTATAATGAAAGTAAATTTTAAACACTGTGATTATTATTAAAATATTAAAAACATTGAAAATGGTCTTTGATAATAAATATAAAATTAATATATATTTAATTGGACCTGTTAATGATATGATGTAATATAAAATTTTGATATGTAATAAATGCTTGTGTGGGATTTCTGTTTTTATCAAAACTGCGCCCACTTTTAAAGTTTTTATTTTTTTTAGATAAATCTATTTTGTATTTTTCAATAATGATTCTTGCATAACAGTTTCTTTTATAATACATTAAGATAATAAATAAAATTAACTTAAGGTTTTTTTTTTTTACTTAGCTGCATTTCTTTTTATCTAAGTTTTGAATTTTTTTAAGGTGGCTTCATTTTTTATTTGTTGTTATATATTAGACTATTTTCCTTATCTAATTGAATTGTTAAATGTTTTTAAAAAAATTCAAAGTTTATTTATATTTTTCCAAATGCATTATAACTATTAGTATTAAGACTCAGTATAAAATATGTTTTGAATGATATTTTTCTCCTCCTTTCTTCAGATATTGGTAGCGTGACCAATAACTGCCAAAGATTAAATTAATATCAGAATAGCCTAATTGGTTAGAACATCACATTCAAATTCAATATTCGTGATTTCTAAAGATTATTAGTTTAATCCCTGTACTAGAACTGTCAATGGTGAAGCCAGCAATATCTGAAATGTAGGATATCACTCGAAACGTTGTGTTGTATAACTAATATGTGTGTTATTATTAGCAGTTGAATATTACTGGGAAAATATAAATAAAGTTTGAATTTTTCTAAAAACATTTAACAATTTAACCAGATGATGAAAATTCTTCAATATATAATAGCTACAAGCAAAATGACATCATTATAAACCTTCAGAGAAACTTTTGTTGTTGTTGTTGTTCACTTGTTTGTTATTAATCCAAACATATGAACCAATGTTGGAATTAAGCAATCTTTTTAATAAAACTATTGTTTTAAATAACTATTGTTTTTACCTAAGTTATTCAAGAAATCTGACCTATATCAGAATATTGTCAACAATTATTTGTTAGTACTTCATCGTTTTGTTCTTTCTTTAAAATAATATTAGAGTAAACAATAAAAAAATTAAGTAAATAAACTAATAAATAATTTTTTTAAGTAAACAAAATTAATTATTAATAGATTGAAGAAAAATAATTGTTACTCATAAACCCAAATGTATTGACTCAAAAGTTCCTTATATTTACCATAAATATGGTTTAGATTTAGAAATTCTAGTCATTCTAAAAGTTAATTAAGACATTTTTTCTTGCTTACAATTATTTTTACAATAATCTACCCTTCTTGACTGCAAGTAACTCGGTCTTGTCAAGCGTTGGTGGTCGAATGGTTAGCACAGCAGCCTTGCAAGCAGTTGTCCCGGGTTCGCTTTCCAGCCGACGCTTTGACACATAAAAAAAAAAAAGCAATTAGATCTTAGTAATACGTGAGTTTCATAAAAGATTTTAATTTTTTCTCTTTTTTTATTTTGCATTTGTTTATATAAAGTATTTTTGCCTTTAATACTTTAAGAAATTTTTTCTGTTGATTGTAAAAATATCTAAAGCATCAAACTTTGCTTAGTATGATTTTTATGTTGTTGTTTTTTTAAAAAAAATACTATTTCAAAACGAATTAAGTAACTTTTCTAATTAGATTTTTGTCCAGCTCAAAATCATTTCTGAATGATTGTAAATTGTTTATCAATAAAACTAAACCCTAATACTGTGGTATTTGATTTCCATTCATCTCACACATTGGATGAGTGTGTATTCAGTATATATTATTTAGCATGAATTCAATATATAATGTATACATAACTTATATTTATAAATACCCATACATATGTAAATATAATAAAATACAAATTTATATAACATTACAATACTAGCCAAAAACGAAATTTCACTAAAATTCTTCCACAACCATGGTTTCATCTCTTAACAAATAGACCGTGAAAAGTGATATTCAACTAAACATACAACATATATATATACAAAAACATACAACATATATATATAGAAAAACAAAATAGTTTTCCCATCATTCACTTCAAAAATCAACTTTCTTTAACATCAAAGGATGTCTTCATATATATTCCACGATTATAAATATTGAAAACATACTCATGTGTATATGCAAACTATTACGGACAGTATATGTATAGTAATTTATGTAACAGATAATTTTATAACAAAAATTTTAAAAATTAATATTATTATTTTGATATTGTACATTTTCTGTTTCGTGTTTATTTAAACTAGAACATTATTTATTAAATTTTCCTTCTTTTTTTTTTTTGTATTAAAATCTCTCATGTGTACTACTTTAATTAGATAATACCTTTGTATAATAAAAACTTTTTCTACCAGAAAAATACAAGTAAAAAAATATTGTAAAAAGAATCTTTTATTATTATTATTTTCAAGAAGGTTGTTTGAAGATTTGTACTTAATCAGTCTAAATTGAGACTCTATTATTCAGTCTATCTTGAATGAACATATTAAAATAATATTAACTTTAAAAGTATATGTGTGTAAAATATATATATTAGACTTTGATGAGGTGCTTATGATATTATCTGAGTGGCAAAAATAAAAAATGAATATACTAAAATATTTGCTACAAATAGTTTCTGACACAGCTATTCTATAGTTTTTCTGGACTATGTTAGTAAAAGACAGGAGATAGACAGTGAATATGTTGCATGATGGATAAAAAGGATAATGATCATAGTTTCAAATTATATTCTTGAGTCTGATTGAATTGATTCTTAAAAATATGATTTTTAGAATAACCTTAAGAGCTAACTTCACAGGATATTTTAAAATAAATATTTTTGGAAGACAATCAACATTGGACATTGGGATAAATAAAAGTAGATATGTTGCTAGTGACTTCGGTTTTAATTAGAGAAAATTAAAAGATGAAAAAAAATATTATTAGTTTATATAAAATAATCCTTATAATAGTGACTTTAAAAAATTGACTATTAATTATTATATGGTAAAGAAAATTATAAAAAGGATAAAAAAAAATCATGGGTTTAATGCCCATAGGAGTATGATCCTGACTCTCTCATTACTAAAGAAGATTGTATCTATTAGAACTATTTTTCTGTCTTTACAGTTGACATTACAATCATCCCAAATTACTTTGGAACCATTATTCTCTAGTTAACTTATAATAGATAGATACCAATTTTCTGACCAATAATAAACAGTCAGATTAGTTGACTAGCTCTTTGGAAAAAAAAATTCTAATAATGTAATATGAATTCAAACCACAAATCAAGGGCATACTAAATAGATATACTAGTCTTTCAAAGAAAACTGTGAGAAGGAATATAAAGGTAAAGGAATGCATCTCATGTACTATATTGGATTGTGGTATTGAACACTCAGAATGAGGCTATGAAGTTAAAGGATAAAAAGAAGAAAGTGTTATTTGGTTTATGTATTCTCATTTAAAGATTTTTAGACAATTTATTTTAAGCACAAAACTTTTGGGCATGTTGTTTTACTGTGAAAGAATGAGGTTTACATTATGAACAAAAAATGTCACACTTACAGAATTGTAGAAATTTACAGATGGTAAACACCCACCTCATCATAATTGGGTTTTTTGACTAAGAATTAAGTCCATTAAGGCTAGTCATATCTTTACACTGCTTATTTGTAAATATTTTATTTTAATATTGCAAAAATAGACAAAAAAATCATTATAGTGTAGTTAGTTCTATCTTTAGATTTTTGTTTGTTGTTGCTTGATTGTGTGGAGTTAATTTTTGTCTCAATGTTTTCTTCAACATCCATTCTTTAAAAAAAAATCAATTCTAAAGGGGGAGGGGTAAGATTTAAAAAATATCTGGGAATATATATGAATTAAGATTAAATTAATATGAAGCATATTGTTTTATACATAGCCACTAATACTGAAAGTTCTAATGATACAGGTTAAAATATGCCTAATAGAGAAAAGATGCTATTCATTAATTGGGGGGATATGTATCACATAATTCATTATTTCATCACTATTTTCCAATTTATTTTGCTCCTATTATTCAAAATAACTGGGCATGACACACCAAAATACAGCTGGTTTCTGTACTTTTTTAATAAAACATTGTTTACAATTACATTAAAAGAATGTTGTGTCTCTTTTTAATTACAGTAGCAATAGGCTCATCATCATTTATTACTTTGTGGGGCAATTGTTCAGAGTGGTCTTACCTTATATCATCTTAATGCTAACCATATTTGCTTAGAATGTATCAGTTGATTGATTCATACTCTTCAAGACTGCTGTTGAGAAACAACATTAAGCGCATGTGAAAGACTGGCAACTTTCAATTTATTACTAATTTAATAACAACATGCGATTTATACAAATATTATTCACTGTGGATAAATTTGCCTTAATTATATCAATGTTTTTGTTGAAAGAATAAAATTCATGTTTATATATCCTTAAACTAATGGTTTTGCATTTTTATATATAATTTTCACATCTGTAAATATGTAAATCAGTCTACATGATTTGGTGTAGTGCTGGAATAGCAAGGCCCATGGATTGTAGCCCAGCTCTGTCATTTCCGATACTTAAACTTTTTATGAATTTCCAAACAATACATTTTATTCAACTATAATGTAGTATAAATTATTTTTATAAATGTTTCAGCAATAGTATTCTATTTTCCAAATGATATTTTTTAAATACAGAATATATTTCTCTCTACTAGCATTGAATTTGTTTAGCATTTTTAAATATACAGATGAAAGCATGCATAAATTAGTTATCATTTTCATCATTATCTTTGATAAGTTAATTATCAATGTGTGCTGGTCTCCTGAAAAATTAAAAATCTTAGGATGCAGATTTTTAATGATGTATTCTACTAAAAAAATAATCTGCCGAACTCTCAGATTTATTCATCTATTTCATATTCAAACTATGCATGTTGATAATTTAATGTTTTGACTACTAAAGATTTGCAATTCATAACTAATATTGTCTTGAAAAAATGTTATCTATCGTTTATTTCTCATATTTAGATTCAAATTCTAAGCTCATATTGTTATGAAATAATTTATCTTTAATTTTTTTTAAAAATTGCTGTCAATAATTATTTGTATGTTTTTTTACAATTTAATTTTCTTGATGAATTTTTAACATTGATATTAAATTGTTTTTATTTTTATTTCAAACTTATGTTGAATATCAGATCATTTGTTTTATTTCTCCTTTGGTTTAATTTCATATACACATATTGTTAAACTGTGAGCTGGTTTGATTGATATTTTACATCCTGTATGGTTTGTTGCAGTAGTAGAATGACAGATTGGAACTCAAGAATTATGGATTGTTGTCCAATTTTGTCACTTCCAATTGCCCGATTTTCTTATAAATTTCTAAGTAATAGAGCATAAAAGTGTACTTGTAAGATTTCATTTTTAAGCCACTGTTATTCAATTTCTTAATGAAGTTTTGCTAAGTTTTTGATTAAAATATTAATTTCCTTTTCTGTAAATCTCACCAATAACATCATCAAACATAGTAACAAGGTTGTGTTTTCTCATGATAGGTTTGAACTATAGCTGGATCACCATATTAACTGTCTCAAAATTCACTGATTCACTTGAGAAATTTATTATAAATTTCATCTGAGTATTGCTTACCTATTAAACAGTAGCTATTTTCTTGTCTCACACACTGACATTATTGGAATTGAGAACTAGCACTTGCATTCATCATGCTATATTTCTGTAAATTTGAAAATTAAAATTTTGTTTAAATAGTTTCAAAGTACCAAATTGAGGATGATAGTCAAACATTTAAAAAAAGGCTGCTTTCTTTATATGATAAAATGAAAATACTGTAATAGATTTAATTGGGGGAGGGGGATTTGCTAAGAATATATGGATAATCAATCAATATGACAGATTCATAAAGTTGTAAGTATAAAAAGGGAAAAGGCATTTATATTAGAATTATTTGTGTTTCTGAAACTGCTTCAGTAACATCTACAGTACATGCTAAACTTTTGATGGAAATTATAAATAATGTTTCAGTAATAGCAAGATTTTATTTTAGAAACCATTGTGCCTATACAAAGATTTCATAAAAGAATTCATTAGTAACAGGAACATCAACTTACTTGCTATAAGTTAGGGATTGTTGTATAGATTCAGAAATCAGCATAAACTTAAAAGTGAAGCATTTCATTTCTTTTTTAGACTTGGGAGAAATGCTATGATTATTAACTTTCCATACTGTTGCTGGTATCATAAAAATGTCATATAAATGTGTTTACTCAATCACTTTCTTTAATAATGATGAATGAAATGCAAATTTATTACATCATTTGTCATAAATGTATTATTCAATTATTATTATTTTTTTAATTATTTTTATTGATGTTTTAATCTGTATAATTTTTAAATCAAATTGTGGTCCATATTCATATTGCTATAGTGTGTATTTATATATTTATATGTATAGACATATATAGCTTCATTGTTATCCACATTTTCCAAATGGTGAAGATATTGCTTTAGAATTGTATTTCAGCTTTCCACCTGCTATTTCTGCACTGCAATGTTGCCTTCTTTACTTGACTTATTCACTTTGTAACATTAAATATCGGAAATTGTCATAAAATTTTTTTTAAAAAATAATGTTTTTATGTAAACAGTACTAGCTACCCAAAAAATAAAAATAAATAACAAAGTAATCCACCTATATTGGTTAATTTTCCATTTTTGGAAAATATCAGAAATCTTAAGAATCTAGACTTGTTATAGAACAATTGGAAATTGCAGAAATGTTATCATTTCTAAAAGGCATTTGAAGTTCAAATAAATCATAAAAATCAAAAAGGCCTCAAATGCTTTTATGAAATGACAATATTCCTGCAATTTCCAATTGTTTTAAAAATAAGTCTAGATTATTAAGATCTCTGATATTGTCAAGAATGACTGAGACTGTTTTTTCCCTACTTTTTAGACAGATTAGTGTTATTTTTCTACTTTTCAGTCAGTGAGTACTGTTTACATTGAAAGCATTATTTAAAAAAAAAATTTTTTTTTTAAATATTATTTTGTTAAAACTAAAAAAAAAAACTCAGCCAGAGCAAATTTCAAAATTGTGAACATACAGACAAAAACATATGCAGACATAGCAAGTTAATAAAAAAGCATATAAAATGAAAAAAAAAATATGTGTAATGCTTGTCAGATAATTGTGAGGGATTGCACTCAAAATGCAGACCCATAAAAATCTTGAAATAAAATAGTTCAGTTTCATTAAAAGTAAAGCTTATTTCATATTTGTGTGTGTTTATATATACTTATAGAGTAATGATGAATAGCTGTTGCTTATAGATGAAAAAAGTATTCATCATATTTGCAATGATAAGATTATTTTTGCCATAGTGAAGGTGAAATTTTTAATAAATTAATGAATGTCATCTGAAGAATATTTTGCTTGGAATGAAAATAAATGTACAAATGATAACAAGAATGATGAGTTTGACAGTTGAGTAAAAAAAAAAAAGAATTAGAATTTCAGTAAAATTATTTTGACATTAAAGAGATTTGAGTTGGAATAGTAATAAATAAGCGAGCTTTTAACAATGGAAAAATATATAATATAGTCATATTGATAAGTGAAGGATTGATAAGCAGAAAAAATTAAAAAAATCATTTCACATGTGAATCTGGTGATAGGTTTTAAAAAAAAATAAGTTGGGAAGATAAAGATTAAGAACACTGAAGGAATAAAAAGATGGTCATTATTGATTCACATGTGAAGCAATTTTTTTTTTATTTTGACTATTAGTATGTCATTGAAGATATTCCAGACAAAACGTTAAATCAATCTACCTACAGGATATATTAAAAGAAACATTGTTTATTGTATGATGAGTTATTCACGTTGTTATTTAGGAAAAACTATAATGGGGAAAAAATATCAGAATAGTAGGAGGAAAATATTTTTTTTAAAAAAAGAAGTGGTTATATTTCATTAAAACAGAATGAGAAATAAATGTTTTTAAAAATATAGAATCTGCTTCCAAATAAATGACTCGATAGTCTTGGCTTTTGTAATTTTTCTATGATGATATTTTATAATGCTGAATTTTATTGACTATTTTTGAGTTTTGAGATCTTTGCTCTTTGATGTATTTCTACTCTTATGTTTGATTATGGTAATATTTAATCAGTTTAATCACTTGCAGGAAATTGTCCTATTTTTATGTAGGTATTGATATCAAATTGCATAATTTTATAATATATTTTCATTTTTCAAAAGCAAATACTTTTTTTTTGCTCCAGTTTTGTCATCCATTGTAAGTTTGGGTAATCAATAGATTCTAGATGCTAATGCTTATTAAATTCCTATTCATCCGGACTTATCTCTGGCATAAGGCTTTTATCAGTAAGCAGTTTTTGATCTGTATCCACTGTATTTGATGTTTTGAATCTAATGCACCTCTCATTCAACAATCACTTTCTGTTCTTTTTTTACACTTAAACTAGCAGTCTGAAATTTAAAAAAAAAAAACATCTTAATGCTTGTTTCTAAAAGGTAAGTTAGTGCCTTGATATTTTTAATTATAACTGTTGTTTATTTATTTAAATTAATTATCATATTTCTGTAAAAGGTTAAACTTTTATTATTTTTTGGAAATGAATGACGATTAAGGCTCAGACTAATATAATATAACAAGCATTGTATTTTGTTTTTATATTCTTTTTATTTAAACAATTAAAGAGGCTAGTTATCTTAAGGTTATTTATTACATTCTTCTTCCATGTTTAAACCATATGTTAATCTGAGTGGATTTTGAGATTTTACATTTGCCTATTGTTTTCAATAATAAAATAACTGGCTTAGTTTAGCAGTTTTTAACTTAGAGGATAATATAAGCCAGTTAGTTAAGATATTGACTATTAAGAAAAAAAACAATTTATTGTAATAAATTGTGTTCTTCTTTATTGTTCTATGATTTATCATTTACTGGTCAAGGAAATATTTTGTACATGAGTGTTAGGATCATACTCTTTTTTAACTTATAGTTTAACATTTATTGATAAAACATGTGATGTGAACATATGAGTGCTAAGGTCAAGATTTTTTGAATCAATGAAGTCATGTTATGCACATGGCAAAATCATGCTATGCACATACAAATGTTAGGCTCATGTTTTTTTTTTAAAACTTATGATTTGTCATTTACTGATAAAGGATGTGTTATGCACATATGAGTGCTAGAGTCATGTTTTTTTAACTAATGATTTATCATTTACTGGTAAAAAAAATATGTTATGCATATAGGAATGTTAGCATCTAATTTTTTAGATCTTTTACTTAAGAGACTGTATGAAAAAGAAATCCTTATTCCAGAAAAATGTCAGGTATAACCCATTAAGTTGGTATAACTAGTAACCAATAAATCTATAAAAATGATTATAAAATCAAAAATATAATTTATGTTTTTTATTTATCACTAAACTTTAAACCATCTAAACAAAAATTACAAACGTTTTTTTAATTTCAAAACAATAGAATACAAAACATTCAGTATTTTATTCTTTAAAAAAAAAAAAAAAACCCGTTCACTAAATCGGTGTGTTTAATGTTCTATGATGTACTTATACATATCTTTTCATTATAATTAGTATATTTCATTTATAAATAGATCTAAATAAATATCACATATTTACATACATGATTATAAATAATAGATATATATATGTACAGATCTATATTAATAATAAAGAATAATGTAAGATATAATTAGATAACTTGTAAATATGGTTATAATCGTTCCCCCCCCCCATGCTATATAATGATTTCAGTTTAGATTAAAAGTGTGTGTGGGGGGGGGGAGTATATTTATTTTAAAAATATCTAATTATTATGTATAATGGACTACAAATATTCATATCGAAAAAGGCAATAAAATATTATCAAAAGAAGCTTTTTTGTTGTTGTATAACTTTTTCAGTTGTTTATTTCCATTTTATGTTAAAAAAAGGAAATAATCCTAGAATGGATGTAATTCTACAAGCAGAAAAAATCTGTCATATTTCAATCAATCAATAAATCATTCATTATATTCTTCATGTTCCCATGTGTCTTTCACATAAATAAACAAAATCCATTATAAAACAGAACAAACTACATATATGACTATTTTATTGTTAGGAAAGTAATGTGCATGCTTATATATATATAATCCAATGTGAAATATTTTTTTGGGTGATTTGGAGGATGACATAACATTAGTGATAGTAATAAATTTATATAAAATGCAATGTATTACTTTTACTGTTGACAATTATCAAACTAAAAATAGCATGCATCCACAGAGAATTATAAGCAACTGTATTTAAGGAAAACAATACCACTACAATATCTAAAGTTGATGACATAGTGAGCATTTCTGTGGTCCTTTGATGAAAAGATAGAAACGGTCTTTTGTTAGGGATGAACATGCATTATACAGAAGTGAAATTTACATATCAGCCACAAAATTAATTAATAATAAACATTTATTAGCTTTGACATTACA
The DNA here is from genome assembly GCA_028023455.1 of Epiperipatus broadwayi. Taxonomy (NCBI): domain Eukaryota; kingdom Metazoa; phylum Onychophora; class Udeonychophora; order Euonychophora; family Peripatidae; genus Epiperipatus; species Epiperipatus broadwayi. The sequence continues at coordinate 2,103,688 of JAQFVV010000094.1, forward strand.
ATAAAATAATCAACCAATCAACTTTTTCCACCACTGTAGTATTAGTATATCAAGGTTCTTCCTTAAAAATACTCAACTGAAGGTTTTCCCTTATAAATACTTAATTTATGACTTATTAGATTTTTAAATATAAAATAACCATGACACCAACTTTTTAAATATTTAGCATTAGCCAAAGGCAGAGTTAAAAACAACTGCTATATATTTTAAAATTATCTAGACAATTTGCAAATGTATTACTATTGTTAGTCATTTTAGTTTCTGACCTTTCATAAAATGAATTTGCAGATCAGTATATGTTGTTTTTAGTTTGTTTATTTATTTTTTAATTGAGTTGATATTTTTATGTTTGCCTTATTTTCTTTTTTTTTTTTTAAAAAAAAATATCAAAAATATACTCTATTGCAAATATTTATTCAAGGATTTGAAATTTATTTTTAATAGAAACCAAAGTTGTGATTTGCTGCTGCAATAGTAAACATTTAAAGTTTATTTTACAGACAAATTGATTTTTTTTTTTTTTCAAAATAATAATGTTTATTTTTTAAATATATATATTAAATATTGATTTTTATATATAAATTGACTACAGTCTAAATTCAAACCATTTTTTGTGTTTTTGTTTGATTATTAATCAGTTAAAATATTTTTTTTATATCTTTCTCTTGAAATATGCCATATGTTTTCCTTATTGATTTTTTTTACTTTCGATATTTTACCATACATTCATTTTTTCTATATTGTTCATGATATCTTTTTCAATAATCCTAGAGAATTTAAATGTAAGAACTAATACCAAATTTGAAATACTACTACTTATATTAAAAGCATCTACTGTGCACACAAACTTATCACTATAATTTTGATCAAAACTATTGAGGTGGTCAAGAGGTCAGCGATAGCTGCTTTATAAGCAATTGTCTAGGGTTAGCAGGTTTACTTCCCAGCTGATGCTATGATACATGAGGGGAAAAAAACTATTGAGGTAGGCATCATTTTAAAGAGAAACTCAAAAAACAATTTTTTTTCGAGTCTCATATGTTACCACACAGTCTGAATGTTTTATTTCACTCCATCATCCTGAATTTAAATATGGAAATATTTCACTGCTTTGACAGGTTAGAGACTATAGGGATTAATGAAAGTCAAAAACAAATGAATACCAAAGCATAGTCTTTATTTAGTTTACAAATTTATTTTGGCTGCAAAAAAGAAAAATAAACTATTTAATATGTCCAGATGCATATGAAATGTAAGTTACAATAAACATAAAATAAATATTATATAGAAATAAAATTTAAAAAATTTATATAATATAATCTTATTTTGGGAATATTTTTATTTTTGTGTTCTATGTTCACAAAGTTTTTTGTCTCACCAATTTAAACTGTCTCTTTCCAAATATATACTCTAAAATTTTAGTTTTATTCTTAAGATTAGTACTAATTTTTAAGTGAGATGTGGCTAGTTTGTATTCTTTGTCAATATAGGATTTGTTTCACTGATTAACTTCAATTTGATCAAACTTATTTTGCAAACCAAGATCCATATTATTTATAGATTTATTCTGCCAGATTTAGGATCCATTAGAAATACAAATATTGAAGTGCAAGAATTATATTAAATTATTTAAAACTATTCAGGCATTGATAGAAAAAATGTATATTCAAAGTTATAAGGATTTTATTTAAAATTATTAAATTATTCATATGTAATGTTAATAAGTTCAAAGCAATAAAAATGTACTAATTATAGCAATCAATGGATTTTGAGATAACAGACATAATAGTCACATTGTTAGTCATACTAAGCCCTATAGTTATGTATTTTAATAAATTCAGTAGTATATTAGTGTTATAGAATATATGTCAACAAAATATCATGTGACTTTTTTGCTTATAATATGTGCTTTTAATAGCAGGTTTTTTTTTGCTCTACTTCAGAGTCCTGGGAGAAAAACTGAGTAATCAATTGATGCAAGACAGTGATGTTCTTACATTACTATAATAACAAATAGATTTAGTTAAAAAAAAAATTAGGATATCTTGAATTTTACGCTATTGGCTTGATAGTATAAAAGAAACAATAGACAGCTGATCTAAAGTCTTTTTTGATGAAAAAAGAGATGCTTGATCAGATTAGAATCACTTGAATTTACTAATGATCAGGTTGATAATTATCCTATTTCCTCATATCATGAAAATATATTTCATTTTAAAATTATATAATGCTCAGAATAATTTGTATTGAAAGAGTAAAGAGACAACCAGAAGTGAGATGGAAGGACTTGATTATCACAACAATAAATGTGACTTGGAATAACCTGAAAAAACAAACAACTGATAGATTGCCATTTTGAATGTACTATAATTGTTTTATCTTTGATTATGGTGTTTAGCACCAAAAATGCTATGGTTGTATTTAATATATTCAATGTTGTTGTTTTTTTTTTCAAATGTATGGTAATAAACTCATGGCATTATTAGTATTATTTTTAATTTATTACATTTCAGTGGAAGAGTTTTCATAGTTATTTATAATAAAAAAAAAAAACTTAGTTATATAGTCAATTGGAATCAATGCAAATGTAGAATATAAAATAAAAGTTGAATATGCTTTTCCTGCTATATTTTAGACTGACCGGTTTTCATTTGATTAAAAAATAAAATATTTAATATTTAACAACTATCCAAATTTGAGACCATGCTTAGTTGCACACTATTAGAACTCTGGTTCAATACATGCTTACTATAAATGACATATTTATCAATAAAAAAAATGTTGATATAATCCTCTGTATATGTTTTATTTTTATTTTTTTATGGAAAAAAAGGCAGGCAATTTTATGCATTTGGAAAATTAATAATGTGTATATTGAATTAAATGATAGGAAAGAAAATTAATGACATTTAATACATTGTAATTTTTATATAGTGTTGAAGTAAAGATTTACTAGTATACAGTCGAGTGTTCTTAGGAATTTGGTTGTCAAATAATGATTATTATAGTCCATCTTCCCGTAAGAATCGGATATAAATCCAATATACAGCACTGAAGGCATACTTGATAATTGGTATTTTATATATACTCTAATATACATATTGGCATATATGTAATAATAAATAATTATAACTCTGACTATATGTACCTGAAATGAAAGTAACTATAGCTCCCTGGGTGTTATATAAATATAAATAAACTATTAAAAGACAGAAATGATACCATTTATCTTGTAGAATTTGTTGGTATTTATGCTTAGTTTATTTACATAATTTTAAATGAGAGTGAATCAAGTCTTCTGGTTATATATATGTATAGAATAAATTATATAAAATCGCTATTTAAATATTTGGAGTATCTAGGCTAAGCCTTAGTTTTAACAACCTCCAAATATGAATTGAAAACACAATTTAATAAATGTAATAATAAACAATTATAACTTGGATTATATGCCATTGGAATGAAGTAACTATTCCTTCCAATGAGTTATGTAAAGATAAACAAATTATTAAACAACAACCACCTGTCACTTAGCATTTATTGGTATTTATGCTTAGTTTATTTATGTTATTTTAAATGAGAATGTGAATTCAATCTATTGATTATATATGTGTGTAGAATAAATTAATGTTTTTTTTTATTTTACAATCTTGGTTATATTATCTTCTAAATATTTGAATAGAAGAATATTTATTTAGATGGTTGGCTATTATCAAAGGCATTGGGCAATTTTTTTTTATTATCTGTTATCTTCTGGGATATTTTTTTCATCTTCACATGTAGTGTTTGTTATTTTTTTTTAAATATTGAGCACTAGGATTTGCAATCTTTCTTCAATAATAAAAATGACTAACTTACTTTAAAAAAATAAAAAGAAAGGAAAAGGATCCAAAAGATACATCTTCCATTAATTACAATCTGTGCAGTTTTATAAAAATAGAATTTACAAGTTTCAAATGGTGTAAAATATTTCAATTTCCATATAAGTAATTATTCTTCCTAAGAAATTGTTATTAGCCTGAAAGCTTTTATAATATAGCAATAAAATTAAAGTTATACTGAAAGATGAATTGTAATATCTAAAGCTTGATACTATTGAAGAATACAATTTTTCTAAAACTAGGCCTGTAAACCTTGTGCTATCATAGTTCACAATTCTGCATTTAGCTGTTATATAACAACTTAAGTCTTAGTCAAATATTGGCCTAATAGGAAAAGATTCAATTTATTTATTCATAGTAATTTTAGCATATTGAATAATTATATCTTCAACACTGTATTGTAGTTAAAATCAGAAGTATAAAAAATAATGCTTTCTTCACAATACTGCTAGTCATTATACATTGACACCTTCATTGCTCTAAAGTTTATTATCAGCATTGGATTGCATTATAAAAATATATATAATATCACTAATATACAAAATGTAATTTATTTAACTGTATTTTTTTTATTATACAATTGTATGCTTTAATAACATCATCATATTCAACTAATAGAACATATTTTTTATAAAACTTAAGTAAAAATGGTATATTATAGAATCTACAAAAGGATAGTTGATCCCGGTCATATGAAGAGAAAATAGGACATCAAAATACGGGTGATATTGATATGGCATGCAGGCTTTTGGCAGATAATACAGGTAAAGGATATGTCGTACATCATCTTTTAAGAAAAGAAATAATATACTCCACGTGCTTTCAAGAGTTTTTCTTAGGTTTCTTCATGTAATAGACAGTTTATTGGGTATTGTATTTTTTGAACTTAAAATGATCTTGAAATGGTTATTGATGTCAAAGATTATTGAAAGAATAGCATATGTTGCAGTCTAACTTCTTTCCCCTTTTGGTATCTGACAAATTGCCATCATTAGATGAGTATTTTTTTCCAGAAAGTATTAAATATATTCACATTCATTATTCTATCATGATATTTGATAACATTATAGTATTATATTGATTATATATAGGAACATTTGATGGAGTATGTTTGCATTTTTGCAGGTTTTTTTTTTTAATTTATAATTCACTGGTGTAGATTTTTTAAGCTAATAACAAAAGTGTTTATTATTTATTTTTATCTTGGATCACTATTGGATATTGTACCTATGTAATAAAAAAATAGCTTGTCACTCAAGAACTCATAACTTCAAGTGCTGAAGTGACAGAACTGGAACTATAATCTATAGAATTTGAACTCCAGAGTTACACTACTCTATCATTGCACTAAATCATGCAAAGCACCCACATGTGAAGTTATATTCAATAGACTGGAATCTATATTGGAAAATAGATAAATGAATACTCATCTAATAGACTCATAATTCTCCATAATTCTGATTACTGATATGGTAGCATATTCTGGAACTAAAGATTTCTTTCTCAGTTGAATAAAATAGAAAAAAAATATGTGTTTGATAATTGGATCTCAACTAGCTATTTGATTGCCCAAATGTTGCATAACTATGACTTTATATAAATATAATTACTCATTTATATGGCAGACTTATAATGCCCTGCTCAGTTTGATACATTCTGTAGCTTAAAATCTACTGATCCTATCCAGTTCTATTAATTTCAGCGCTCAAACTTCTTATAATTTATTTATTAGTACCTCAATATAACATATATTACGAATATTTATAAAGTTGTGAATGGTTTAGTGCAGTCTTGGAGTAGTAGTATAAGGAACTTAAGGTCCACTTGTAGCGTGTAGCACTCCCACTTCCGGTATTCGCACTCCCAAGCAAGAAAGTCATTCATCATTTTGTATAGAGATTCTTAATAAAAAAATTCATCGGAAATTTTTACCAAAAAAAAAAAAAAAAGATTGGTAATCTTTAAAAATGTAAATCTAATTTTACTTTAATTTAGAATCCCCCCTCCCTGCCACTTAATTGGAAATAGAGCCCAATTTAAGATTTAGTTGTTTTCTTGACTATAAGACAGGTGTTTTCTTTCAAATGTAATTAGTAGAATGTATATTAGTTTCAAAATGAAGTTAATTTTTGATTAAGCCAGTCACATCTTTTCATCTCTGTATTTTTTTTTCTTTTATGTTAAATTTATAATCAACATGCAAATTTTGTGTGATTTTATTTTTTATTGTTAATGATAACCTAATTATAACAGGAAATAAACTTGTTTGCTGTTTCCTTCCCTCCCCCATTTTATTGTGAATATAAACTCTTAGTAATATAAAATACTATTATATATGATTGTACTTTATTTGTAATATAATTGACGTTCAGGCGGAATGAGAAGGGAAAGATTTAACTTTTTATTATAATTATTTTTAATCATAAAATTTTTTTGCTAATGAATAATTAATTTACTTTTTTTTCTTTATGAGTTGAGCATTAATTATTAAAGAGTATATTAAAAAACTAAAAGCTTTCAACAAAAACGATATAATTAAATTTGACATACTGATTATATTCTGACTTGCACAAATAAACTTTTATTATTAACTTCTGAATAAATTAGATGTTTTGTTTTTTAATTGTAGAGCGAGTTTAGTGAATCTAATATGTCAGAAAATGAAGAACCGTATATTGTGGCTTGGGGAGGGTTTGATGATGATGTAAACCATATAATTAAGTTTGACTTGCTGATTAAATCTGGCTTGCACAAATAAACTTTGATTAACTTTAAAACAAAATTGTATAGCCTCTTTTTTTTATATGGCAGAGTGAATATGGTAATTGATGCATTAGAAAGCATAGCATTGTATATTGGGATCAGGGATAGTGATGGGCGATGGAGATAATAGCATTTTTAATTAAATGTTATTATAACATATTTGATATATATATATCACTGAATCTGGCAAAATCAGGATTTTCAGTTTCTGAGGATTTATTTTTCTATATGAAAAGAAATATTTTAATGATATTAAGAGCTTTATTACTGTAATACAATCTTAGTTGACATTTTAGAATCTATGCACCAATTTTTTCCATTCATAAATTCAGGGCATTATATGACTTGTATTAGTATTCAGTTTTTGTGCAAAATATGTTAATACGGTTGATTAATATTTAGCTCACCCATCCCCCCACTGCCGCAATGTAATATAGAAAAATTTAAAGTTTAAATTTTGCTTACTCTAATAACTTTAATGTTTGGAATTATTTTTTTGTTATTGAAAGCATCAATCATTTTAATTTGAATTGGTGAGGTATGAATTCAATTTTATGGATGAATATGTTTAAAGTATAAAACTGCAAGACTTTGAAAGAATAAATGAAGTAAAACTCACCAGGAATATGTTATTACAAAATTAGAAATTAAAAATCATAATGGACCTGCTCTGGGTTGTCAAAATGTGTATTTGTATGAATATGGAACAAAAATTTTTTTTTTTTAATTTAATTAACAGAATTAGGATTTTTTTATAAATTATTTTTTCTGAGTACTAATATTTTTTTATTGTTTTTATTACAATTATTTTACAACATCTAGATGTAGTTTTCATTTTTATAATCAAAGATTTGATGCATGGTGTTTGGCATATGTGCCATAATTTTACCTTCCCTGCTCTAATATATGTTTTAACTTTGTCAAAGCTTGTTAATAATGTTCCCCCTCAAAAAAAAAAAAAGATATTAGAATAAAATGTTTTCACTTGGCTTTACTGTTCTATTGCCTAGTGACTTGAACTTACCCCCAGGCAAAATCATCAATTTTTTGACATTATCTAATTCAAGGAGTTTATTAGTAAATTATAAAAATTAAATGATCAGTGAATGATTTAAAGCCTTTCCTGTTTTCTAGGCTTTTTTTATTTTTTAGATATGTGAAATGTTCAAAATTTCGACAATACACCCCCCCCCCATATATATATATTCAAACTCTGCTAAAACATTAATTTTTCTATCAATAGTTTTGTATATAGATATAATTATTTTTTATATTGTATAAATTTATTTTATTAGTAACAATATAACAATAGATCATGAAATATATCAGCACAAAAAGTTTGTGTAGAAGTGATAAATAACTAATTGAATAATTTATTGTTTGATTGAGCTCATAATAAGTTCAAGCACTGAATGTGATAACATAACTAGACACAATCCATGTACTTTAAGTTCCAAAGTCTGACACTACTCCTATACCAAGCTATGCAAAGTATAGCAATAATTAAAGCAATAAATTAAACACAAGACTTGATAATTTTGTACAGATAATAGAATTGTTTTTCTTTACTGTTTTAATTTAATTTAATGATCATTCAGTGCAAGCACATATATATACATATTTGAATATACATCAAGATTAATACTTCAAAATTGGTTTATTAAGTAAATGAAATAAATACTCTCAATCCGAAGCACAAACTAAAACTTTTTAAAGAAAAGGTGGGTTGTCTTTTCTCTTTATCTCAATGTATATGTAGAGCCTAATCTTAGTAAAAGGACTTTGGAGAAAAAGCATGATGATTTTAAATCAGTCATATTCCTTTATTAAAGCTCTATTTCAAATCATTTTATATTATTTTAATTGACATTTACTTAATAGATTAGTGTTAGGGTATTAATCTTGACATATTATATAATATTAACTGGTGAGAAGTTTATATATAAATAATTGAATGTGCTTTGACTATACTTTTTTTATAACTTTGACTATATTCTATCATGATCACAAAGTTCTGTGTTTTCATTTTCATCCCAAAGGACAAGAGATATATTTGCCTTTCATCATAATATTTTCTCAACATGATATAAACTCTAAAAAAATTATTTGTTTTATGGTATAGATAATTGCAATTTTTATATGCATCAGAAAACTAAAATATAAAACTTTTTTAATTAAACAAAAACTTATTTTGATAAAATCTTTGAGGATTTGTTATGTATGACATAACATGTTTTAATGAAAGTTTTTAACAGAGTAAGAACAAGTAATAATAATTTTCCAAAATGTAAAAGTCTTTTATAAAAAAATTCAGTTGGTATATTAATGTATTAACATGTTGATTGCAAAATGGAGGGATGTTGTAATTAATTCTTCCTTGATATTAAAGTGAAGTAAGCATTTTATTAAATCTAAAATTCTATTTATAACATATTGCAAATATATGTGACACTGACTTTCTCATGCTTCCTTTCAACATCAACATTGGTAATAGTAATTCAGTCTGTTTACTCCACTGTAATAATATATTTGTCATTCAGTCTTTAACTAAAGCTTGTTTTTAATTGAAAAGAAAAACTGAAAATGTGATTATTTTTGTTTTTTGATAACTGGACAACTTCTTGAGGATAGTATGTAATGAGAATACTAACTAACTCGTGCAAATCAAATATAACTCATTTTAATGAGATACTCACTAATTTGTGTGGAAATCAAAATAACTTGGTTTGATTGACTTGTGTGTAAATAAAAATAATCCCTTTTATAAGAATATTTACTAACTTATATGTAAATGATAAGAATACTCACAAAGTTGTGCAATGTCAAAATAACTTACTTTGATGAGATATTAATTTCTGTTCAAGTCAAATAATTCATTTGAATAAGAATGCTAATGAACTTATTAGGGTTTTCAATATCAATACTACTGATACCGGGATGCCAGTATTACTGAAGGAAATTCAATAGTGAAGTACCAAACTAAAAAAACTGGTATTTTGGTATTGGTTATATTTTGAATCAGGTGTAAAATTTCAAGATTCAAAATATTTTTAAAAGCTTCTACCAATGTAATTTAGTTTTATAAACAGTATTATTTTTTTTTTTGCTTTAAAATATAATAAAAAATTTAAGCTAAAAAATATGTACTTATAAAATTACCATGTTTTCATATATAGTAATTTTCTATTATCATTATTGTTTTTAGTCAGAGCTTGAAATAAAATTACCATATGCTTTTCAACTTTTATCAGATTCAATTGGTGACATTTTTCCAATGTTGAATTGGGAAATAGGGTAGATCTTTGGCTCCTTTGTGTTGATCAACAAATGATTTTGTATTTAAAATCACATAATTGGAGCAGTGCAAACATCTATATTTCCGCTAAATGTAGTTTGGGGATGAACGCAAACATTATTTTTACAAAAAAATTCCTTAATTTTTTTTCTCAAGTACATCCATACTATCTGATTTTTTTTTCTTTTTATCACTACTCAAAATGCAGTCCTATGTCCTTTTTAAAATATCTGCTATCAGCATTTTTTAATCAAATATTAACAAAAATTTGGTTGATGCTCTTAAAAGATGACAGCATCGATAATATATGTTTTTTAAAAGCCTATTTTTAAAACAAAAATAATATTGAATTAGTTGTTATTATTCCATTTAGTTTATTTTTCGTTTTGTTAATTTCTTTTAATTTATGTTTTGTCAATTTTTTGAAAAGTGAAGTAAAGAATGTTTTGTTTTTACTCATGTTTTTCTTATTTTGTTTATTTTCAAAAGAACTTTATTGCATATAACAAAAAAAAAAGGTTACATTTATAACTATTTTAAAGCATGCAGATAAATTAAAGGTAATATAAACAAATTAAAAATTGTAATTTGTGGGGGAGGGGGGCAACAAAAACAAAGGATATGCATGTGGTTTACAAATTTGAGTTTACATTTTTCTATCTACACATCCAATCAGTTTTATACACTGACAAGGCTTTGAGTTCTCTCTTTTATTAGTCTTTTTTCATGCTATAATTTTGAATGGTATTGCAATATGGACCAAGTGGCTGTGTACATCTCTTGGGATACAATTTTTTCATTCCTTAAGCAAAGTAGTTCTATTTTGTTCTAGAATGTATTTGGATGTCTTCTTAGATTATTGTTATTCATGAAGGAGCATCTTGTACACTATAGTGAGAATAATGTAAAAGTACTTGCTCGAATATGTGGGTAGCTACCTTTAACAAATGATTGTAAGTGTTTTAATATTACAATTTCATTGTTTGTACAATGATGGTATGGATGAGAGAATATTATCAAATGCAGGACAGGTAAAAAGAAAATGTTATTGTGTCTCAGTCTCTCTATTACATACCCAGCATATAATATATCTTCTGTATTTATGTACTGCCTTCTGCATCTATAAAAATGTAATGTTGGTAGTGCTTCAAGATTTAATTTGAAAAGAAAATCATAATATTTGGGTTCTAATGACCAGAATTTGAATTTTTGAGTTAATTGTCTATTGTTAATGTTTAAAATTGGTCTTTTATTATTTAAGGGAGAGCAAATTATCTGCTATATATTTCAATATTTAAATTTATCTTGAGGTGGTGAATAAGTAAAGTTTGGAATGTTGATAAGTAATGCAGGCAAGATTTTCCAGTATCCATTGATTGGTGGTGGCTTATCTGTTGGGGTAATCTTAAAGAACACTTTCATGTATGGAAATAAATGAGCACAAGCAGAAATAATATTTAAAGTATTTTGAATGTTAAAAATATTTATTGAATGTAGTCCCAAACCATTTTGTATTAAGGGAGCTTGAATATGTTTTAGTGAAATTGAAACAATTTTTTTTTCCCACAGCAATTTTCTACATAGGGAATTTATTTTACTAATAAAAGATTGTGTATAGTATTATTGGTGAATAGTATGTGATTCGAGTCATAATTAATAGATTAAAAAAGGATAATTTTGAGTACAATGATAGGTAAGATTTTGAAAGTGAATCACATATTTTTATTTTTAATTTTGTCTTGTATTTGTAGATGCATTTCTAGGTTGCTCAAATAGAAGGGGAATCCCACACAAGACCTAGGTTTTCCTTTAAATATTGTGTGAAATTGCCCTGTGTATATTGACCAATCACAAGATTTATCCATGTTAAACTTCAGCTTGTATTTGTTAGTGTATGAATTAAGAATTTTTAATAGAGTTGCGATCTGTTTTTTAGAGGTTAAAAAAATTGAGACATCATCCATGCAGGCAATACAGAATATGTAATCTTTTTCTATCATATTTCAGTTTTAGAGAAACTCTTTACTATTGGAAACCTTAGAACTTATATGCAGGTCAAATAAATTGTTTTGATAATAATACTTACTATAACTCAATTTAATAAAAAAAAAAATGCTAACTTATATAACTTGCATGAGTGAAAATATCCATTAATTAGAGTGCAAATCATAAAACAAAACTTCTTGTATATACTACAACTCTATTAACTTTCTACTGATGCAAACTTTTAATTGACATTTTCATTTCTTTCTTCAAAAGTCTTATTTTATTTCTATTAAAAAAAGTATTTAATTAATATATTAAATAAGAAAAGAAAGCTAAAATAAATGAGAACTATGATAATAAGTGAATAAATCACACCACAAAAAAAAAAGCAAAAATAACTTCAGGAACTATCATTTTCAAATAGTCAAAGGTAAATAAAACATTTTTTGATAAATGAAACAATAAGTAAATAAATTACAATATCTATTTTCATGCACAAAATTTTTTGAGTTATTTAAATGAAAAAAAAAAAAGTTGTCTAGCAAACATAGTAATTTTAATATTATTTTTATTTTTAGATTATTTATTTAAGTTAAGGAAAGCTATCTCACTAAATTTCTCACAACATTGTTCTATTTAAATAAAATATTTTTTTTTTCAGAATGTTATATATAGGGTATATGAGCACAGACTTTCAGACAACCCATCACTCTCCACTCTATCTAATAACACCGATACACTCAAGCACATATATGCTGAAAAGATAAATAATCACCAATATACGTATTTCATGCTAAACTAGCAATCATCAGTTGGTCCAGATTATCATCTCCCACACATATATACTATAAGTGCTCAGATATATATATTAAGATAGACAATCTTCATACTTTAATAGACAGGCTCCAATCTACTACACACTCCAACTCTTCAACCACATCCAATTGAAAATCTGATGATGAAATGCTCGAAGGCCACCCTGAGGCCGAGATTCTTGTCACACCCATGTTGACCTAAGGTCAATCTGAACCCCACATGTACAGGACATAATCCATTTAATACATATGCAAGGATGGGCAGACATCTCTAGAATGTAATAACTGAAACACAGGCTTATATACCTGTGTCTATATATGTAATATATAGGGTATATGAGCACAGACTTTCAGACAACCCATCACTCTCCACTCTATCTAATAACACCGATACACTTAAGCACTTATATGCTGAAAAGATAAATAATCACCAATATACGTATTTCATGCTAAACCAGTATTGTAAAAAAGTTTAAAGTTTGTTAAAAATCAAGTAATAGCGTGTCTAAATAAGAATATTTTGTTAGCAATGTGATTGTTTTGTTTTAATATAGCATTAATAAAAATATGGAAATGTTTCCAAGGTAAGAAAATAAATTTGAAATTGTAATGAAAGGTCAAAATATGTTTTTGAACTTAATTCAAATAATTTGTTATTATTCAAAAAAAGAGATTAATATCTAAAGATAGACACAGAAAATGTATTTAACTAAAAGAATAAGAAATAATAATGTAATTAATGGATTGGAAGATTACTGTTTAATTAAAGGGGAAGGGTATTTTTGTGTGTGTGTGCTCTATGCTGTCATTGGAAGAGATATAAATAAGTTTTCTGAACAGCAGTAATAGTTAAGAGCATTGACTAACCAAACCCATGTCACTCAAAGTTTTGATTATTGAGAGATGAGGAATATTGAAATAAAGAGGGGAAAAAAGAAAAATATAGATGGCAGAAATTCGAATACCATTCCCTATAACCAGAATGAGTTGAAATATTTAAAAATAAAAGTGTAAATCTTCAAACTTATCGCTTATATGCATAGAAATCCCCAAGATGCACAGCTAAATAACTCTATCTGAATTGCTACAACTAATCTCAAGCATGTATAAGTCAACCTCTCTATGATGGAAAACCAGCCCAATATCTGTGAAAATCATGAAGTGATCTGGAATGATTTTTCCCCCAGAATCTCATATGGTTGTAAATAAGAAACTAGTTTAAATATTTTAGAACCTCTAAACTCTGAAGTAAGTAAAACCTTCTATGTGAAAAAGAAGAATGTGCAAGAAAAAAAAGTACTAACAGCATAAGGATTGAAGCATGAAACTATTATATACGTCTATGACTTGAGAGGCATTTAGATAAAAAAAAATTCTATACATTAAATAATATGTACAGTTTAAAAGTGAAGCATAATCTCTAATCAGTAATGTACCATATAATTAATAATTATATATATATATATATTGTAACCGAAAAGTTAGTCAACAGCAAATTGACTCTCATGGGAAACCGAAAACTGTGACCAAAAAGTCCTAGCCTGGACTGTAACAAGCTAAAATTAAATGATCCAATACCAAGCTTTTACAATATAATCCAGTCGTGGCCAGGGAAAAACCGCAAAGACCTATTGCACCATTACTTAAAGATACATTAAGTTATCTAATATAAATTATATAAATATTTAATTAAATATAATTCTCCTTAACAACTGGATCTTAAAACTATATACCCAGATCTTAATTTACAAATTTTATTTACTTGAGACTCAATGGCCAACCATGGACAAGCTGGCATAATCTATAGAACTGTTAGTCAATACATGGTGAATATGGGCCATTTAATAAGATAGTAATAAATCTAATCAGCTTCATAACATAATTGGCTGTAGATCAGATATTCTCATGCTCTAAGTATAGAAATGTTCTATAAGGTAATGCTTTGCAATGGAAGGTGAGTAATATGGACTTTAAATTCTTTCTTCGCTAGCTTAGATATCAAATCTAATCAATAGCAATGAAACTGTTAGTGGAATAAATAAAATATTTGTTATAGTATTATAGAATAGGTTCAATTGTTATACTGGCTCACACATTTATTATTAATTTAAGTATTAATGTTGCAAATATTAATAGAGGGTAACAGATTTTGGATTATATTCCAAAATAAACAAAGCAAAGTGGAGGTGAGGTGGAAGATAAATGAGATTTTATTATATCTTATATATCACAAATTACCCAGAACAAAAGCATTAAAATATTCTCTGACTGTTTCAGTAGATCTTGCATACTTCATCAGGGACAGTATGTGTTCTAATATTTATTATTTATTTGCTATGCTGGATTTCTGTCTCTATGCGTGACAAATAGCAATGACACAAGTAGGTTAAATTATAAATTAACATTTATTTATTTATGACTTAATAAACCTTTAAATAGTAATTGGTGAACAATGTTCATAAATTAAATAAATGATAAATAACAAAATATTATCGCATGTAATTGTTCTACATGGATAATGTACATTAAATAAATAAATAAAATAAAATATCATCACATGTACTTAGTTCTGTACATGGATATGTGCACTGGTTTCAGCTAATATAATCTAAGATTTTATTACAAATATACTGATTTAGGCCCTTATAGGGATCAGAATAGATTTAAATACCCAGTCAATATGTCAAAACCAGAACCAATGGACCTATACCTCAAAATTATAACAACACTGACAACAATTGATATTAATAAACCTATGAAAATTGACTATGATAAGATATGAAATCAAAGAGGGAATTTGAACTCCAACTCAGCTATAATAAATTATGATGATAATTCACTTGAATGGAATGCCCTTTTATGGCTGATGACAGAACATGTGAGATAAATGTTAAGATGGGGGAAACAATGTACACATATAATACATAGAGACTGCTCAAACATACATTTATATAACAAAGAGTAGTCTGCACTAAGAATAATGAACAGCAAGTATCCCGTGGGTTTCTAACCATCATCAGAGCAACTAGCGTAACTACTGAAGGTTCAGTAAATTAACCACCAGCACTGAAACAAGCTTAAAGGGTATACAAAATAATGGCAAACAATTCTGCAGATTAACCACCAGCACAAAAAAAGCCATGTAACATTAAAATAGTATTAACACTCACTTCCTTAATAAAATAGAAATAAATTACCCTTATTAATCTGCTAAATTGGAAAACACATGCAGTTGTATAAGCCTGAACCAAGTCCAAAAGATGTTAAAAAAACTCATTACGGGAAGCAATTGAGATAATGGGCGACCATAGACCAGATGGTATGGAAGAATATCACCTAATATTATAACATGAGTATAAACACAAAACCCTAGAAAAATGTATAGGATGAGGCCATGTGGTGGTAATGTGTTATAGATATGTTGGATTAATCACTAAATCTTTATGCAAGCGCTGTTCCCTAAATTGATTCTCTTTAATCCCTATATCTAAGTGAACAAGTAATTATTTAATACACAAAAGATTATATATATCATGAATTTAACATACTTACAAAAGAATATAAAATATAAATAAAACAGAAAATGACATGTTTATTAAATTACTACTCTAGGTTCAAATACATATTATTTAAATCTATTGGCTATTAGCCAATCAATAGCACATTTCTCAAACTTAATGACAAATATAAATTAAATAAACTTGTTTAATTATAACATAGAATCTTAAAAGTTGATTATATGTGTATTCATCTCCATTTATAAAGAATAAATATAAATTAGTTGATCTACATTATAGGTTCGCTGAAGATCCAAGATATTTTGAGAAGTGGGATATGTCTAAATTTTAATCAGATTATTCTCAAAGTTAATGAAATTGCATGGCTTTACTTTTACGTGTTATTCCAAAATTAAAATATTTTTTATTACTTTAATTTATTAGTGCTGAGGGCAAAGAATGATAGTCCAAGCAAATAATTATTCCACATGTGCTATAATAGCCAAAATAGTTCCTTGTTAGCAATAATTTCTTTCAACAACTATAATGTAGTTTTACTAAGATAACTCACAATGTTGTTTCCAATATAAGTTCAAAGTAGGATTATAATTAATTCTTCTTTGTTCAGGCACTAGCATACAAAATATTAAGACAGCATTTTATTCCATGCATATATGATATTACTAGAGATGTTAGAGTCATAAAGTAAAACATTATATCCCAAGTTAAATACAGCATTTCATTTCGCACATATAAAACACTCCCTTATGTGTTAAAGTTCATGAAAGTAAACTTATCCTGGGTTAAATATAATATATAACACCATGTATTAAAGTTATGGAGATAGTTTGTAAACAATAAGAAATTTCAAGGAGACTGATCTTTTAGAACTTTTATTCCTGTTGTTACAGTTAATAACAATTCCCATGCATTTTAGCTGTAGACCTTGTGGAAGTTTATCAGCAGCTAGACTCATAGTTGGGAGACTTGAGCAGATTAGTTAAGATTTAGCTATGCATTTTGCAATTAACACCAGATAATATTGCAACTTAAATTATTTAAGAGAAGTTTTAACTTAACTTCCTTCTTTACCTTTATATTTTCTTCTTTTTTTGAAAAAAGAAGCCTTCATTTTCATTATATGTTTAAGGGTAAAAAAAAAAAATTCTAACAGTTCTATTATGTTTCTTAGCCAATTAAATTTCTTTTCATTTACATATCTGTTAAAATGAAAAATAATTAATTCAAAAGAAATTAAATAAATAAATCTTTTAATAATATCTAGGATTATTTAAAGAGAAAACAAATAATAATTATTTATTTTTATTTATCTCACCAAGCTTGATGTAATAGACTGTTGGTTTTCACTTTCAGGTTAAGCACAGTTTATCTAACTTAGTGTTTGGAAACAGAGCAAAATTAATAGAGAAAAGAGAGAGAAAAAAATTTATGTAATGAGTAAGGTAAAAAAAGGGGGGGAATTATATAATCTCATTGTTCAATTAATTTGGACATAAGTGTCAAGTATACACAATGCTAGCTATGATAATCAAGTAATCTGGAAGAAGATAGAGAAATTTTAGACTAGTTCTACCATATATATTTTATACTAAAATATAAGGTTACACTATATATATAATTTTGTTTAAACTTTCTTAATTATATGTAAGTATAGAGGATTTGAACTCAGATTTTCAAGCACCCTTCAATTATCCGCACTATCTCATACAACTGATACCCATGATCACACACATGTAGAAAAGATTAATAATCACCAATATACGTATTTCGTGCTAAACCAGCACTCATCAGTTGATCCAGACTATCATCTCTCACACATATATATAATCAATGCTCAGTTTATATTAAGATAGCAAATCTTTATACTTGAATGGACAGGCTTCAATCCACTGCAACCTCCAACTTTTCAGCCATCCATATCATTGAAAATCTGATGATGAAAACGCAAATCCCATGCTGATGCTAATATTATTGCCATGCCCATGTTGACCTCAAGTCACTCTGACCCCTCATGTATAGGACAGTATCCATTAAATACATATAAGAGGGATGGACAGGATACAAGCTTAATATGTAAATATTGAAACCAGGCACTCTTCACAAACCTGGGAACTTAATTGTAAGTATAGAGGATTTGAACTCAGATTTTCAAGCACCCTTCAACTATCCACACTATCTCATACAACTGATACACATGCCTGGTTTCAATATTTAATTATATGTAATAAATTCTGTATATATATATGTTAATATGTTTCATGAAGTTTATAATTATTTTTTATTTGATCGTTTTGGTTTTCCATTCAGCTTAATGCATTTCAGTGCCATGTACTATAATCATAGCTGTTTTATTTCATTCTCTATGTGGTTTTATAGTGGATGTTATTTATATAAATAAGCTGATTTATATATTTCAGTATTGATAATTGGATAGTATTAGCTCATTTATTATGTTGTAACTATTTGTAACATAGCAAGTTTTCCTTATCATTGTTTTTCTATTGTCTCATTCTACACATATCAGTTTCACTCTGTAGATCAAAATGCTGTCCATTATTTTCATGATATAAGAACTCTGAGGTATATTTAGAAAAAGAATTCCCACAAGTAATATAAATGCAATGCAACAGCTTGAGATACTTAGCAGTAACAAACATTACCACAAGGATAACACAACATAAGTACCTATACAAAAGGGCTAAAGAAAACTCAGAATATATATCAGTGTTTTTAGATCATATAAAAGAACATAGACACCATTTGATCAACAGAATATTAAACTGGTATGCATAGAGTGGATGATAGAAAGAAAAAGATAAGGAGGTTTGGTACATCGGAAGTAATACCAACATAATAAATAAAAAAGCTAATAGTATCCAATTATCAAACCACTGGAATATGTAAATCAGTTCATTTACACATTAATAACCGCTATTATAATATAGCATACAGAATGAAATAAAACAGCTACATTTATGATGTAAAGCACTGAAAATGCAATTAAGCTGAACAAAAAATTAAAAAACATCAAAGAAAGAATAATTATACACTTTGTAAAGTATATCAATCATACATATACAAAATGTATTATAGATATCTTGGATAATATTTGTATTTTTAAAAATATTAATAGTTTAATATTTTAATAATTTTTTTATTAACTATCTAGTTACATCAGTAGTTTAAGAAAAATATTTTTCTTTGGTTTGATTTCTATGAAACTGTGAGTGAAATGACAAATTCGGGGCAAATTTTTATTTTATCTTTATCATTCTAGTAGGATTATGTAAAGGTATGCATTAATATAAATTTGTAATCTATGTAAATAAATTTTAGTTAATGCTACAAATCGAAATACAACAAACTAAATATCATCTTTATTACAAATGTGAGTACTTTATTCTTTTTAGTAAAAAAATTGGTATTTGAGATTTCATTATGAATTCATTATATTCTGATTCAGTTATATATATATCTGTGAAGTAACAATGAGCTATATAATTTTATATATAAGTCAAATAAATAAATTTTCAGATCCAACCTCCCTTATTTCTCTATATCTATATTAATTTTATTTAAATTATTTGTCAAATTTAAAACTCAGTATTTCTTTTTGTTTCTTTTATCATTATACCATTAAATCCATGGAGGGTGGGTGCATACATATTCTCTATGTGATGATGATGAAATGAGAACAACTTATAAAAATGTATATAATAAGTGAAATATAATGCAATCTTAAAAATCACAGTTATGAATATTGAGTCTTGTGATCAGCTAAGTTCAAATTCAGGGATATCGTTTGATATATATAAAATAGGGATCTGAGAGAAAGAGGAATTAGAAATTTCTCAAATACCAGTCCATTGGTTTAGGTCAAAGGTGGTGCTTTTATAAATTCACCATGATTTAAAAATTAATGTTGTCCTATGACCTTACCCAATCTCTTGTGGCATCAAAATGTATACATTCTCAGTTACAATATGTATAGAATTGTATTCATTTTGCAATCAGTTTAAAGCAATTTTCTAATTATTATTGACTCTTAATAATTTTGTACAAATTTAAATCATTATGTGAATTTAATTAGAATTTTTTTTTATTGCTCTTTAAAAAGAAAGTCTTTAAATTTAGCTTTCATTTATCAAACAAGTCTTAAACCATCTAAACAAATTTATGCTGAATAAATAAATTTATAAAACACAGAGTATATGTCAAGATAGTCACTAAATTTAATAAGTGAATGATTATAATTTACAAAAGAATAACTATAGCTTAGTTAATATAAAATCGTCATAAATATATATCATATTAATAGACAATATTTATTACCACTTTGAAACTCCACAAATCAGGACATTTTTTAAAATAAATAATTACATTAAAATAAATAAATGTTTGGATATTTTTATTTAAAAGAAAAATTATGGTCCCCTTCTATGAGCTTATTGATAGTTACCCAATGGTACATTGTACCATCCACCCATCCACTCACATTTTGTTAGATTATTGTATGTTACATGTCAGAAATTTTCATAAATACTAATGTCATGGAGTTTGAATCTAGATAGGATCTGACTGAAGATTTCAGGTCATTAGTTACCATACAACCTATTTGATTATTGGGTAATAGCTGATGGTAGAGTCTCTGATAATTTGATTTTATCACATTTAGTGTCAAATATTGATTATAAAACAAAATGACTGTTATCCAGCACTGATGAAGAAACTGAACCAGCAACAATATCATATGACTTGCTCATATACTTATTCATAAGCTTTCAATCAACTATTTTAATTAGATAACTGCTCTTGGAAAGAAGATGGACTTGTTTTTTTTTTCCTGCGTCAAAGCAAAACATTTTAATAAATATTCTACTGCAGGAGAAAGCACAGTCCTTCAGTGTGAAACAGAAGGCCGATTTTCATCAGGCCTTGAAAAAAATAATAATAATCACATATAATTCTAAATTTATTTGCAGAATAATTAAGTCCGAATGTATTACTTTTGTTTGACTGATAGTGGGCATTGTTTGCGAGTTTATTTAAAAATAATTCGTTAGAAATATATGTAAATTATTGTAATAACATTTGCATTTCGTTGCTCAGCAAATAAGTTTAATTATATTCACAGTTTTATGTATTTAATAGCCATAATTTACTACAGGCTTTTTAAAATTATTTTGTTCAATTACTTAAATTTATATTTATATTAAGAAGACAGAAAAGATTATCATTTATCTTTTGATCATGCTCCTCCGCGGAGGTGCTTAAATTAATAACTTTTGTTTTGGCAGAAAAATTGTTATATAGTTAATTGTTCGGAGATCAAATACTACTTGAGCACAAAATGAAATTGGTCTAAGAATCTTTAATTTGTGTGTCTGTCGTTCTCACAAATGTACGGAAAACATTATTGCATAAATGAATGAAAATGGTGCAGAAACACACAGTGGTTCAAATTATAAAAAATTTAAAATGTGTGAGAAAATAATTATGGCCCTTTTTTTTTTTGTCCTCTTCATTTTCATTTTTTTTTTATATTATAAAAGTTAAAAAATATTTTATCTAAAATAACGTTTATGATCCTGATCCTGATTAACAAATGTAATGACTGGGGAGGGGGAAATAAATTAGCAAATGATTTTATTTAATACAAGCATGTGTGTGTTTTAGTTAAGTTTTAGATATCAGAAAATTATCTGTAATAGTAAATGATACTAATTCCGATGCAGGCTCTTTTTTTCCCTTGTAAAATATATAGTTACTAAGTTAATCTGTCAAACTCATAATAGCTAGAAAAATATTGCTTGGATTCAAAACTTAATAGTGTGTATGAAATTCAACTCCTTAATTTGATATCATAATAGCTGTAATGACTGCAAAATGTACATAATTTCTCAATTAAAAAAAACCACTATTTGAAAATTAATCTGGAATTAGTTTGACCTTACCATCTAATATTGATTACTCATGCTTATATAGATGACTAGGCTTTAACTCAAATTATTAACTATAAATTACAATAGTCATGATGACAGAACAACAAAATCTTTTGAACATATCATCTAATGCTCATTGATTATTCATGCTTATATAGATGGTTTGGGTGTTGCCCCAAAATATTGACAGTGAAATAACAGTTGTCATGAAGACAAAACAACAAAATCCTACAAAACAAATGATCAATTCTAATCAAATTATTAATAGGTCAATTTATTGTTAGGTTTTTATTTTATTACACTCAATTGATAAAAACAATAATGGTATTATATTGAAAACAGATATTTTGTGGCAATAAGAATTTATAAAGCACTATTTCTATTGTATTAACAATATTTAAAAATATTTTTATTTTAGTGATATTAGTCTTTTTTTTAAAAAAAAGAAATAAAAGTTTTTTATTTGTTATCTATAACAATCAGTCGTTTTAGATGTTTTCTTTAACTACTTTATAGCAGTAAAAAATGCTATACATTTTATTTCTAATTTATATATAGCATCAAAAAGTATTAAGTAAATATAATTTGATCCATATTCTCAAAATTTGCAGATTAAAAAAAAAATTACAAATTCATAAATTTTATTCATATAATTTATTTTCCTTTATAGCAGCAACTATTTATTGTATATTGCACATTGTGAATTCATAATTTATGTTTGCATTCATGATATTTTTTGTTGTTATGAATTTGAAAATTGAATTATGCTTAAAACAGTCTCAAAATACAAAGTTAACAGTTGGAGCATATGTGATAAAATTAAAACAATTGATTAACTTGTGGAGAGGAAAAAAAAAGTTATTCACTGAAGAGGGTAGTTGTTCAGTAGGAATAAACTGTCAACAATAAAAATTTATAGTCATAATGAATAACAATAACCAAACTCACTATCTCCTATTTTAATTAACATTGAATTACACTTAAGTGTAAATTCTACAGACATAACACTCTTTTTCAAGAACAAATTTATTAAAAAGGTGTTTGATTTCATTTTCACACATTTTAAATTCATCGTCATCCTGCTTTGTAAAAAGATTAAATATTCAGAAGGCCACAATTTGGCAACAAATATAAATTCCAAAGAAGTTTTCAGTTTTTCTTACTATGAATGTCAGATATTATTCAGAAATTGGGATATTGATATTTGGAGCCCAAATATCTGGATTTCATGACAAAAATAAATCTTAATGTCTTAGCAAAATTTTTCTTACAGAAAAAATAATATTTGCAAATATTGATATGATTTACTTATTGTCTTTTCTTACAAACATAAAATTTACCTCACACACATATGTTCTCTCTTTAATGAACTTCCCTGAAAACGTTTAAAGAGAACATTTTCCAAACATATGTTTTACCGCCTTAGATATATTTTGCTTTCTGAGATGTCATTTCATTTTTAATAAAATTTCTTAGAAATGAAATTTCTTTTCTTTCAATAAACTAATAAAAATCAGAGACTGGGCCCTAACACTTGTTGATAAATTTTCAGCCATTTGAAGCGTGCCTCTCTACCAACGCTATTGTAAAATTAGAACTTTTTAAAAATTTTGTTTTATAATTTATATGCTTTTTTGTATAATTTTTTGTTATATTTATTAATTATATTGACTATATATTCTTAATAGTGCAAGACAATTGTAATTATTATATGTATCATCATCTTGTAACAATAAAATTTAATTTTAAAGAGGAATATAATGAAAAACCAATGCAGGCAGTAATGTATTGTCTGAAATATTGATATCACTTATTTAATAGTGGCATTTCAGTTAATATGGGTGTAGAATCTGTAAATTGAATTTTAAATCTACTTAAATTAAAATTAATTATTTCATATGCTTGGAAAGGTCATTACAGTATTATTGTTTCTGAAATGCCAAAGTTGAGAACTTTTCAGAAACTTGGAAAGTACAGTCAGATTTTTGACATTTTCATAAATGATTGATTGATGTAATAAATCAGTCAAATGGTTTATTGATTGCAATTTGTAAGAATTTCAAGCATGTCATTCTATCATTGTGTCTTAATATAAGTCAGGAATAGCAGAAAAAATAATCATAAAATTATTACTTGGGATGAGCTGTGGACCTTGATCTCAAGAGTTTATCATTTTATCATTGCACCAAACCATGCAGGGCAGAAAAATAATGGAATACTTTATTGCCAGAAGTTCATAGGAAATTTGAGCACTGGTAGTGATAGATCTGACCACAATTGATGGATTTTGAATTCAAGAATCTCCCACTCTATCATTACACCAAATCACTCAATTCTGATGCTGCCAGAGAAACATCTCAGATAATTGAAGCCATTATATGAGATGGTAGGTCTATTACTATGTCAGATTTTTTTCTTTGATATCTTTTTAAATAATTCATCTATCTTAAATTTTAATTTTTTTATGTAATTCTTTATGCATTGAATAAAAAAAAATTACCCTTTCAATGAAATAAGAACTAATATGTTTTTCGAACCTTTTGATTAAATCACATTCAACTTGTTGGTAATATGTCTTTTGACTTATTCTTTTTCATCATCATTACGATATTATATCTCATCTTGTTATTTTAAGCATTCTGAGAAATGTTTATAAATTTTATAATCCTTATAATATTATAAAGCAAGTTTTCATGCAATTGGTTATGTAGCTGTGCTAATTGTGACAACAGGGTTGTGTATTATGCAGCCATATTTTTATTGTTTAACTACAGGCACAGTGAATTTGATTCCAATTTCTCTTTTTTTAACCCAATCCCTTGAGAATAAAGAAAGTAATGACAGTCAGAGACAGATTTAGTAAACTGGTAGTTCTGAATGTGATTTTTGCTTAAGATAGTGTAATAAGTTTGATTTCAAACAGAGATTTCAGTTGGGCAAAGATAGTATGTATGGACAGTCCTGTTTAAGTATCCTACTGCCTCCCACATAAATGGAAAGGATCCTAGGGAAATGTGATATAAAAATGGTCTGTCTCAAATGGTTTTGCTATATTGTCATGCCTGTCATCATACTTAGTGATAGAAATAATATTTTAAATCTAATTTTTTTATAAATATAGATACATGGAATATGAACTTCATTTGATACAAACTCTTCAAGAACTAGACAGAAGGACATCCCTGGTGAATTATAAACTGTCACAATTTAAGACTGATATAACTTCACTAAGATGATAAAGGAAGTTTAATAGAGTAGAAAAATGAATACTAGTTTTTTGAAAAAATAGATAACTCAATCAAAGGAGAATGCATGGTGTTGGTTTCTCTGTGGTCTAATTTGGTATCTTCTATTCTTGGAATTCTTCAGTGTAACAATGAAAAGCTACAATGATAACTATCTTATTTATCATACATATATTCTAGCATTAGATCAATAATAATAATTTAATGACTTTATGGCTTGGGAGTTCATAAGAAGTTTAAGCACTGGAAGCGATAGTCCTGAATGTGTCCTGTAGACTTTGTTTCAGAGTATACTAAACTCTAAAGATTTCAAAAATTTAGGGAAAGAAAACTTTTATTTTTTGCTGGATAGTATTATTACATTATTTCCATTTTAAAAAATTCAATTTTTTATTCTTGGAAGTTTTAATATGTGTTGGTATAAGCAATAGAGTTTGGTCAAAAATTATTGGAAGTAATGCTAGTGGTGCTGTAAACTCAAATGGCCTGCTATTATTGAATTTTTGCATTACATATAGATTAACTATCATAGATATTTTTCTTAAACAGAAAATTATTGTAAAGAAATGTGTTTGCTTTCATCCTCAAAACAATTGCATTTAATTGATTACATTATAGTTAGGAATAAGAATATATAAAAAAAATTACATTATGCAAGCATTTGTAATTTCATAATTTTGGATGGATCATAGATTAGAGTGCTCCAAGATTAAAATGATAGTTGAATTAATAGATCTTATACAAATCATATTCACAAGCAAATTAATGTTTGTTTTTAAAAATACCTGCTACTATTTGTGCAAATTTCAATGGTTATTTAAGACCAAATTTATTAATTGGAACTTTCAAAAGTGTCATGTTACTGAGGCATGTAATTATTTTAAGGAGTATCTTGTGGATACAAATAAATTCTTTTTGAATTCATTAATGACTATTTATCAATGTAATGATTTTACTATTAGTGACTTGACTGAAAACAATATTTGACATTTTGTGCTTAGCAGAATAATACATGTGAAGTGTCATTAAAAGTATAAAGATTTAGAGACAGAAGTTTAACCACTGACAGGCAGGCTTAAAAATAATTGTATATTAAAACTTTAAATCTTTTTTGTTGCACTGAAAACAATACATGGACCTGAAAAATGGATTGGCAAACCTATTAAATTGATAATGAATTTTTTGTTTATATTATATTTTATTTTAATCAGGTTGAGATTATGATTTTAATAATATATTTATTTTATTCGGATATTTACATTTGGACAAAGATATCTAGCTTGGTGAAGTTGTAATAGCTCTTTGTAATGTTACAAATAGAAAGATGGAAGATTCTGACAAAATAATTAGATTGCAATAGTTATCATGGAGTATTATAATTATCCACTATAGCAAAGATACTTTCAAGGATTTTATTGAATAGGTTCCTTCCAGTCACAGATGAATGGTTATCAGAGATTCTAAGTAATTTTAGACAATCAAGAAGCACTATAAACATGGTTTTTGTTGACAGGAAAATGCAAGAACATTATTAGGAACAAAAGAGTTATTTATATATTGCTTTTATTGATTTGGTCAAGGTATTTTACCTAATTAATACATCAGATTTTTGTATTGTTTGAATTGGTTATCCAACATATTTTTTCCATATTTTACATCTTTTATGTGATTCAGTCAAAGCAAATGTTATTCCTAGAGGTACAAAATCTGAGGCATTTGAAATAAAATCTGGTGTTAAACAAAACTCTAACATTGTTTTTGATATTTATGGCAGAGATCAAAATGTGATACAGGTTTGAGGTGGAATTTAAAATTAATTAAAAATCAAAATAAGAACATCTTCTTGGATTCTCGATTTACAGTATGATAATGATTATGCTATTTTTTCCAATCCAAAAGATGATTTACAGAATGTCACTATTTTGAATGTAACATATAAATGTTTTGATTTAGTAATGTTTATAATCATCAACATCTCTACATTTTAGTTTAGATATTTGCCAGCTTAAGAATGTAACCCAATTTAATTTTCTTGGTAGTTTTTTAAGTTAAAGATTAAACTTAAATTTGAGATGTAGTATTGACTCCAATGTGCAACTATTGTTGTAATATGTTAAAAGACAGTGTGTTTCCTCACAATGGAAAAAGTATTGCTGATTAAATTAGTTGTACATGGAACTTATTTTAACTAACTTATTGTATGGTTGGACATCATATCAATATAACTTAAAGATATTATAAAAGTGTCATTTAAGGATGCTCCTAAAATTTTCAAAATATTAATGGGATCCCAATCAATATATTTTGTAACTTGCTAAATGTATTTACTACAGAGTCCACTATTTTAAAGTCACATTTACATTAGATTAGACATGTAAAACAAATGAATAAATAAAAACTTCCAAAAAAGAGTGATTTAAGGTGAACTTAAGCATAATTTTTTTTATAGAAGAAGTAGATGGTTCCTTTATATCATAAAGATTATACCAAAGACATTCTAAAGAAAAGCAATGTTAATTGTTTTAATTGGGGAGATATGGCACAGAATATATTGCAGAAACTATTTTAAAGCATTTCTGAAAAAAAAAGTTTTCTTCAGCTGAAATTAAAAGATAACACCACAAAATATCAAGTAAACACAATAATATGCCAGCATGCCCTGTATCTGAATATATTTGTGGTACTCAGTTTGGTTTGTATCTTTATTATCATTTTTGCTTTATCCTTTTCTCTTGGAGATATTTAATGGACATATTCGTTTCTGAATGACTGCTACTGCTGATGTATTTGTATTGCAATTTAAATTATACAGTAAGTTTTATTTCTTTTTCTTTTTTTTTTAATTTCAAATTACATTATATAACCTTTTATGCCTTCTTTGGTGATTTTCATTGCAGTTGAAATTCCCTTTATATTCTCAGAGGAAGACTTGTCAAATTCTCGTTTCAAAATAGAGCCCTTTGCTACTAAAAAATCAAAAAATATAGACGTTTTTTGAATACCATAAAATCCCAAAAGTAATTAATTTATCAACCAGTTTTTCCCACTTTTTCAAAAAGAAGAAAAAAGTCTATTAATAACTTATTTGCTTATTTGGTTGTACAGAATATTCATAACGGAGAGTTTAAGAATGTCGGAAAATTTTATTATTATATATATATACAGTGTATTTGCAAGTTTTTATTTTTATAAGTTCAAATACTATTATTCTAAAATACAGAACTGAAAGTAGAATATGAATGAGTATTGAAAATGTTTTATTTTTTTTTAAAAATCAGGCAAGATTTTTTCTTCTTATTTCTTTCACTCTTTTTTTGTTTTAATGGCATAATTCAAATTTATCACATTTGATAATACTTTTAAAAAATAAAATTAAAAAATAGTATACAATCATCTCCCTATTTATATTTTCCCCAATTTTTTTTTAGAAAAATGCGGCAAATTTTAGTTTTTATTTTTTTATCCTTAATTCATCAGATGTTCTACAAGTTTTCTACATTAATGATTTTTCCAGTTGTAAAATTAATATATAAATATGCAGGCATTCTACAACTTTAACTTCCTATTACCCCAGGGACCTTTAAAACATCAAAAATTAAATAATAGCAAATGTTTTTTACCTCTTTGATTTATTTAATTGTAAAAAAAATAGTTGAATGACTTTATTGCGCAGGAGTTATAAAAAATTTAAATGCCGCAAATGACAGAGCTAAATTACATTCCGTGAACTTTGAACTTTATAATCTGTCATTCTACATTCCGCTGAACTATGCAGGACTTTAAATATAAATATTGAATAATTACAATAAGTATCAAATTTTCTGCAGTAACATTTTTATTAGCTAATCAACTGACATCTTGCCCGTATGAGGAAATTTATAACATTGATAATTGCTGAATACTAACATCTCTTTTCCGTGTAAACTTTCAATTGCTGCTGGAAACTTAAATATAAAATAGATGTAGATAATAACTTCATTTTTCCGTGTTCACATCTCTTTCTATAAAAACATTTTATGTTAACATTTAGCATAGCTAGAATTATAAATTTATACTTACTACTTTGAAAAATACAAAACTGTTCCTTTAAAAATGATTGCCTTTTTTTAATGGTGGCCACTTTGTAGCATATATTTAGCCATAAGTGCATATAGAGAATTGATTACCATATATAAATCACATGGCTCCAGTCAATACTTAAAATAAATCAATAGAATATCAAGAATATATTATCAAGGCAATACTCAGGTGATAAATGAAAATCCACTTATTATCAAAGTCTAAATTTTTAAATAGATTATGAGTGACTGATTGATTAAAACAGACTGAGATTGAAGCTGCCTAGAAATTTTAAACAAATTCGATTAACCTTGCAAACTCTTATCTTTCTATTTTGAATGGGCCCTAATTAAACTTTCATCCATAATCCTCCTTATTTGAACATTTTATTTTTACAGTTAAACTCTTTTTCAATATCATATATTGATATTACAAAAGCAAATATTCAAACAATAGACATTTTAAAAATTAGTATTTGACCTTTGCAAAATATGAAAATAAATTTCTGAATGGAGTTCTTATCTATAACAATGGCACTTGGCATCATTGGACATAATTTATCTACTCAAAAAGTTAGTAAAATGGAATATTAGATATTTGAATTTAATTTTTTTAAATCAAAAGATATTTAGAGTTAGTTTTTGTTAAAGAAAGAAAACATATGTTGTAAGTAAAGATTAAATTTATTGTTATTAAAATTCTTAAAAAAAATTTCATTACCATTTTGATAAAAGATCTGCTTCAGACATTAAAAATAGCTTTTATTTGTTGTAACAATTTTTTTTAAGAATTATCTTTCTAAAAATAAATGCTTTTAGATAAAATTCAATTGTAGTAATTTAATTTTGGGGGTTAAAATAAAATTTTACCAAAATTTTGCATAAATAGCCTTTAATATGGAACAAATTACTGAAAATTACAATTTTTCTTTAGGAATATAATTTTTTCTGTTATTAGGCTTCAGACTAAGACTCTACAGCAATTAGAAATTGTCATTTCCAGGGCTATTTAAAAGGGCATGTCTCACAGCATTGTTATGAAAAATTGCTTTAAAAATCTGTATTATGCTGACATCTTCAGATTTTTTTCAACTAAGAATTTTAAAATTATAACTATGGTAAAATAAAGCTGCACATGGTAATGAAGGTTATAGATAGTCTCAAAACAAGGATATAGCGATTGTAGAACCATCATAATGTCCAAAATGGAAACACAGAATGAGATTACTGCTATTGAGATTAAAACCATTAAACAGGCCAGGATAAATTGTTTGCAGATAAATTAATAATCACTTTACAACCTTTCAAATAAACTACTGTGCAATGCTTTAAGTATTGTACCATTTGTTTATATGGTACAAATATATTGGCATCTGGTAAGATATTTAAAAGCTAAAAAAAAAAGTAAATTTAGCGATCTTTTAAAAGAAAAACATTTTTAGATTTTTTCTGATTAGTATAATTTATTTTTTAAAAAAGACGTACAATGAAAGTTAAAATTGTCATTCATATTTTTTTTATGTAATTAAAGATAAAAGTTAAATTGGAAAGAATAAATGACATGCATATTACTGATCTAGAAATGGTAAAAACTCCAAAAGTAAAAAGATTACAATTAGAAAATCTTTTTAATAATTAAAGATGGTAGAATTATGCTAAAAAAATAGTAACTTTGTAACTTAAATTTTAAGAGAAAGTGTAGAAGATTATTATCTTATATGCTAATAAAAGAACAAACAAAAGATATGCGCAGAAGTTTCAAAACTGGATCGGGGTATAAAAGGAGGAGGACAACCTCGATATAGGTCTTCTCTATACCTTCTAGTTACATGTCTGAAAGCTGGAGGTTTCCTAAAGCATAACCTGTGGCAGTAATAGACATCTGCACAGGTATGCCACTTGCAGTACCCAGTCATCAAGCAAGCAATGGAAACGGGCCTTGTGAAGACCACTTTTTGCAATAAAATGGTCATGACAGCCATGCCTTTTCTCCGGTTATAGAACGGAACAATAATGGAAGACGCCAGCAGGAGAGACCGATGGAAATTTTTAGGAGTTCGGGATCCCAAAAACACACACCAATTTACCGGTAAGTTAAGAGTAACTTTTCCTAATTGTGACAAGATTTGCAAACAATTCAAAAAAAATTGATATCAAAATAATCCCCATCAAGACTTCAAATTTTATTCTTCAAGAGACTCTTGTGTACCCAAGAAATATAATCATTGAACTGTTTTTTTATTATTAATTAATTCATATCTAGATTAGCGTGTGTGTCATCTTTCCAATTAATTAAATCATAATGTTTTTGTTTTTTATTATTTATATTTTAATTTGTTAAAATAAAAATCTTTATTTCTAATACCCCTATTCATTGTATGTTATTAATGATTATTAATAAATTTATTAAAGTTAGTTATGATTTGAAAATATAATTTACCTTGTCAACGCTGTACCGAAACTCAATCCCCCAGAGTTTCTAGATAATTTTGTCATAGCTAAATAAATAAAAAAGGGATGTTTGCCAGTGAATTCTAATATAGAATTCTGGTGCCTTTCAAATAAATTAAAAGCTGGCTTATTTTATCCCATTATTTTAGTAGCTACATTAGTTAAAAGAGTGTTGTGTGACCAGGAAAAATAATTGCATCCATTAAATCTTACTGAATTGTATGACGAAACAAGTTTAATAGATAGGACATAATTTGGTCACCGAGTATGAGTAGTTAACTTGTTTAAAACACGAAATAAGTAGTGGACATTACAGTATAATATACCAAAAGTGCATATAACTAGTTGGCTATTGTATGCAAATCATATGACACCAGGCAATTTTAATCTGCTTCAGTTAATGGATGCCACTTGTAGATTATTTAAGAGCTTAGTCACTAATTATAAATGGATTTTTATTTACTGAGTGTTGCCATGATATCAGGTTGTTGATATTCTATTGATTTATTTTAAGCATTGGCTGAGTTTTTGTGAGTTATATATATATATAATAGCATACTAACATCATTAATAATATTCTTGATTTTAGATGAAATGGAAAAATTTATACAAAACAAAAAAATTTGTAGAGTTTTATTTATTATATAATTCTAAAAAAATTTCTATAATAAAATGGGCCAAAAGGAAATTGAAAAATGTGTAAATTGCATTAGCTAAAACATGATTTACTACTTAATTTTTATATAATATATATCTAAATTCTATAATTAAAGTGAGACCAACATTGCAAAATTATGATCTTCAGTTTGATTATTTTTGTAAATATATTTATTTTTTAACAAATTTCCTTTCTAAAATTAATTTTTAACATAAAATAAAAGAATAAAAAATTCATAAAACATTATAAATGTGTTTAAAGAAAAAAAAAACAAGATTTACTTTTTATGTTAACTATAAATTTTTTCCTTTCTATTTTTTCCTTTCTATTTTTCTAAAATTGTTATACACAATGGAGCTGTGAAATATGTTATATTTTGTTCCAAGCCCTCTCGCTTTCAAAGAAAATAGCTCACTCGAACCGCAAGAATGTAATACTTTTCAAAAACCACACATATATAAATAACAAATGTTTTTTATATGTATAAATCAGAATTATAGTTTGAATAAAATTAAATATATATATATTAAATATAAATGGAGGGTATATTTATTTTATTTTACACAGGGTGTGTTCACTTATGCATCTATTGAAGCAATAAGAATTAGGAAAAAAATATAATTCCTAATATATTTTTATCTTTAACAAAAAGTAAATAGCAAAGTGCTCTCTGGATAATATTCTTCTTTTTTTTCATCTGCATTTATATGTTGGATTATTTACATCATCTAATATTAACTATTGAATGTCTTTAGAAAAATTTTAAACTTTAATTTTTCAAATTACATTCAACTGTTAGTAATAGCACTGAGGTTAATATATATACAATGTTTTGAGTGGTATTATTCTCCTCTCTTCTTCAGGTATCTATTATTGGCCTGATCAGCAACAATACTAACATGGAAATCAAATCCGGACTTTTAGATATTTTTTTTTTGTTGAATAAGATAATGCAATTGAACCATTCTGCCAAAGACAACAATCAATAGAAATTTCATATAATTATCTATGAGGTCTCTCCTGATTTCTCCACTTTTTCCTAACAGCAAAGTTAATTATTGGTTTTCAGATATTATGTATAGACACACTAATTTGACTTATGGGTTTATGTGTCATTGAATTTTCTTAAAATTCAATAAACAATTATTATCATGTTAGTAGTGTCACTGGCCAGACCAACATCACCAGAAGAAGAGAGGAGTATATATTAACTTGTGTGTTATTACTTATAGTTGAATGTAATTGGAAAATTTAAATAAAATTTAAAAATTTTCTAAAGG
Organism: Epiperipatus broadwayi; assembly: GCA_028023455.1. Taxonomy (NCBI): domain Eukaryota; kingdom Metazoa; phylum Onychophora; class Udeonychophora; order Euonychophora; family Peripatidae; genus Epiperipatus; species Epiperipatus broadwayi. Next base: position 2,137,580 of record JAQFVV010000094.1, read on the forward strand.
CATTCAATATTTATTATTAGATAATGGAAATAGCCCAACATATAAATACAATGAAAATGCTATCAATACAAATCTTCAGACAAATAGCAGATTTACATCTTTTTCAAGAAATTACTGTCTCCACAATTATGTTAATATTTAATGAATAACAAAATACTGTACATCAAATTCAGAAAGGATAATAAAGAAAGATTTAAATATATATATAGTAATTTGTATGCTCTTGGTTCAGAGAAGAAAAAGTGGCTGTCAAATATTAAAATTTGTGAATTTTAATGGGTTTTTTTTGTTCTTGACTTATTTACATTTTACTTTGGATAGCATATAATTGAAATTGTGTAGTTAGATACAGCATAGTTCATAGCTCCATTGTAATGAAAAACAACAATAAAAAATCAGAATGTTTTCCTTGGCAAATAAAATATAAACAATTGCCACCATTTTGAAAATTAAGTTCTTTCATTTAACAGCTGATCTGTAGAGTTTTATATTTTGCTAATAATTCCTATCTAATAATAAAAATCAAAAACTAAAATATATAATCTCTACTAGTCATTTAGAAGTATTTATCATAAGATTGCAATGGAAATACTATTATAGGTTCATTAAAATGCTGTCCAAGGTTCTTTATACTTAGCAAAATTAAGCAGAAATATCATTCTGAACTAAAACAGAATTTGTCAGCAAAAAAATTAATATAGAATCTTCTTAAACATAATAGAAATCCATTTCTTATGCCATTAATTTTTTATTGTTTGGATGAACTCTTGAGCATTCATAAAGGAGGTCTGATTTGATACATATTTTATATGATGAAATTATATCTTGACTTTTTTTTATTTATTTAGCATGTGTATTTTTTAGACAGACAATTATTAATAAATATTATAATGATAGGATTACTAACAAATTTTACATTCAATAATAGTTTTATCATGTTCTTTACCTCTGCCATTGTTTGCATGGATTTGGCTATCATTTACTACATGATTTATAATTTGTTTGGTCCCAGTTACAGAAGTCATAACTTGTTAAATTTCATTATTTAAACAAATAAGCAAAATGGTCATGGGTCATTTCAGGTCTGTTCATAATACTTATATGGCATTTAAAAGGATCAAAGTGAGCTGTCTTTGCTTTTAGAATGAAAAAAAGAAATGTATTTGGGTCTCACAAAAAATCCACTTCTTATGCTATAAATGTTGATTGTTTGAAGAGATTCTTGGTTGAGCATTGAAAAGGAGAATCCTGCTTTCATGCTTATCTTATGTGATTAATTATATCTTGAATTGGTGGTATTTTATACTTAATTGTTTTTATTTTTATTTTATAAAAGGCAATTTATATTCTAATATCTGATGATGGAATATATCAAAGGATGAAAAACTACTGCAAAAGTCAAACCGAATGATCCAGTAATATTTCTCATGGTAATACTTTAGTACATATCCAGAACTTTAATGTAATCATTTTTTCTCCAAACAAGGTCACAGTATTTAATGTAGAATATATTAGTACTATATATATATAGCTTACAGCACACCTCTATATAATTCAACCATCTTTCCAAAAAAGTTGTTTTTAGAAATTGTTTTAGATCTAACTTTGATAGATGATAAGAAATAAGATACTATCCAATACTTTCCTAAATAACATGACATAAGATTGTGTTTCTATCTTTTATTACAGAAGTTTATGTTCAGTTTATGAATTTTTTCTGCTATTTGGATGAAAAAATTGAGCAAACTACATTTGTGAAGTGGGAAATAGAAATTCAGTCTTTTGGTAAAACTTTCACACTTTTAATACTATTATTAAATGACTTTCCTATTTCATAAAAGGATCTATTTTGTGAAGTCAAAGAAATGTCATCCTAGTAGAGATAAATTGTATACATTTTGTTGTTGGAATATCTCTGATGGAAATATTAAAGTTAATGAAGGAGCTGAACTCTATGGAAGATAATTTTATAAAATTCTGTATCTACTTTGATTAGCATTTTTATTATCCTCATTTTTTTATATTGAAAGTTACTTTGTCAAAGAATTTAATGGCCTTTCCCTATTTAAAGATTCTAGGGATTTTTAGATCATTTCTGTTCTGAATTTATTTTGACAACTCTTTTCAATGTGAGTTGTTAAAATTAAAGCTTCATTTGAAAATCAATCTTTGCCTCAGTTATGCCTTTTCTATAAAGATAAAGGCTTTTAACTAAAGGCATAATTTTTTGGTAAGCTTTATTTTTCAAGTAGCATGCATAGCATTCTTCATAAGGATATTGGGTAATGATTTTTTTTGGATCATTGTTAAGTTATCTGGTTTTAAGGCTATTATAATTATTATTTTATATTTAATTATAGTTTTTATAGGTAACATTATTAATTTGTTTGTCACTAGTAAATACTTTGGGAATTAGATATTTTTTTTAGAATCTCTAGAAGTATGTGGTTTTAAAGCTGTTGCTAGGGTCTTTATTTAAGACTATCAAGTGCAAATTCATCAATATTTATTGGTTTTAATATTATATATAGAGCTCGCAAAATAAGCTCTCAACAAACTTTGATTTTAATATTGTAAGATTAGAATAATATTGTAAAAGAAAAACTTGCAGTTCTGCTCTAGTAATGCTTTTTGTCATTCTATCAATCTTGAATGTAGATATATAGAATTGGCAATTTCATTAAGCATGCTACAGTTACAGATTTTTTTTTAGAAGTGTTTCTATGCCCACTTTATTTATATAAAAATGACTATCTTTTTTTAAAAAACATCATCAAGTAATTTTCTAAGCTAGTCAGTACTTTTTGAATCTTTAACAGATAAATATTTGTAAAAAGCAACGAATTCCCCAAGGGATTGATCATTTGATTATTTAAGTGACAATTTAGAAAAAATAATAATTTAATATTATTTCTTCAACTATCAAGAATACTAACTCCATATAGCATTCCTTATATTCTATCTCTGGACTATGTGGATTTCATTTATGGCAATGAGAATTCCAAGAATGATGATATTTAGTTTATGTTGGCCATAGGGAACTGATCCAGTATTAATAGATTATGATTAGACAAAGATGAATCATTTTTTGCTGAAATTTAACAAAAATTTAGGGGTTGTCATTGTGATCTCTTTCTTTTTGTTTGACATTATAAAGCATGCTTAAGTTTTAAAGACATCTTTTAAAAATTTTAAAGTCCTATTTCTCAATTGCATATCCCAAAATCTATATGAAAATTGAAATCTCTTCTAAATAGAAAAATCTGAAAAGTTAGCTTGTATTGGAATGTTTATAAATATAGCATACTCAAAGATTATATATCCAAATGGTAATTGTTTTTTTTTTGTTTGCAACATAGTCAACAAAACAATTATTTACTTATTTATATAACTATTTCTCTCTATATGCAGCAAAATGTATTGAATCACTGACTAAGTTCATTACTCATAGTATCAGTGTTCACAATGCTGATTATCCAAAATTTCTAAAATACAACTCATTAAAAAACCATCTACTTTAGTGGGCACCAATATAAAATGAATAAAATTCTATACACAGAAATCATAGCCAACCTAGACCATATAACTACAAATGGGATATTATTTTAACATACAAAATTTTTTTTTGGCAATATCTCAAAACCTTCTTCACTGTGAACATGCCCATGAAAGTACAAGGGCATCATATATGATTTTGGCATTACAGCAACAATTTGTTAATTCATGAATAAAAATAAATATCACACACATATAAATATACCAATTAAAGTATCTCATGACCTATATGTCTATCGCATGTTATATTTCGTGCATTCACTTCCTATGTTTATGATCTGAAAAGCAGTTGAAGTATGTAAATCAAACTTAAAAGATTATGTCACTTTACTCATTAGGAATGAAAAATATGTACAGTATATTATAATAATAGTTTTATAGTTAACGTAAACCGACTCACATTCAACATGTCTATATTCTTTTAATCGAATATCTCTGCATATATACAATAGATATGTATTAGAATACAAGGGAAAGCTGTAGTTATCTAAGTTATTGGGAAAAAATTTAAAAAAAATACTGCTGAAGATTTCTAAATGTCACGTAAGTTCAAATGCCACTGTGTAGACATACTGTGAATAAATCGTTGTTTATGCTTTTTTTAAAACTTGAATATAACTTATGATGGTGACAGATTTAAATCGGGCAAAGCTCGAGAAGGAGCTATTAATTTGTTTTTTATCTGTCAAAATGTAAAAAGGTTAAATTAAAGAACCAAAGATTAAATTAGTAAAAATTATCTGATATTTTTTCATTAACCCTACAAAAAACTGTTGGTATAACTAAGTCAGCTATATTGGAATATTAATAGTTATTAGAGAGAAAAAACTTGAATTTCTTCATTATTTAATAATTTTGTTGTTTTTATCTATATTTATTATTTTATCACCTTTAGTTTGTCTGGCTTTTTAATCAATGATTGTTTAATGGCTCGGCAGGTCGATCGACTTTCTGAAAATGTAAGACTGTACGTCATTGCCAAAGGCTAAAATACCTGATGATTGTTAAAAATTGCTAAAGTCATATGCTCTTTTTTTTTTAGATAAAAAAAGACAGTGGGAATGGAGGGAAATAAACTTGTCTTTTAAAAAAATCTGTGAATGACATAAATTAAAATAAATGTAATTATTTTTAGTACCCCCCCCCCCCAACCTTCTATTTATTTTTATTACTTCACTTGTCATCAACTAAATGTCTCATTTGATAACCATTGATAGAGAGAGTTATTCAATTTTAAAAAATGATAATTGCGATTCAAATATTTATTTACGCACATTAGGCGTGTAGTTTACATTTGGCAAATTCTGAAAATATAATCTGAGCTTACTTTTAATATACCCACCCAACACACATACTCTATCATTTTTAACAAAAATAGAAATTAATCTTTAATTTGCATCTAAAGAAAGTTGGTTATATAATCCTTAACATATAACCGACCTTATTTAGTGCAGTAGTAGAGCAATGAGCTGGAGAGCTGAAGATCACTTCGATTTTATCATTTCCGGTTCTCTAACATCGTACAACTCTTAAACTACAAAATTTTTGATTTCTTTTTTTTTTAATGCTCACTATAAAATTTCTCACATTATAAATTATCATTTGTCTTTTTCGAACTCAGACTTTCACACAACCCTCAACTCTCCATGCCATCTCAGATTGCTGACCTTGTCTTTTTCGAACTCAGACTTTCACACAACCCTCAACTCTCCATGCCATCTCAGATTGCTGACCCACCTGATCTTACACATGTTGAAAAGATAAATAATCACTTATTTCATGCTAAATCAGCAGTCATCAGTTGGTCCAGATTACTATCTGCACACATATATACAATCAGTGCTCAGATTTATATTAAGATAGCCAATCTTCATACTTCAATGGACAGACTTCAAACTACTCCAGCCCACAACTCTTCACCATCCATTTCATTGAATATCTGATGATGAAACGTTCAAAGCCCACCAACTGATGATTGCTGGTTCAGCACGAAATACTTGTATTGGTGATTATTTATCTTTTCAACATGTGTATGATCAGATGGGTAAGAAATATGAGATGGCATGGAGAGTTGAGGGTTGTGTGAAAGTCTGACTTTGAATCCCTTATATTACACTATATATGTGAATGTGTGTAAGCCTATATGGTGTATTAATTTACATATTTAAAAACATAGTGCATTAAAGCTCTGGCCATCCCTCGCATATGTATGTAAATGGATTATTCTCCAGTACAACATGAGGAGTCAGAATGACTAAATGGTCAACATGGGTAGAATGATAACCTTGGCACTAATGTGGGCCTTGAATGTTCCATCATCAGATTTTCAATTAAATGGATGTCTGAAGAATTGTGGGCTAGAGTAGTTTGAAGCCTGTCCATTAACGTATGAAGATTGGCTATCTTAATATAAAGCTGAGCACTGATTGTATATATGTGTGGAGATAGTAATCTGGATCAACTGATGATTGCTGGTTTAGCATGAAATACGTATATTGGTGATTAACTATCATTTCAACATGGGTATGATCAGGTGGTCTCAGCAATATGAGATAGCATGGAGAGTTGAGGGTTGTGTGAAAGTCTGAGTTCGAATCCCTTATATTACATTATATATGTGCAGGTGTGTGTATTCCTGTACAATGTATTAATTTACATTTGTCTTTTTTTAGCATTAAACATATATATATATATGTTATGACAATTTTAAAAATCCATGCCAAGATATCTAAGCAAACTTTTGTTTATAAACCAAAGAGTCCATTCTAGGTAGGTGTAAAGTGAACGAAACCTGCATGTATTAAAACTGCCTAATAGTCATTACAACACAATTGAGTTGAAAAGTGGGCATGTATTGTACTATAAAGGCACAAACATTTGAAACACAAATCAAGTGGAATTTGTTATAAATATAGAGATAAAAAAATACAATATATTTAAGATTAATTGTATATAGGCCAAGCATTGCATTATTAATTATTTAACTTAATGAAGGATATCAAATGCAGAAAATTTAGATTTATGCCCATAGCAAATTTTTATTGTGATGAAATAATAGAGGATTTTTACAAAAATGTACAGATTTTTTTTTTTTTTTTTAATCGGAGTAAGCAGCATTTTAAAACTGTCATAGGAGATTTTATTGCCAGAATTGGAAAATGATTGAAAGATGAAACTCCTATATATAAGTTTGGTTTTGGAATTAGAAATGAGAGGATACCAACATATGGGAATTTGCTCAAACAGAAACACTGTATATAATGGATTTACTTTTTGAGAAAAATCCAAAGTGAAATTTGATATGGAATCATCTCAATAAAGATATAACAGAATTGGATTATATTTTGACAAATGAAAGAAAATAGGCCTTGTAGTGAAATAGTTAATACAACTGTTCATCATGCACATACTTTGGGTTTGAATTCAGACCACATGAAATCTTAGGTATTTTTTTTAGATTATGAACAGGCTTGAAATTCTTTCAGGTGAACAATTCTTAGTTATGCAATAGTGATCCATATGAAAACAAGTATCTAACTATTTTTTGGTCAAGGGTAAAGATTGCAGTAAATCTGTGAGGGTAAGATAAGTGTCATCATACTGACTAAAAATAAAAAATATATGGTTTTAACTATTAGGGATCATATTGCTATGAGTACTGAGTTTTTTGCATTTACTTTTTTAAAAACTGAAAATAAATATTTCAAAACTGTTATGGGTTTAATAGATTCAACATAGAAAGTGATTATTTGTTAGTAAATTGTATAATATGTGTTAATGCTAAGTTAGGGGAAATTGAAGTTATGTAAAGAGATATATTATCAATATATATCAGCTAATAAATTATTCCAAAATGTTATCAGGCTTTAAAGATGATTCAGACTTGGATGAAGTCAGTATGAAGATAAGTGATATTCTAATGAGAACTATTTTATATTTAGTGATACACAAAAACAACATTTTAGTGTAAATTTTCAAATTGAAAGAAACCTATATGATGAAGGAATTTGAAAGTATTTTAAAAGAACATTTAGAAGAATGGAATTTTATAAAATGATAGAAAAAAAGATTTAAGAATGATTTAAGAAAGTATAAATATGAAATGGCAAAGAAAACTGTAAAAGAAAACCCAAAACTTCTTAAAAATATAAACAACATTTTGAAATATTGAAAGGAAAGTTGTTTTGGCAATAGAAAAAAAAAGGGGGAATGAATTCATGAAGAATGTGGAAACATTTCTACAAAACATTATATATTTGTAAAGAACAATAAAACAAATAACTCCAACAAATATGATGTCTTTTGAAATTCCAAGTACTTTAAATGAAAAATATAAAAGCTCCATGCAATCATGGAGTCATTATAAATATTTTAAAAGTACCAGGTAAACAAATAAAAAAGATTTTGGTAAAGCTATCCATTATAAAAATAAGCCAAATCAGTAAAGTGAAAATGAGGAATTCTAATTTCTGACCAAATCATTTCTCTGTCTTCTTTCCCAGTTCTGTCTTTTCTCATGCCAACAAAACCATCAAAATATCAGTACCAGCAACTTAAAACTTGGTTTCAGGGATATGGTCATTTGATGTAAACATACTAGAAATTTAATATAAATAGTATCAAGTAAGGGTAAACATGGATTTTCCAGGTCATGACACTAGAATGTTTCTTGTTAAATTATTTAAAAATTTGTCGGAAATATCAAATACATGATACCATAAAATTATATTATAAAAAATAATTAAATATCTGATAAACAATAATTTATTAAAATAATAATAACATATTTATCTTACCAACATTCATAATTACTGTCCATTGACGCCAATTTGCGAATTTTATCACTTGTATAAGCGAAAACTACAATGGATAATAATAATGAATGTTGGTAAGATAAATATGTTATTATTTTAATAAATTATTTTTTATCAGATATTTCATTATTTTTTTATAATATAATTTTATGCCACCGTGTATTTGATATTTCAGAACAAATTTTTAAATAATTCGACAAGAAACACTCTGGTGTCGTGACCTGGCAAATTCATGTTTTCCCTAGTAAGTAAATAAATAAATGCTTTTTCAAAAGATCTGATTTAAATATATATATAATATTAAGTTTATATTAAATATTATGTTTAATGTATTCACTATTATAGTGAATTCCAAGATAATTTGAAAACAGTGGCAGCAATCTGCATGGTTTACTATGTGTATTCCTATTATAGGTTACTCTTAAATTTGTTTACTTTAGTTAAAAACAAAATTTCATTACACACTATAGTAGTAGATTAGCAATGCATTATCCATAATCAATTGCGTTGTGTAAATAAAAAATAACAGGATGTTCATTAGGAAGATCAAATAACATTTGAACAAGAGTCACATTCAAGTCAACTAAATTCTTTTTTTTTTTACTTTTAGTATTATCACATAACTATAAGTATTTATTTATTCATTTTTTAAGTTGCAGCATGCACACTCACACACCATTGTGCTTTTAAAATTTTGAAACTATCAGAAAAAGATTGATTTTTATTATGCTAAGATAATTATTCAAAACCCTGACTGATCTAGTCATATTTGAATGCCTGTCATTTTAATAATTCATCGGTTTTTATATATATATATAATGAAATATCTATTAAAATATACCTAGAAATTAAATGAAATTTATCATGCTCCAAATAACATCCAAATTATTATAAAAAAATTTTTTTCTTTTTTTAAATTACTCTCGTTTTCGTTTGATCAAATTGTAAAGTAGAAATTAGTCCAGATAATTCATCACTAATACTGGGGGGAAAAGATTTTTTTTTTTGTATTAGCATATAAAAAAATGAGTGTTGATAGGATAGGAAGTATTAATGACATATTATTAAAATTTGTAATGTAAATACAACACCGTTAATCTGGATCTCATGATTACTATAATGGCCAAATATCAAACACAATTTATTTGTTGTAATGAAGAAAGGAGTTTGCTACTAAATGAAAGGAGGCCCTTTGATTCCTCTTGGAGGCCTTAAAGGAACCAAGCAGGGCAAATTCCTAATGTCCACTCCATACTTGTCATTACAGCTGTTATTACTATGTGATTATTCATATAGTATACGAACATGGATGGGCTGCTCACCAACACGCATTAGCCAGCGTAGTGAGTTTATTGGCTTTTTATCTTAAGTTTAAGATCAAGAAACACCATGGTCTTTCTTCTCAGCTGCCTGATAAGGCAGAATGAATGTAAGTATAAATGATATTTTTCCAATAGATATATACAATCATGACAGACAAAAATAAATCATGGCCCTTATTCCCAGGAGACTGTAAAGTCACCAATCAAGGCAGTAGTTGGTAACCAAAAGTGTAGGGTGCTAAGAATCCCCTGGTTGTGAACCCAGACTGCCATTTGATAATGACTTTTTATTTAGGTACTTGCAACTGCAGATCAATTTTCAAGTGAAGAAACATTGCAAGAATTAGAAAAAGAATTGTCTTATGTTAAATGGGACATCATTTGACTTTGTGAAGTTAGAAGAAAAGGTGATGAGACAATTGATTTAAGAAGTGGACATGTGCTCTACTATAAAAGCACAAATATTGGAAATACAAGCAGGATAGGATTCATTATAAATAAAAAGTGGAAAAACAACATTGTGGGGATTGATGGTGTATCGGACAGAGTGACAAAATTAGTTATACAATTTAATAGCAGATACCAAATGCACATAATTCCAGTTTATGCCCCAACAAGTTCTCATAGTGATGAAGTAGTAGAAGATTTTTATATGGATGTACAAAAGGTTTTTGATCAGAGTAAGCAACATTTTAAAATTGTTATGGGAGACTTTAATGCTAGAATTGGTAAACAAATGAAAGTGCTGTATGTAATTTTGATTATGGTAATAGAAATGAGAGAGGACATAGACTTATGGAGTTTGCAGAAAAAGAAAACTTTATATTATGAATTCTTTTTTTGAGAAAAATGTTAAAAGGAAATGGACAAGGAGGCATCCAAATAAAGGTACAGCAGAATTGGATTACATTTTGACTAACAGAAAATACATATTTCAAGATTGTAATGTTCTTAATAAATTTAACACAGGAAGTGATCAATGATTAGTAAGATAGAGAGACAAAAATTATTAAGAAAAACAATATTTATAGTTGATATTCCTAATCTTCAGAAACATTCTAATGAATTTAAATTAGAACTTACAAATCGGTTTCAAGTATTAGTAGATTTTGAACATGATTCAAATTTGAATGAAATTAATATGAAAATAACTGATACACTTTTAAAAACTGCAACAAAGGTAGCTGGTAGAAAAAAACAGCAATTGACAAATAAAATTTCTACTGAGACTAGAGAATTTATGGAAAAAAAAGAAATATGAAGATATACAAAAATGATGCATTAAAAAGGATTGAATATTTTGAATTTTGTAAAATGATGTGGAAAAGAGTTGAAAATGATATAAGAAAATATAACTGTGAACTTGCTAGGAAAGCTGTAGAAGAGAATAAAAGTCTCAAGAGTGTAAAACAACATTTTGGTATTGGTAGGAAATTTATATCTGCAATAAGAAAAAAAGTTGGAATTATTACTAAAAAAAAAAGAGATGACATCATGAAATCGGTAGAAGACTTTTATCAAGAATTATATAGTAATAAAGAACAAGTACCTCCTATATCTACTGTATCTTCTGAATTGCCCAGAATTTTAAATAAAGAAGTGAGACATGCAATTAAATTTATGAAGAAAGAGAAGGCTCCAGGTAATGATGGAATTATAATTGATATATTAAAAAAATCAGGTGAAGAAGTATAATTTTTTTTAGCAAAGTTATATACCAAATCTCTAAATGATAAAGATGCAGATGATTAAAAGAATTCAGTATTAATATTAATATTTTAAAAAGCTGATAAAGAAGATATTAGCAATTACAGACCTATCAGCCTTTTATTGGTTTTATACAAAATTTTTACCAAAGTAATTACAACTTGTCTACAGAGAACATTGGATTTCCATCAACTAAGAGAACAAGCTGGATTTAAAAGTGGTTTTAGTACAGTAGATCATATCCAGGTATTAAGAGGAGTTATAGAAAGGACAAATGAATATGAATTGGCATTATGCATTGGATTTGTAGATTATGAAAAGACATTTGATTCAATAAACATTTCTTCAGTGATTAAAGCATTGGATCATCAAAGTATAGATCCAGGATATTATCATATTTTAAAGAATATAAAAATGCAACAGCAACAATTAGATTACATAATGATACTGCAAAAGATAACATTGAGAAGGGTGTAAGACAGGGTAACTCCATATCTCCAAAACTTTTTACAGCAATGCTGCAAGAAGTATTTTGTGGATTAAAATGGAAAGCTAAAGGGGTGAAAGTAAATGGAGATTATTTAAGTTATTTAGATTTTGCAGATGATGTAATTGTTTTTGAAAATAATGCTTTAGAGCTGCAGGAAATGCTGCAGGAGTTATCAGATGAAAGTAGGTCTAAAGATAAATGGTAAAAAGACTAAAGTAATGTTTAATGGATTTTCTCAAAATATGAAATAAAGATTGATTATGAAGAGTTAGAAGATGTTAGCAGCTACAAATGCCTTGGTCAGATTATTAATACAGAAGGAAACATAATGGATGAAATTAATCATAGAATTAAACTTGGTTGGAGTGCTCTTGGTAGAAATAACTCGATATTAAAAGAAATATGCCTATGTGTTTGAAAAGGAAGGTTTTTAATAAAAGTGTTTTATCAGTTCTTACTTATGTATCTGAGACTTGGACACTTAATAGAAGAGCAATACAGAGACTTCAGACCACTCAAAGGAGTATGGAGAGATGTATGTTGGGAGTAACAAGAAGAGATTGAAAACGCAATGTATGGGTAAGACAACAAACAGGTGTTACTGACCTTATTGAAAAAATTAAAAGATTGAAATGGAATTGGGCTGGACATATTGCTAGAAGAAATGATAATATATGGACAATTGAAATCTTAAATTGGATTCCAAGAGATTTTAAAAGACCCAGAAAGAGACCACATGTGAGATGGATGGATGAAATAAGAAAATGTGCAGGGGTGATGTGGAGAAGAGAAGCTAAAGATCAGAGAAGATGGATTGAACTTGGAGAGACCTTAATCCTGCATTGGATTGATAATGGTTGATGATGATGATGATGAATGTTGTACAAATACATAAATAAATAATCAATCAAAATAATTTTTGAAATAATCAACTATTAATAACTATATTATAATATTTATCGAGCCAGCTTTCATCTTCATTAAGATCTCAGTATCTTGAAAAGGTCTCAATGGAGATGAATACCAGTTCAATAAACATTATAATATAGTTATTAATAATTGTTTATTTCAATCTTATTTTAATTGACTATTTCTTTATGGATCTCATGATTTTCACATTTTTCCAGATTTTTGACTTTTACTAAGAAATAAAACAAATTTATTCATTAATTCCTTTTCCTTCTTTTTCTCCATAATCCATTTTTAAAAAGGCTATGCCTAGATATTTCCTTTTGACATATCAGGATATATCATTAGACATCAAGTTGGTGAGTTAAATATCTAGAGCAGCTAATAATAATTCTAGATGTATAAGCATTACATATACAAAATCACTAACTATAATATAGGAAGTAAAAAAGTTTTTAAACTAGAATAGAATAAAATCAATTAAAACACAAAATAGAAATATGGTGCTCATATCATTTAAGTTTATTAATTTACTTATATATGTTCTTAAATGTATTTTTTTTTAATAAAAGAAGTACAAACTGCTTAAATTATTTGTTATCTGTAGATTATTTTTTTAATGTGTATATATTCAAGATATTTAAAAAATATTACCTATAAAAATAATAAATCCAGCAGTCATGAAAATTTTAAAGGTCATTTATAATTTTGTCTGGATATTAGAAATTGCGTATTTAATAGTATCTTATCCAAAATTACACTGAAGCTACATAATCTTTGTTATGTGTTCAGATTGATCTAATTGTGTAGATCTACTTGGCTATTGATAGAACCTTGGGATGAAGGATATAGAAAAAAATGGGATTATCGATTGATGTACAGTGTGAGATATGGCAATGATATCAAAAAGCTATAAAGTCTAAATTTTTTTTATGATTGCATGCATATTCACTGTAGTATTTAATTAAAAGATTGTAAAAAATCATACAAAGCTTTTCTAGTTTCAATATATATACACATAATTTTTTTCCATATATTGAAACATTTTCCTTAACCTTTTACATAGTAGTGCTGTATTGTGCCATTGGCACTGCAATTAGACTCAAAAGGTCTTCAAAAACAGAAATCCTTACTAAATTGAAAAAGAAAATGCTTTGAGTAATTTAAGTAGTTACAAAACATTTAAAAGTTTACGATTTTTATAATTAAAGTAATTAGATATCTTTTTTTTTTTCATTTGCTATGAAAAATCCAAGAAATAGACAATTAAATACTGTGCTCATTAACTTTTGGGGAAAAAATACATTCTGCATTTGTGCAATATAGGTTTTTGTTAATATTGTAAAAAAAAATTAATAAGTTTATACTTGTTTTTTGTACTTATATTAAATATTTGAAGTTTTGAGTATATTATTTTTTTAGTAGAAAATTACATCAAATAAGAAATGCCTCCTATTAATACAAATGTTTATCTTTTTTAAAAAATTGTCTATAGTATTTTAATTAATTTAATTTATAATTATTATTTTGTATTTCTAAATATATATATATTCTAATGATGTATACATAATTATATTGCTATAAAACATTTTTATTTGTTCACAAACACATACAAGTGAAGTAGTTAAAATGTTGAGTCAAAAAAGGAAAGAAAAACACTATATTAACAGAGTTAGAATGAATTTGAATATAGACTACAAACGCCCTTTAGCTATCCATTCTATCTCATACAACTGATATGATACACATGACCACATACATGTGATAGAGTTAAATAATCTTCAATGTATGTATTTTGTGCTTAACCAGCACTCATCAGTTGATCCAGATCATCAACTCCCACATATATATATATAATCAGTGTTCAGTTTATATTAAGGTAGCAAATCTTCAAATTTTAATCAGCAGGCTTTGAGTTTCTCTAACTTCCAACTCTTCAGTCATCTATATCATTGAAAATTTGATGAACCTTAAAGCCCTTGTTGATGCCAATATTAGTGTCATACCCATGTTGACTCTTAAGTTATCCTGAACTCTTCAGTCATCCATATCATTCAAAATCTGATGAACCTTAAAGCCCTTTTTGATGCCAAAAAGACAAACGCATATTGACTTTTAAGTTACCTTGACTCCTCACATATATGTGTGGGAGATGATGATCTGGACAAACTAACAAGTGCTTGTTCAGCATGAAATACCTATATTGGAGATCATTTATCTTTTTCACTTGTATGTGAACATGTGTATCAGTTGAAGAAAATAGAATGGATAGCTATAGGAAGCTTGAAAGTCTGAGTTCAAATTTCTTATAATGACATTAAGTTCAATATATACTTATATTTAAATATTAACAGTGTTAAAGAACTAGAAGTGACTGATAGTTATCAGTTTTTCCAATTATCGGAAATTTATTGCATACTATCTGAGCAGAATTGCAATGAAAAATCTGCAAAAGATGTTTAGGTGCAGAGATCCATCTTGATAAATAATATCAGAATTGAATTAAAGATATATATTTTAATAAAACTTGGATTCTGAAGAAAAATAATGGGAAGTATTGGTGCTTTTGAACTGTAAAGCTGATGACTTTTGAGAATTTCAAGAGTGGTAGAAAAAATAAACAATGAATGTTTAATCAGATTAAATCTGATTTCTCAATTTGAAGCATAAAATTCTCACATTTTGGGTATCTTATGAGGTGATATATTTTATTAGAAAAGTGTATAGTGTTCAGAAGAATTGGTGGTGTTCAACAAAGAATTGAATGAGCAGTAATGAGAATCAGTTGTGATTAAAGCACTTTTGAATAGCCTGAAAAACCAACAGATGGCATGCTATTCATATGACTTCCAAGAATTGGTGTTGATTTTGCAATACTTTATAATAAACTAATAATATTTAATATTATTTCCCTCCAAAAAAAAACTGATGTAATGACTTCTGTCCCCTCCCTTCTAAAATAAAACTGTTTTATTAAATTTCTGTATAAATCATCCTAAAAATAAATTTATTTATTATTAATAATGAAAGGAAGCTAACAGTTATTGATAAATTTCTGTTTTAGAAAAGATTCTCTTTAAAGATCAAATTATGAGCCCCTGCAATTTATTATACTCATTAACCTGAGATAAATCTTTTAATAATGACTGAATTGTCAGAGTCAACTGATTATTAAACTTTTAGATAATTTGCCTTTAAACATGCATTTGATTATAATTTATTAATATTACAATTTTTTTATATTAATATTTTGTCTGTTATAGCTGTCATTTGAACATTTTAGAAATTTGAGAATTTCAGTATCTGATGATATTGACTTTCCATAACAATCAAATATTTTAAATATAGATTGAATATCATTATTCTAAAATTCTTTTGTTCTTGAGATTGTTATTGAACATGGAAATAAACAGTCATCCAAATACATGTTATAATCTAATAGTAAAAAAATAAAAATGCTCAAAAATTAAATATATTAATAATTTATTGCATAATGTTGATAAAATATTAATTTAATAAAATAAATTTGTTTATTATTTATATTTACTTGATTCCAAAGAAATTTTATGCTAGTGTTAATTCATAATTAGTGGCCTATGTAAAAGTTACTGATAAAAGGAAAGTGTCGAGTCTGGATTCTGGTTCAGGGATCTTGTCCTTGCCCTGATGCCTCTCTTCCAGGGTTTCCTATATCAGTGGTCCCTTTATAAAGAAAGTTTCCTGTGGACTTAAATACATTAGGCCAATATCCATGGTTCCTCTCCTAATCAAAATTATCGAAAGCTTATAAAAGTAAAATTCAAGAAACATATCAAAACTTTCCAGGCATCAATATGCTAGAGGGGTTCTCGACTGCTGCTGTGCCGATTTCGACTCCTTGTTGTCATATCCATAGAACAAAACAACCGGCCAGTCGCAGTCCAACTAGACTTTGCCGGGGCTTTGACCTGTCCGAATAGATGTCTACTTGGTGAACTAGAGGCTCTTCATGTTCCTTTGGCATACATTCAGATCATAGAGAATCTCCTAGCAAATCGAGATTTTTTTTTCTCTAAATGGGAGAATTGCCCCTGGGTTCAAACCCTGCATCTCCATTCCCCAGGGCTCCCCATTAAGTGCTCTCTCTTCATGATCTATATAAATCCCTTGCTTTGAGCATTGAGGTGCACTGCCTGGGATCTCCATCCCTCTTCTTAATGAAAACTCCCCACATCTCCTACATGGATGATGTGGTGGTGTTTCTTAAATCACAGAAGAAATAAACATTCTTGAAAGCCTATTACAGCACTATGCTCAGACGCATGGGCTACCGTTAACAGGAACAAATCAGCAATTTGGAATATCAAAACAGCTAACAGGATAACAGGTTCATTACAAGCTATGCCTCAGCCTTTCTTGGGATTCAATATGTCACTATCCCCTACAGCAATGAGGATGGAAACACAACGAAGACTACTAAACAAAATAGACATCATCATAACATGCCTCTCAAGAATATATATATCTACATTTGGAAAGGTTTCACTAGATTAAACTCCCTCATACTCCCCAAGATAATATATTATCTTGCGGGTTTTAAACCAACAGAAGCTTTCATTAAAAAAGTAGAATCCCATTGTCTGCGACTCTGTAGAGGTGGGCGCAAATCATTTATCAGTCTGCGCACCCTTCAAAAGCCAAGAGACATGAATGGACGGGACTGCATTCAATAAAGGTATTCGCAATACAGAGAACTACAATATGATCCATAAACTTTATTCTGATTGCAAGACCTTCCAATGTCCGCTTCCCAAAGAGCAAGTGCTTCCCACTGATAGACCGCCTCCTCAGAGGTTCACTCCCATCTGGCTACAAATGCAGATATCATACATTTTTACGCACATAGTACCTTCCGCGACCATGTTCAATTCAAAAATAACCTATTGGGAAGCCTTCAACCTATCCAACTCAAATACCCAGAAGGCACACACTTACCTCCCCATCAACATAAACAAACTGCGCAAACTAGCCCGTAGATTGAAACTAGCACCTAAACACACAGACTTTCTTCTCAAAATTAACCTTGGTAGCCTCTCCACTGCTATATTTCTTAATAGAAGAGGCTTCCACATAGATCCCATATGTTGTCTCTGTCTTTCCAGCCCAGAAGATATGGACCATATCCTTCGCCTTTGTCCGGTCTGGCAGGGACTAAGACAAAACTTCCAGAAACACATTGATAATAATGGTCCAGATCTAACATCTCTTGAAGGGGTTTTAAATAGAGGCATTTTCGCTGAAATCAGGCTCGCCACCTACATAAACTTTGCCATCTGGTTGACCAGATGCAAGGTGATTTTTCAAAAATCAATAACTGCTTTCTCAGCATAATTAAAAATATCCAAGAAACAGACAAGAGAGAGGCCGATCCATACCTGGCCATATTAACATGGGAATTCACAACTGGTCTAAACAGCACCTCTCCAACCAACCCCTAAATAATTTATATGAAAATATCTATTATGACTTAATATCTTATTATGATTTAATAAAACCCTCCAACCATAACTTGCCAAAACAGGGTTTACTAACAAAGGTATGTCGTTATAGACTAGATGATTAATATTCACCTTGCATCCACAGGTTATATTCTACTGACTTTTGAATCATTTCTTCTCTGTATATACAACCCTGTAACCTCGACTAGATATTTCTTGTTATTTTTTTATTTTTGTTTTTTTTTTTGTAACTCACTTATAGGTCAAATAAAATTATCTTGAAAGAGAAAAAGGAAAAGTGCTTAAAAGATTACTTTAAAAAAAATTAAATTTAAATTATACTAATTAAGCCAAAGTAAATGCATTTTATTAATGAATTACTACAACTATAATACAATACAATCTTTAATGGTGATGAAGTGGGTGTTTTATAAGTGCGATTTGATGGCTTATCTGGATACCAATGCAAAGTATCTATGGATTCAACTGATCCATTTTCTGAATATTTTGCCTTTATTCAAAAAGGGAATGTTGTGAAAAGAAAGATTATAATTATAGATATATATGCCTGAAATATCCAAATTACAGTATTATAAATAAGAAAATCACTGCTCTAATTTTAAAAAGTCCTAATTTAGACTTTTTTTGGTATATTAAATAAATTTTAATTAAAGAACTAATAATTTGCACTCCTTTATCTTTAAAAACAGCAGATGGTACTTACTAATAATCCTGGACACCAGAGTTGATTATGGATATTTTTAAAAAAAAATTCAATAAATCAATTATAAATTCCTACTAACTTTAAAAAATAGCAATAAACATATTATAAATTAGTGTTAGGGCTAAGGTTAATCTTTCATTCTTATTTAACTCTAACCCTAATTTATAATGCATCAAAACTAACTCTAATTTATAATATGTTTATTGCTATTTTTTAAAGTTACCAGGAATTTATTATAAATATGAATTAGAGTTAAATATTGAATCTCTTGTCTTAATGAATGAAAGATTAATGTAACACTAACTCTAACCACGATTTATAGTATATTTATTGTAATGAAGAGTTAACAGTCCTATTCTTCTCATATATAAAATGTAACAGACATAATATGGGCACTCATATGCATTAACAGATTTTATTAGTTCTATAAAAATTATATTATCAGGAATTTATTATCCATTTATTGAATATTTTTTTAAATATCTGTAATCAACCATAATGTCTAGGATTTTTCCATAAGTACCCAGCAATTTTTTAACAAAATGCAAATTGTCACATCTAAATCCTCTTAATTTTTTTTATAGATTTTTTTTTAAAATCGTATTCTTTATTTATATCATCACAAAACATATTCAAAAACTTTCAGTTATGATTTATGCAAAAATAAATTTCAAGAAAAGTAACTTTTTATTATTATCATTTAATTACCTTTTTAAAATACTTCTCCACTATTTTAATCAATATTTACATTTAGCTTTTACTTTTATCTTTTTGTCACTATCTCATTAATTTAATCTTTAATTAAGACTTATTTTATATTAACATGTTTACCAATATAGATGAATTCATAGAGAGGTTTTTTAAAAAAAAAAAATCTCATGAAATAATCCTTGAAATTCTTTTCTCAAATTAGTCCAATATCCAAGAGCCAATTGTTTGTAAATATTTCAGCTTTATCTGGGATGAAACCAAAATCTCAACTTATAATGCTTGAACATCAGCTTAAGTTTGTTTTTTTTTTTAAAAAAAGGAAAATGTTTTATTTTCCTGCTATTCTCTGACACATCATTAGAAAATCTGAAGCCCAGAATCCTTTTTTTTTTTTGACTAATGTAATCTTCATTTTTAAACATTCATTTAAATAGATGCTGAAAAATATTGTCATATAATCTTACAAATATTCTGTGTTCCATGTATATTACAAATGCTGTAAAAATCTCTGCTATGTGATTTTTAAAGATTAATAAAGCAATTAGTTTTTATAACTATATTTATATTTCGGCAGTATGCTGTTTATTTTTTTTTTTAAAAAAAAGCTATTCTTTAGAAAAAGCACATCTACCTATTTAAAACTTTCGCTATATATTATTTGCTAAAAGATAAAACTGTCTTAAATGTTATAATATCAAACTTTTATATATCATTTTTGAAATCAAATCTATCAGTTATCTACTTTGATCATGCCTTGTGATTATATGTTATCATCCTTACACATTTTTTTTCATTTGTAAGCTTAATTGGGAATTTCATTCATCCTCCAAGTTTATAAATGTAATTTTTATAATCCAATTAAATCTTATTGTCTTATTTCTTTTCACTTAATTTTCATTCACCAATTTCATTTCTAGTTAAGTAATAGCAAATTTCCACCAATGATGATAAAATCTTATCTGCTGTATATCCTATTACCTAATTTCTCCAACATGCATTCAAGCAAAAACTTAACATATAAACTTTTTATATATAAATATTAACTCACTAATATTACCTATAATGTAAAGTTTGAATTAAGCAGCAGGAAAAGTGAATCTCTTTCCTACCACCTCTACGAACTTAGGTAGTCAGAAATTTAGAGCGAAATAAATAATGGTGCAAAACTAAACGAGACAAAGGTTAATATCACATAAGCAAACAACTTCCCAATTTACATTACATGATAATATTAATTAAAAATTATTTTTAAATCTTTAAACCTTTCAAAATTAACTCCATGGAAAACTGTCTAGTGCATAATGCTATACTGAAATCAAATATATAAAAACGTTAACTTATCATACCTTAAAGGCTGCTTGTGCCACAAAGTTCAAACTAAATAGCTGGAAAAAATATCAGTCTCTTTTCTACTTCTCTGATTAATTTTGCAACCGTTGTTTATATTGTTCAGAATTTTTGTCTACTTAATATGTTAGCAGTGATAGGAAAGAGATTAATTTTTTTTCCAGCTGACTACATTTAACTTTGTAGCACAGATAATGCTGTTGGAAGATTTAGTATTAAGTGAGTTCATGTTTTTCTATATTTGATTTCAGTATAGCATTTTGCACTAATTAATTCTTATATATTTTGTTTAATACTTTCATTTCTTTTATTAACAACTTCCCAATCTTTGTTTCAACAAATGCTTTATTTGTGTTAGTCTGTTTGTTTATTTTATTGCACTGTAATTTAAATGAAATACTGTATATCTTTTTGCATAGACTCTATACTTCTTTTTCAATTATTTTTACTGGCATTTATTTTTCTTATAGTTTTTATTTTTATTTTTTGATACATAGCTTTACAATCTACCTGTTTCAATATTATTCCCATTGTGAATATTTATACAATTCAGAATAAAAACTTGGTAGTTACTTATAGACATCTATTTAATAGTATTTAAAAAAAATTAATATTTGATAAAAATAAAATTGATTCATTTTTAGATGATTGATTTTATAATGCGATGAAGCTGTCATAGCTAATGTCTTAATATCCATTGAGTCACTCACTCGTGAAAAATATATATAATAGAAAGTAAAAAAATAAAAAAATAATTTTTAAAATGTTATAATTGTCTAGTTCACATTTTACTTGATGTAGTATTCAAAACAATGCACTGCAACCTATTTAAATTACATATAAATCAATTTAATTTCACTTAGATATTGCATCTTTTGCATTCTGTCGTCATCAATTCCCATCTTATTTATTTTGTAAAAAAGTATGTGTTTGTATTTGGATAATATATATAATTTTAATACCATTAGTTATATGTTTAAAAATTCAAGAAATAATACTAATTATGTTGATTAAATAATCGTTATTTTTTTTAATTTCAGGTATTTAAGATCTCTTAAAGTTGTCCACTTTTTTAAACTCCTATCGTTCATTTTAGGGATAGTGCGTGAAAACATTTAAAGAGTATTTTATTAGTGTCATGGTTTTTGTTTTGATTTTGAATAAAGTTTAATTTATTTCTTTTTTTTTCCTTTTTGAAGATTGTGAATCTTTTTTATGCTAAAATTTTTTTTTAGATATAAAAGACATTTGAAAGGAATTCATTAGTATATTTCAATGAAATTTTTTTTTTTTTTTAAAAAAAAAATATTTTCACAAATATAGCAAGAAATGATTTGAAGAAAAATTTTAAATGGCACTCTGTTAAGATATTAATTTTTAAATTAAAACATTATAACTGTATATACATTTTCATGAACTTCATAGATTAAATTATTGGGAGTTTAATGAGATTTTTTTAAAAAAAAAAAAAAAAAAAACAATTTATTTAAACAATTGATACAACTTTATACAATGATGATTACATGAATAGCAAGCAATGTCCATAGCTATATGAAAAGTAAATACATCATGATTGTTGGATCAACGCTTCAGTAGAATTCTAGATTGGACCATACTTTGTCCCAGTTGAACAATTATGCATGCCTCTTTGAGTGTTGAAAGGCACATGAAAATCTATAATAAGTATAAGTTTAAAATCAAGATGTGAAGCAGAGACCAAGTGGGCTGGGAGAACGCTGGCAAGGTCAGTGATTCGCTCCCAATCCATCAGTCTGAGCCCAAGCATCCTGAGATCTGTCCATCACTTTCTTATAAGGTAAGCCATTCAGTTCATGATTAAATATGTTAACTTTTATTGTTGAGGTAGATGGTGTGATCAATCCACTAATTGGTAGTCATTAGATAGTCTGGTAGAGTTCTCATGTATGACTGAGCTCATTTTGGTATTGCATTGATGAGGCAAGACTCAAAATTTGATCATTGATATCTTTGCAATAATCAGTGAACTAATATGGAGGTGCCAGCCCAGGTTTGTTGATGCAGCCAATCCGGAGCAAGCATTTTATCTCTGATGATATTATCCTTGATGAGTGTTTTAAATGCTTGAAGGGTGCTGGTGTTCGTGTTGCCCAGAACAAAACTGCATCTTGTTAGCCAGATGGCAAAGGATAAGAAAATTGCTAATCTAATGTTAGCGAAATTGCCAGCTTTAATTGCTTGCTTGATTAAGAATGCATCTGTAGAACAACATTTTACCATTTCATCAATGAAAGACCTAAGAATGCTGAAAGATGGACAATCTAGGAAAATATGTTGAATTGTTTCCTCATCCCTCTGACAGAGTTGACATTGAGAGCTAATTTTGTTAAAACCCCTTTTCATTACGAGGAACTGATTAGTGGGTAGTGATGAGAGGTTTAATTTTCAGAAGAAAATCCAATAAATTTTGGGTTCCAGAAACCAGGGTTTGGCTTTTTTTTATCAATAATTTGTTGTTTAATCCAAGAGCATTATGGAGAGCTGAGGGACAATCTTTCTTTAGCCTATACATTTCCCAGTAGGACTTTTTTTCATTGAAGATGTTTGGAGTTAAGTTTATACAGCCATTGACATGCATCCAGATGTCAGTCAACCAACCTTTACTATGGGGAGATGGCATGTCAGTAGGTTGAAATTCTTGGATTAAATTGGTGTAGTCCATTTCCAATGAATAGTTGTGTAGCAGATTTAATGATTTTTGCAACTATAACATAGCAACCAATTGTAGACCAAGACTGTTCAGTTCTCTAGGCATTTGGACTTTTGCCAAGCTTATGGCCACAACCTTCCTTTTCCACAATAGCTTAGTACATAATGAGCCTATTTGTTTACCGAAGATTTTAGTAGGCTTGATGATTGGTAGATAGTAATTGAGTCTTGAAAACCCTAGCATGTTAAGGAATGTGATTTTACCAGGAATTGAAAGCGAAATACTAGAGAGAGTATTGATTGTTTTATTGGTTTTTTGAATGATTAAATTTTTGAATTTCTCTAGTCATGATAGTTTTTGTTTTTGCCATGAGGAATCCTAAGAAAAGCTGTGGTTTGGCTATGAACCTGAATGGAATTGTTCCAGTTTTAATTCTCCAGATGGAAGATTTACTGTTGTTAATTTGGAAGTTTAATATATTGGCATGCTTGTCAATAATTGTGAAGAGTGTTGGAAGATGATTTGCTGGGAAGAAAAATGGTAACATCGTCCACATAGGAGATATGGTTGATTTGTTTTTTGATGCCGGGAACATAAATGCCTGGCAAGATATTCTCGATGTCCTTGAGCATGGAGTTGATGTAGTTATAAAACATAGTGATGCTAGGGGAGAACCCTGTGGAATTGAGATATGAGGTCTAAAACCTGTAGACAACCGTTCATCTAAAGAAGTAAATGTGGAACGATTTAGTAAAATGTTTGCTATTATTCTGATGTACACATCGGGCACCTGATACTCCCGCATCATCTGGAACAGTACTGATGGTATTACCAAGTCAAACACTGAGGAGAAGTCTAGTTGTATGACCAGTGGCCTTGACTTATTGTTTTGTCTGACATTTTCAGTTAGTAAAAGAAAGGGCCAAACTGCATCAATGGTGGATGATCCTTTTCAGGAAAATTGAAAAGATGAAATATGTGAGTAAAGTTGGGGTTGAATTCGGTCCTTGATTAAGGATTCAATTGTCTTAATTAGCAATGGTATCATGGAAATAGGTCATAGATTGTTGAGACTAGATGGATTTTCTTGTTTTTTAAGAGAAGGGACCAATGCCACTGGGTACAAATCAGGAATGTTCTGAAAGTTTTCAGCCAGCACGTCAATCATCTTCTTGACTATGGGAATAGGGTAGTGATTAAGATGTAATAGTACAAATTTAGGGATTGCATGAAGGCCAGGATGAGTGCTTTCAGGAAATACCTGTAGCTTTTGCAATATTTGGGCTTCATTTATGTTGTGATTGGTTGTGGTATAATTCCATATGTTTCCTGTTTGAAAAGTATTGTTCTGCAACTTTGTTTTGAAGTGTGAATGAATTCTCTCCAACATTTCTGGTCCACTATAGCATTTGCTGTTAATGACAAACATAGACGGTGTTGGTCTAGCAGCCGATTCAAGTGCCCATCGAATGTAGCTTCTAATCCAGTTATGTCTATTCACCAAAAAGATTTTGGACCTCTTTCTAGCAATGTATCAAGCTAGAGCTTTTTGTTTTTCATGATATTGAGTTTTTAATTCCAGTATTTCTTGAATTTTGGTACTTGAGAGGGGTAATGAACTTAGCCTATTACTAATTGAATCAAGTTCTTTAGAAGTTGATTTGGTCCCTTGGATCTTTTTGTGTGAAAGTTAATGAGGGTGTTCAAGATTCCTATGAAGGCAGACCATGCTTGCACATGTGGCAAAGTAAGTACTTGTATTTTATTTAGAAAGGATATATGCTTCAGAGAATATCCATTCCCATGTTGTGGCTTTGTTCAAAAGTCTTATAGTTTTTGTGTGGTCTGAAAGACTTATCATGTTGGTGTCTAGTTGTAGCGAGATTTTTATAGCAAAGTGGTCTGAGAATGGCACTAATTGCAACTTGGCATGCAGGTTATAATGAAGTTCAGGGGAATAAAAGAGAAGATCAATTAGTGATTGCTTGGGTTGTGTGTAAAATGAGAATGATTGAGGAGGAAAGAATTCTTCTCCATGTAGCAAAATTTTGTTGAATAAATGGAGGTATTTGTTAGTAAACTGATGATAGGTCATATTACAATCCCCGAAGCAGATTGAGGGTGAATTATTGGATGAAAGCAGGGCATTAATTTTATTAATCATTGTATGAATTAGATTAGTATCATTCTTGAGATAAAGGTAAATTATGTCTATGAGGTTATTATTAATAGTAATGTTAATAAATAGAAGTTCTTTGCTAATGTGAAGAATTCTTAATTGCTGATATTCTAGATTTTTATTGATTAGGAATGCCACTCCAGAAGAAGCAGTATTCAAGGGTAGGTAATGGAAATAACCATGTTGTTGCATTAATTGCTGTATTTAATATTGGACTAAAAATGTAGCTTGGTCTCGGAAAAACATACAATGTGTAAGTTTGATTTGTTCAACCAGTTTTTGATTCCATGTACCCAATCCAGTGAATTGAGCCCCCTCACATTAATTCCTGCAATTTTTAAATACATTGTTTGATTATGTATAGGTGTGGAGATTGATTTATTCTACTGAGAACTCATCATCCAATAAGATTAGTTGATCCTCAAGTACTTGTGCTGTTTGAGTCAGAATATCCCAATTTGATACTGTTGTTTTTGTTTGACTTTGATCTAGGGTTTTGTTTTGAGAATTTGTATTTGAGTTGATATTTTCTTTTTCAGCTACTGTTGTACTTAGTGAATCTATAGATTGGTTCTCTGTTGAGCTGTTCTGAGACTCATTTCTTTTTGTTCTTTTATTTTCTTGCTTACTTCTACTTTTGAATGCTTCGTTTGAAGAGTTTTGAGAGTAGTTGATATCAAGAGCAGATTCTGCAGTTGAGTTGGTTGTTTCATCATGCTGTGATTCGGCTGAATCGTGTTTTTCTTTTGTTGTTTGGTATTGTTTGACCTTTCGGATTAGTTTGTAGAGATGATGATTGTTTTGATATTTGTTGCTTAATTATTGTTTGTTGTTCTTGATGTGTCTGTGTTTCTACTATTTCATGTTTTGATCCAGTTGTTGAATGGTTTTTGGAAGCTGTGTGGGTATGTTGCAATGTAATACTGTTCCCACGGTCTTCTTTTGTTTTCTCTTTGGTTATGACATCTGTTAATGTTTGTGAGATTTTAATACTGTCTTCATTGACTTGATCTTGTTCATTATCGCTTGTATTAGTTGTCTGTTGAATTGATATGAATTGAGGGTTTGAAGCTTTTTGTGACATTTATGATTTCTAGACATATTTAAATTGCAATGTGCACATATTCTTTTTGGACATGCCTTTAGAAGGTGAGTATGTTCCCCACAGCTGAAACACTGAGGCTGCATACCTCAAATCGAGATGAAAATTGGACATTTTGCCTCCTCTAGTGTAACAGGAATGTCTAGTGGAGAATAATCTGGGTTTAATTTAAGCGAGAAGGCTGCACTGTTTGAGGGCAGTTCAAAGCCTGCTCTCTTTTCTGTTACTTTTCTGTTATGAATTTGAAATTTGTAATATTTCATTTTGATTAAAATTTAGATAGCAATTTTGTGCTAATCCATGAATAATTCTGGGTTTGTTTATATCTCTTTTTATGAGATATCTATTTTTGAGGTAAAGTTGGTTTCTTTTAAATTGTTCTTTTTGTAATATATTATAAAACTCTATTACTAAGTATCTTTTGTTTGGATGGTGATATATTCTTTTTTCTGAATCACTTAATTGTTGACTTTTGATGAGCTCAAAAAAGTCATCTGTAGGAAATGTGAACAAGTTGCAGTAATCATTAGAAGTGGCTAAGATTAAAGTAAGATCACTATGGTAATTTAAGAAAAAGTTGAACAAAAGTGGAGGTATTCTGGAATTGAATTCTTGGCTTATCTCATGATAATTATTCATGGTTGTTTGTGAGTTTTGAGGAAATGCTTGAGATCTATGTTCATTATTGTTGGATAAGTAATATTTATATTCCACAAAATCGAAGATGTTTGATTGTGTGGTAGATTCACCTGCTTTTAAACTTGTAGTTTTAGTTTTGTTTTTGCTAAGTGCTGTTGCATATGATTGCTTGCTTGTTTGAATTGTTGGACTTAATGTGTTTTGCAATTGACTGTTAAAACTTATATTATGGTTTAACGTTGTGTTATTACAGAACTGTAATCCTTCTATATCAGAGTTGGGTTTAAGACTGGGAAATTCTAGTAGATAAGGTTTTTGTATGTTTAGTGTTCGGCTGTAACTTCAATCATGGTTTCTCATATTGGAAAACGAGTCTATATTTTTTGACTACTTTGTTGTGACAAGGTAAATTTGTCGGAAAGAGATTGAGGCTTTGCATTTTTATTTATATCTCCAAAGGGAGCTTGTAATATTAATTCTTTGTCGATCATTTGGCTTGAAAAGGTTTTGTTACGGAAGAAGTTGGCTTGATTTGTTTTACTGGAAGTATTTTCTATTGTTACTTTTTGAGGGCTTGTGTTAAGCTTATCAAAAACTTTTCTAACATTATGGTCACTATACGATCTCATAATTCTGTTTGGCTTCTGTATTTTCTGATCAAGAAAATTAAGTGCTCTGTCCATTCTATATTTTTGTTAATAAATACAAAAGTTAAATGTTTACCTGATCATCTCCACCTCTCTGTAGATAAAAAAAATTCAAAAAACTATAATAATTTAGTATTTTAATATTGAATGATCTGCTTAGATTGTTACTTCCGGAAAGCCGCCAGGGGAGCTCTAAGTTTAATGAGATTTAGCAACAAAGTGATTATTCCGAAAGTGAGTTATTAGTTTTTATGCTGGGTTTGGGAAAAGATAAGGGGGATTTAGATATAAAGGCCATAGAGTTGACAAAGATTATGTTGTGGAAATGGGATGGAGCAGAATATGGGAAAACTTAGAATGGGGAATGGAAAATAAAGTGGCTAACAGGTTTATCTGAACATAATTGCTGAGATATTCTTGACTTCGCTTAAGGAGAAGCCACAGTACATCACATCACATCATGTATTTTTTAAATTTAAGCTTAGTCAAGCTGTAACTAAACAAACAACCAGTTAAAAACTAGACAGACAACTGAATTACATTCAGTTTCAATTGGTTATTTGTTTAGTTACATTTTGGCTGAGCTAATACAGAAAATCTCATTAGGCCTTGAATAATTTTATGTATATATGTTAAAATATTATTGTAAACATATTACAATGTAGTACATACTTGTGAGCCTTGTTTATTTTTTTTTTTATAGACTTTCAGTAACAAAGGTTTTTGTACAGCTTAAATTTATAAAACATTGCTTATGGTTCTTATTATTCAAAGAAACTTGATTTTTTATTTAAAGACAAGAAAAAAAAATTCTAACAATTATACTTCTTTTCAACACAAGTCTTGCTGTCTCTCATATCTCCAGATTACATATGTAGATATACATAAAAGTTATAACCCCTATTATTTCCAATTTAAACTACTTTTTATTCAAATTTTTAAGATGTGAAATTAGAATGTAGCTTAAAATTGAAGTGAACATTTAACATCTTATTTCTGCTGAACTTACATTCATCAATGGTCAAGTCTTTGCTTTATGCATGTGCAAAGTGTTACAATTGTTAATAGTAATTTATTTGTGATTCCCTGTTAGTACTCTTCTGAGTTAATCTAGTTGCTATTTGATAGCAGATGTGTACAATCACATCATATCTGGCCATATTTTAATTTTGACTTTTTTTATTATTTATACTAATTCATAGAGAATATTTTAACATCTTGTTTATGCCAATCTTGTACTCCCCAAAAATCGTCTCTCTGCTTTACACTACACATGCACATAGTCTTATGATCATTGAAAGCAGCTGTGTAGAATCATGTGATAACTGGACATATTTCAATTTTGAATTTTTTTATTACCATACTCACTAATAATGGTAAAATAATCTGCATATGATATTGAATTCAAAAGAAAAGTTATATTAATTCTTATTTTAAAATAAAAATGTTTTTATTTTTCAATACCATTCCTATTATAAAATCGTTTTTAGATTATTTTTTTCCAAGCTTAAAATCCCACTGTGGCCTAAATTTAGGGGCATCTCATATAGAAAGTAATATGGCATATGTTCGTTTTTCTACAAATAAAATGCTTTGATAATCATTATAAGCCGCTTTGTACGTAAATGATGTCTGTACTTTTTTTAAATGATAAAACAATAAATTTTGTATTTTAAAACTTCTTTTCTTGTGATCAAATCAATTGTTTTAAATGGTGTTCCTTTACCAAATAATATAATAATTTTTTTATGTTTCAATGATAAACTTTATTTGTCTTAGTGGGTTACAAGAGTTTTACATAGCTTAGATTGCTGTGTTTACATGGCCAATTTGTAGTTATAGGTTTACATATGTAAGTGTTGATTTATTGATCTATGTGAGATTACAAGAATTTTTTCATGCTATGGATTAGTTACAAGGGTTCTACATAGTTTGGATCACCATGTTTCTAACCATGCATTTCCAATTTCACACTTAAATCACATCAAAAGCCTTACTCAGCCTCCATCTAACAGCCTGAGCCAGAGTCTGACCAACATATGACAAACTCCAACTCACAACCAGTTCTAACATAACTGTACTAGAAGCCTCCTCTGGAAATCAGGATCATCTATTCATGGATCTACCTTATCAAAAGTCTTACTCAGCCACCACCTTTAACACAGGTAGCCCCAGAGTCTAGCCAATCTATCACAAACCTTCAATTTAATAATTCCAACCAGTTATAACATAGCTGTCAACCACCTCCTTCTGGAACATTCATCTATTCAAATGCACCAGAAAGCAGGCATAGTGGAATTGTACCAATTATGAAAGCAATCCTGCCATGTCTTCCATCCACACCAACACCCTTCCCAACCCTCATTGCCAATGAAACCAAGAGGAAAACCTGGTCACCCAAAGAAGATCCAGCCCCCCAAAAATAAAAAATAACACATTGATCCATACCAGTGTGAACCTCACAGACAATTGACACACTTCCACGGAAATTGCTAGTCCTTGCCTATGTTACCCAGGCAACCCAACCACCTAAAACTAAATCTGGTTTATATCTGTAGATACAGTAGTCCAGAGCATGTAAAATTTATGTAATCTTATGTAAATCAATAAAACAACTTTTATTTATGTAAACGTACACCTACAGATTGCCTAATATAATTATTTTTGTACTCTCTATTTTAATCTTAGATAGTTTTTTTTTTTTTTAAAGATAAACTAAATGTATAAATTTAAAAAATAAATAAAATTGTTTTCCTTCTTATATTCAATAGAAAAAAATAAAGGAAATATTTTCTACATAGATTGGCTTTGTTTAAATCTATTTCTGATCAGTGAAATTTATACATGCTTTAATAATTTTATATATAGTATTTATATATATTATTGTTTAAACTTTTATTTCATTTATAATGTTGAAGCTATATTAAAAGCAAAACAACTTCACATATAAATATATTGTTTATATGCTGTAAATTAGTTGAAAATAACTTTAATTCTGTTAATTACATATGTATATTTATGTGTGTGTTTGTGCTATTGATAGATCATTAAACTTACAACATCCCACAATGTAGCTTTAAATTAATACATGATACAAAAATGTTTTTACCATTTCGGTATTTTAGTTGTTATAGGCTTACAAAGAATTTCTTTCCTCAGCTTTAATGGATTTCTTTAGTATTTGAGGAAGAGAATGTATGGTACTTGTGCATTTTTTGATCTACCGAGATGGTAGCTCATATTTTTGATAAATATACAGTTTCAGGGCACTACAAGAAATTTTTACAAAGAAATGGTTGCTAGAAAACATTGTATTTAATATTTATATTTTAATTTTCATTACCATCATTTTTAAAAAATAAATCATCTGAAAAACTTAATTACAATATTTACATTTTATTTAGTATTTTTTTTTTTTTTTGTATTAATGTATTAATGAAAAAAAGAAAAAAATATATAAGGATAATTGAGGAATATTCATGTCAGTGGATTGCAATCCCTAATAGCCTCCAAAATTGCCACAAACATGCATTCTGCTAAATAGGAGTCGCATGGATTCCCCAAAGTCTTTCAATATTTTATATGTGTACACTAGTAGTGGATTAGTAAAGTTATAATAGATGTGTCACTTGGAAATATTTAAATCCTGCATGTCTTAATTCATCACTTTTACATGTTTTCCAACAGTCTGAATAAATTGTAGATTCACTTGCAATATTTTGTTTATTGCATCCATAAGAATAGTTGCTCTTCTACCTGGAATAGTTACAATCAAGCACTCATTGGTTTTTCTGCACAAGCCATTGAATAACCTCTGTTGTAGAAGTATTCTCCCCTGTTGATTTTTATGCTTGGTAAAAAGATTTTCATTATTTTTGACAATCCTGTTAGACTCTCTGATTTTGTACAATGGTCAAGATAAAAGGCTAGATGTGCACACTTCCCTCAGATAGTTGTTTCAATCTGTGATGGTATTGTTTGATAAATCCAACTGATCTTTTCTTTATTCAATGAATATTAAATATCTGAGTGCAATCAGAAATGGAATTTTGGAGCTCTCAAACCATATTCCTTTATGAAAAGATATTCGGTTTAAACAAGATTTAACATTGCATCACCATTGTTTGTATATAGGGTGTCTTATGACCATAAACACACCTTTTTGGAGGCAAGATCCCATATCTTTGGAAATACTTCAGCGCACCATGTTCTGTGACAGGAAGGACACATGATCATTATGAAAAATTTGTAAAAATGTTCAGAGCATATAGTCATTTTAAGGGTATAATATAAGTAAAAATAAATTAATAAAGTTTCTTAATGGAATGTATTGGAATTTGTTACTTTTTTAAAATTTAAATTATTAATTTTTTTGAATTTAACAGGTAACATACTGAATATTTATCAAAAATTTGAGTGCCATCTTGGTAGACAGGAAAACGCACAGTGCCAAAAATTTAAATTATTGGAGAAAAAAATATTTTAAATGTAATTTAAAACTTAATGATTGTTAATAAAAAAATAATCCAATAAGTAATGTTAGCAAAACTCATTACTCCCCCCCCCCCCCCATAGTTTTAGATTCCGGTGATTCCTGTTTAGTATTTTTAATAGTTTTAATTTGTTTTACTCAGTTTTAAAAATTTAATATTTATAAAAGAAAAAAATTGAATTAATATTTCCTACCATCTATATAAAAGCATTTTTGTGAACTTAAATTGAATGTATCTGCAATAAATTAAATGTTAGCAACTATTTCTAATCCCATAAGTATTCCAGTTTTTTGTTAATTAAATAATGTTTGAATTAATACTGATACAAAAATGTTTTCCCTTCAAATTATTTTCATGGTCTATATCTTGCGAATTAGAAAATGTAATTAGTCATAAAAAATTAAAGTGTGGTAATTTAAATTTCTTCTGTTTTAAATACCTATTGATTTCAGAGTACACATGACTACAGTTAATATTCATGCCCAGAAGTTGAAATTGAAAATATTATCAATGAAAATATAGTATAGGTAATCAGTACTATTTTTATTAATCTTATTATTAATGACAATTTTAATCTCTTGATGCTCATGGCACCACTTTATATTTTGTGGAATAGTTTAGATACAATTTTTATTATAACTTCATTCAGATATAATGCAGTAATATGCACATGTGAAGTTTGTATTATTTTTATGGTTATAGGGAAGAGGAATTGAAAGTTGGATTCTACTTACATCTGTTATCAAAGTTATTAAGAATTGTGATCATATAGTTGGCTAATGTATACTATATGTTCATCTTTGGCTAATCTTATTAAAAAATACACTCTAGAATTCACTATTATATTTTTACCTAAATCCTTTATAGCATAGGAATATTTTACCAAATAGCAGTATGAACTATATGAAAATTCTATTGAAAATTTATAAATAAAAATAATAATATTAAAAAAAAGATTTGAGGCTCAAATAAATTATAAAAATCTTAAAGGTCTTAAATATTTTTATGAAACTGATTATTTTTTTTTTTTACTTTTTAATGTGCTATTTACATAAAAGCATTATTTTAAAAAAATCTTTTTTTAAAATATTATTTTTTAGTTATAAATAAAACATATAATTTAATTTAAATAAAATATTTTTTCAAAAAAGTCTTTATTATTATATTTTTTGTTCTTTCTTCCACAATAGAGCTCCTACTAACAACAATTTTGACAGTTGTATTCATTTTGATTTTGGAAATAAATAAAAAAAAAAACATAATTCTCTAATCTATTTTTACACATTTATTATTTTTTTCACAAAATATTTATGAAATATTAATTATTTCAGAAGAATAATTGAGATATTAGGTGGAAATATTTACTTTTAATTAAGTAAATGAATATTAACAAAATTTTACTGTACAAATGTAATATTACTATCTGTTCAGTTGTTAAGGACTTTTCCTGGGAAAGATAAGGTTGTGAGTTCAAGTTTTAAACAAGAACAGTTTTTTTTTATTGTTAAAAATTCAAAAAGGTAGACAACAATACAGAGACACAGACAGGACAAGTTAATATAAAAATATTTAAAATACTATTATCAAGAACAAATTTAGTGATACACGGATTTTATTTTCCACTTTACTGATGATCTTTTTCAAGTAAATATTAAAAATGTATAATTTGATAACTTCTGAGAAGTAATTGCTAATGTATTATTTTTACTAATATGTGAAGAGACTTTGTTAAAAAAATCATGTAGCAGATGAATTGGCTTGTTGCATCTTTATTAGTTAAGTATTGTGAAAGCAACTATGATTGAATAGGTTGCATTACTTCATAGTCTACTGCTGATGCATCTAACCAATGTGGTAGACTTAATACAAATGTAATTATTTTTATAGTAATATTCTGCAACTTACTTAGTTCATGAGAAAATATTGAATAACATTATTTTTTACATATCAAATTTCACTCATCCATTTTTCAAAATTTTATATTTTCTATTAACTTTAATATGAATTAAATATTGTATTGAATCATCAATCCATGCAAAATAATGATAAATTTCCAAGATAACATTATGATATATATTAGTGAATCTTCTCTTTTTTTATCTGATTAATTTTTCCTTTGCTTTGTAAGATTTATTTCATGCTCATTTAAATAATAATCTCAATTTCATTAAATTTGCACACTAAGGAACAAATATTATCAAATATAAAAACTAATATAACATTTGATTTGAAAATAATCATAAAATGTCTATTGCTAATCTTACTAATAAATATATTATCAAGAAATGAAATTCAGTGATTCTTATAAAGACTATATGTTTAATTTAAAATACATACTGCCTAATATAATTAATGATTAATATTTGTAATCTTAATTTTTTTTCATAGACTAACACAATAAAACAAGTTTTGATCCATTATTTGATATTGCTGAATATTGAAAATTTTTTTTCATTGTCTCCATTTTTTTTCTTCTTGCAGCCAAGATTGGGTGCATGGGTCTTTGGAGCTTAAGAGCTTTTTTATTTTATATATATATATATTCAAAAAAATTAAAAAAAAATGTTATAATGAGTTATTTATCTAGCACCATGTTTTTAAATTGTAACAATCATTAGGGAATCACCCCTTTGCACATGCACATATGCATAAATTAAAAAATTATGGTGGATTTATCTTATCTTTTCAAAAGACTTTATTGTGTTTAGAAAGGAGAGTATTCTTTAAGTATTTAAATCTATGCAGTGCAGATATAGAGGGGTGTTTCCCTAATGATTGTTATAAAATATGTTATAAATATTAAAACTAGCTTTTTTTTTTTTTTTTTGGAAATATTGCGTAGAGGCCCAAAATTCTAGATAGACTACTGTTGTGGATGCATTTATTCATAAGGTCAAGTATATTGGGTGTTTCTTAGTGCAAATCATTTAATTCTTTTGGTAGAGTCACTCTTTTAGTAATTTTAATTTCATATACAATGTCTTGGTTTTTCATTGCAATCCAAATATTTAGCCTTCATTCACATCCAGTATGGCAGTTACGATAATAATGGAGTTAAAACACTTTTATTGCTTTTCATTAACATATATTTTTAATTAAAAACTTTTTGAAGTTAATGTTGATAAAAAATTTAAATAATAGTTTAAAAAAAAACAACAACAACAATAAAATAATAAATTACATTAACATTTGACACTTTCTAATTTTCAAAGCCTCACTATGCATAAAAATTCAAACATTTCTTTTAAAGTAAAAATTGATTTCTAGAGAACAGTGCAATATATATTTGAATTTGTCTATAAAAGCCATTAATAAAATAAAAACAATTTTAAAAATTTAAGAAATCATACATGAAAATATAAAATTATAATAAAGTATAATATCAGTAGTATAATTATTTAATAATTTATAAAAGAATTAACCTTGTTTGAATTTATATTTTACTCAGTTCCAGTTGTTTACAGCAAATAGTAAATCTCACAGAGATTTTATTTAGTTTTCAATTGATTTTGTGCTATGCTTTGGTTCAACCTCTCTCATCCTTCCAAAATAAGGCTTTATTATTAACTTAAAAACACTTTAGGAAATATATATATATTTACATTTATTTATTTTAGATTCACCATATAGCTCCACTTTGTTCAAGTTTACAATTATAAAATAATATATATTAAGGCATTAAGATCTCATGCTGGGATGATAGAATTCAACTGAGTAAAAAAATAAAAAACTTTGAAAATGATCGTAATAAATATTCAGGACTAGTTGGACGTGTAGACTAATATATGTAACAAAGACTTTTTAGTGTTTGCTACAAAATTGCATGTTATAATAAGTAATGTATTGTGATTTTTATTCCTGAAGAAAACTTCTAATCAGTCAAAATATTGGAAGCAAAATCATTAGAGAGTATTGACAGCAATAAAAAAAATTGCTTTTGTAAAAAAGTATTTTTTATTTTCAGATTAAATTCATTGTAATGTGTTTGAAATTTTATTCCAATTATCTGATTTATATAGGTCTTTTTGGTTATGTTTGTTGGTTATATGCTATTAAAAAATAAAATAGATCAAATAATAGATTGGTAAGGTTTTTTGGGGGAAGGTGGGGGGGGGATTTAACATCATTGAAAATTTTAAACCCTAACCAAAAGGAAAAACCAAGTTTTAGAATTATTAGTTTTTTTATAATTAAAATACTCCAGTATTCTTAGATTGACTCCACTTTACTATCTCTACAAATATTAAACAATAGTATGCACCAGAACATCACTCTTGTTGTTTAAATCAGAGGATATTGAGATTGTTATGTGTTTCATGGCATACAACAACATAGTAGTGTGGGTGCGTGTATATATATAAAGTTGAAAGGAAAAGTAGAAAAACAATTTTTTAAAGATATTTATTATATTACACTGGAATAACAGTTAAGAATTAAATAATAATTTTGGATTTAAAAAATTATTATAAATGAAACTTTTAAAAAGGTCTATTTAATATTTTATTCTGATTTTGAAAATGTAAAAAAAAAATTAAAGAAAACATGTTTTTAGGTTATAATAGATATATTGGTAATTATAAAATGCCACTATCTAATTTAATCAGATTTAAAAAAAATTTATTATTAAAGTTTGTACAACATATTTTAATAAAAATCCTACAAAGATGATGAAAGGATTAAGAAATACTTTTACATAAAAATTTGGTATTTAATTAAGGTGAATTAATAAAAAAGAGTCATTAACTTTTAAAAATAATCAAGATAAAGAAAACTTAAAACAGGCAAAACACTATATGTATTGCCACAATGGATACCAGAAGGCTTGTGCATAAAATTCCCATCTAGTGCCTACTTATCCAATATACCCAGACTAGTTTCTGGCATACACAAGCATAAGAGGTCAGTAGTCATGTATTAAAGAAAACTTACTTTAAAGTCCATGAGACAATATAAAAAGATGGACTTGAATGATTCATGACACATAACATTATACAACATGATGTCACAATAGTAGTTTGAATTCACATGGAAGCATTGCTTTTTTGTTTCATAGCCCATATTGTTCATGCCTGAAGTCTATCAAATTATAGAGACTAAATGCCTGAAATTATCCAATTTATACCTTTCCCAAAAATATCAATAATCCAGTCTACTGTTCTAGAATGGACCAGCTTACCAAGAGATTCCATTGACTTGCTGGAAGGATTATCATGCTATGACTTTATACTTATGCTGATTAATCTATATGCAAAGAAGCACAAATGTATAATTGCTATTGTCATACATATATAATGCATACAGTTGGTAAGTAGAATATTTATTGAAATAACTTCACATTTAAAATCATTAAATTACAAGATTTAAAAGTAAATAACTTTTGTCTAAATTATTCTACTAAAACTAAGATACGTTTTCAGTTTTATTTTATTAAAAAAGGTAGATTAGGAAATTTCATTGTAAATGAAGAAACAAAAACGCAAAAGGTTTTTTTTTAAAAAAAAAAAAAAGAACTTTTCAAACTGAATCTCACAATAATTTTCCTTTTTAAAAAAAGAAAAACTTTTACTTATCATTAGAAATAATGAATTTATTAATAAATTTGATTCATATTATCTATTTTTTTATATATACTTGTGAATTTTATGTATATTTTCAACATGGAATTAATTATGTCTTCTGAAAATATAATATGGTTTAATAAGTTTATTATTTTTTGACAAATGAAATGTCCTAGGATATAAATGAATTATTTATATATTATTAAAATGAATTGATTTTTTAAGTCTATGATAATTCAAATTTGTTCATTTTATATTATACAAGCACATGTGTGCTAATATATAGGTGTGTTTTTTGTAAACTTGTTGAGATGTATATAAATTACAATCTAATGGCATAATTTTTTTTTTGTATTTTTCTAATCAAAAGCAGAATACTGAATTTATCAGTATTCAGCAGACCTTAATTTAATTTTATTGTTATTGCTCTTAATAAATTTATATTCATTAAGTTATTCTGTGAATTCATTTAATCCTAGAATAGGTTTAAAACATATCTCTTGCTCCCTGAACTGGATTCATGCATAACAGTCACTTATATAGATTGGGGTTTATGTTTGGTGTTATGGACATCCAATTCATGATAATTTCATTACTTTTCTATAATGTTAGATGGCACAAAAGGGATATTCTTTAAAGTCCATGCACTAAACTTTATTTTAGTATTAATTAAAAATTAAGTTTATAGTTGACCAGTATATTAATGATACTAAATGGCCAGAGCATTGATGATGATCAGCATGTTTCTGTATCCCAGCATTATTTTTTTAATTGTTATATTCTGATGGATTAGCACTTAAACCTTTGTGCATCCAAATTATTGTTTATATAAACTGCCCCAAGTTTGGCAAGGACTAAATAATAAATCTGATCTATAATAAACAACCTTCAAATCCAGTCACAAGATTGATTGATGATTTTGTTTTTTGATCATTCTTGATGATAAATTATTATTATGTATCTGTAGTAGTACTGGGGAACATATAATTGGTTCTTTGCTGATCTCTCTCATTTATAGTCATTCCTCTCATATTCATTATATTCATTTTATATTTAAATTAGACTAGCCTTTTGATTTGAGTTGATAATGGTGAGTGATATCTTCTAAGGTGTACCCATGACTCTGTACCATTACAATACTTTATTACATTTTATATATAATTAAAGGTTCGCAATATTCAATCCATATGGATGATGTGAATAGTTTCTTGACATTTTTTTATATATTCTGCTGGTTTCTCGGCATTTTTTCAATTATTAGATTATATTACCTTCCATGTATTTTAATTTTTAATAATCAATGAACAAATATTAAAATTGAATATATTAGAAATCATGATATTGTTAAAATTGAATAATTTTGATATCCTGTGTATGTATATAAAACTGATTTTTTATATAGTGCTACTGAATTTGTTCTTTTTAGAAAATTCTTTAGAATAGTACCTGCAATATTGCTTTCAAACTTGAAAAATATTGAAACTTAATAATAATAATAATAATAATAATAATAATAATAATAATAATAATGATGATGATGATGATGATGATGATGATGATAATGATGTTGTCAACATATGAAATGGTTTTGACTGAGTAAGGCAAATATGAAATCTCATTTACAATATTTTTACATTGATATTTTTTTATGAACAGTTAATAAATAGACTATGGAAAATATTGAAAAATATTTTTTATGGAGACTGGGTGTTAGATATATGCATATATTTTTTATAGCAATTGCCTGATTAAAGAGTGAATTTGCTATCCTTAGAGTATCAATGAACTTAATCGCTTTGTATAATTTAGTGGAGTAATGGAGTGGTGAATTTGGGAATTTAAAACCATGGATCATATTTCTAGCTCTTACTTCTGGTACTCCTGCAATAAACTTTATTTTTTTCTAAATCATTAAGTCTTGAATTTACAATGTGGGTTAGTCCAGAATAAAGTGGCAAATTTGAGAACTAAACTTCTCTATTACCATTAGTACTTAAATATTGCATGAGATCAACTAACTATTCAATCATTTATTTGCACTTGATATTTTATTTGAAAAAATTGCATCTGTTCTTTTGAAAAATAATTAAAAAAAAAAAACAAAGGTTATGTATTACAATTTATCAAGAGCAAAACTGACACAAGAAACATCTATCTTAATACAATAATATATTGTAACTCATACTGTGAAATGATTTTATAAGTACTTCTGGAGTAAAACAGTACAAAATACACCGTATTTTTTATAAGCTGGTGTTGGAAGGAGGTAAGCTATTAACTAGGTAAAATATTTTTTTAGCTTTTTGTAATTTCATAATTGAATAATAAAATGTTCAGTTGCCATTAAAAAACACTCTATCTATTTGCTTAAAGTTGCATAACGTCTTCTACTGACAGGTAGGCTCTTTATTATTTTACTATTTTGAATTTAAATTGTTGTAGACTAGAAGTTATTTGGAAAAGTGAATTATAGATCTAAATAGTAAATAAATAGGTTATGAATTTTCATTATTTATTCCTCTTATATTAAATTAATGATAACACTGCAAGACTTTCTTGGCTCGTTCGCTTCCAAAAACAGTTAGTTTGGTTTAATAAAATCGATTTCTAAATTTATCATTAGTCAATGAGGAAAACAATGTTAAAAATGTCTGAAATAGAATGATTTTAAAAACTGTGTTCAATACGATCACAATTTATGATCAATCTGAGTTAAAGACGATTTTAATAAAGGAGATGTTCTTATTAATTTGGCCAACCTTGATGTAAAGATAGACCAACGTTTATATATAAGATAGTTTTAAATGTCATTCCTGTTAAAATTAAAAGATTAATGAATTATGAAAAATTTTTTAGTAGTTTTTATAAAGCTATGCCATTGCCTAAAGGAACAGTCGAGAACACTGAAATATTTAAAATATGTTCATTTAAATAATTTAAATGCGAAAGGTCTAGTTAATTATCTGGTATTAATTATCATAATGTTTCTTGTTAATTTTTTTAAAAGTTTATTATTATTAAACATTTCCTTTATGATATTACTTTACAGAAAAAAAAATTGTTTATAATTCAGGTAAAAACAATTTCAAAAAAATAAAAAATTGTTCATATTGATAGATTGTACT
This sequence comes from Epiperipatus broadwayi, assembly GCA_028023455.1. Taxonomy (NCBI): domain Eukaryota; kingdom Metazoa; phylum Onychophora; class Udeonychophora; order Euonychophora; family Peripatidae; genus Epiperipatus; species Epiperipatus broadwayi. The sequence goes on from JAQFVV010000094.1 coordinate 2,179,068, forward strand.
TGTTTCAAATAGTGATAAGACACACACACACCCTTTTATAGTTTTGTCTTTAAAATACAATTTTACCAGTTATCATTAATCAGATACTATAAAAAAAAAAAACATTAAGACCAAACTAGAATATTCAAAAATTGAATCAAAAAAGCTAAATGATTTTACAGAAAAAATTAGCAGGTCACTCTCCATCATCATTAGCATCCATTAGTAAACTGGTATGGCCAATTTAATCCCAGAAAGAGAAGAAAAAACAATGATAGAAGTTAGGGGTGACTTTTGTGATGACCACATAAATATTCTGGCCTTTTAGTCAATTTATTTAACATCTTTTAACTTTTGCAGTGAAATAGCTCTTCATTATTCTATTCTCAACCATATCCACACTCAATGTCATACCTCTTTGGAGTATTTTTAATCTTTATTACATAAGTGTGAACTGCCTTTCCCAAAGAAACCTTTTAAGTTATCATACAATACATTTTTAAGATGTCTGTTACTATTAATTTGATAACATTTCTCTTAAATTTTTGGATAGGCCAATTCTAAGGAAAAGGCTATAAATTCCAGTAATATTAAAATAACTAATGATAATAGTAGGATAATGATTGCTAAAGAAGGAATTGCAAATTATAGTGCAATTATTAAAAAGTCTAATAAAGTAACCAATTGTAACATTAATTATTTTATTTAATTAAGTTTAACATAATCCCTACATTTGCATGATTTAGTGCAAATGGGAGAATGTCAGACCCAGAACTTAAGATCCATGGATTGTAACCCAGCACTGTTTGAATTTTGCATGAATGCCCAAGCAATAAACTAATTTATAAAAAAAATAATAATAATTGAATTGCTTTATTACTCAAACGTTTATACAAAGTTTGAGTTCTGGAAGTACTAACCTCATGATGAATCCTAGGACTCTACATTATCGAGTCTGATATTATATTTCTGACACTCTGCCACTTTGCAAAACCACACAGGGCAAACCAATCAATTGGTTTTATTTATAAAAATGCATAGTAGTGAATGAAAGAATATAATCTTCAGTTACTGAAAACTCAAATATGATTGTTCATTCTTATTTTTTGCATATGTGTCTGATTATCAGAATACTTAAAAACAAAATTTCAATAGAAAATGAAAACAATAACCATAATAAAAATTAAATTAATTCCTAAAGTCATCAGAAAACTAGTTTACGGGATTTTTTTAAATTCACTATTACGGACTTGTTTCAGCTCCATTCCCCTCTCCACCAAAAATGTCTGTAATATTCATTAAACTTAAATGACTTTTGGAAAAGGTTCCATGGATTAAAACCATTGTTCTTCAAAACTTTAATCATCCAATTTTATTGAAATATAAATTAGATAAATTGCTAAAACAAAAAAATCTTCATAGCTTTAAACTGATTGTCAAATAAAATGGCAAAATTTATATCACAAGCATTCATTATTACTGTGTATCATTCTAGAAACAAAAGAAGCTAGATGAGTATTATCAAAGAATATAGTGAGAAATGGTTTTATTATGTCTTCAAAGAAGCTAAACCATATATGATATGAATAGTAAAGTTGTTCAATAAATTGAAAAATTTACTTAACAATTGACTATAAATCTTGAAATTAAACCAAAATCTCATGTATTATCAAACAGTACTTGAAAAATAAACTCATTAAACATGCATAAAGGTTTATCTATGATGTTTGACATTAAATTGCTCATCATACTATTTTATTTTTAATGCTACTGTGTGTAATATCAGTGAATACCTGAACTATTTGAATTTAAGATAACCAGTAGTATACTGTGGATTAATGATGTAAAAAACTGGACTGTTATATCACTAGCATTTCAAAAATTACAGCTGAAGGATCAATTGCTTGACAAATCACTGTTAAAATAATTAGCCAAGTTAGGCTATACCAAAAGATGAATTGCTTTTCTTATTTACCTAAATAACATCTACGCAAACTGATACTCTTGAATTAAATTTTATTTTCATCAATAAGCAAAATATTGATTCAGTGATTGATAGTAAATGAATCTAATAAAAATAAATAAAAACGATTTACTATCAACTATGAATATGTTTTTTATAAATGTGGATCTAAACTTTTCTATTTTTAATATCTCAAATTGTTCAACTTTACAGACTTAAATTTATGGCTAAATAATGAGCATGTATCAATGATCTTTCACAAAAATTCATAATAAACATTTTTAATGGGCTGTTATGAATTATAATATTATGATAATTTAAACAGTGTATTAAAACATACTTTGCAGATATTTAGAATTTAACATGGATCCCAAAACAGCTCCCACTGATATTTAATAGCCCAAATAAACACATTTTGCTTTTCAAAAAACAATAATCATTCATTTCAAAGTATTGCTCTTCTAATTAACTTTTCAAGCCCTATAAAAAAAATCAACTAATAGAGTTAATAGTGAACTTAGCTTCGATTTTCCTTGACTTTTGCACAGCAAAATAAATTAATGGCATCTCCTTTGACGTTATTAATATTTGGAGTTTAAATCTGACTGATAAAAAAAATATAGAGGTTTTTATAAGTGGAGTGTTAACTTTCTTATCTCAGCACTCCAATTCTGGCTCTGTCATATTTGTCTACCAACAAATTTTCATATCCTTTCTATAGTAAAAGATATTAGAAGAAACATTCCATTTCTGTTCCTCAAAGTCAATCTTGGACAATAATTAAATAAACTTGTTATTGTAAATAAATTTGAAAAGACATTAGCTTCATTATCTCATTAAAAAATAAATTATATTAACAAATTGGCAGATTTCTCTCAGTATATGTGCATTTCAGAAATAATTATCTTCAGCTATCTTGGGGGATTATCCAAACATGACTACAATTTGATTTATATTAATATTGTAATGGGGATCAACTTTGGTGCTATATTTATGTGGATCATTGGCAAATCTCCAAAGCAGCAGAAGAATATTCCTAAATGCATGTATACTACAGAATAATTCATCAATTTTTTTCATATAGTATGGAACCATAGTAAGAAATGTATTGTGAACAATGAGCGATCATCTCTTCAAATTCACTTTCATGTAATTTCAAAGGATGTTAACCTCTTTATTAATTTTGTTATTGATAAACTTAAAAAATATATTGAACCCCCCCCCCATTGTCTCTTTCAAGTGATAAAATTAAAAATTATCAGTATCATTCATTGAACTCATATATATGTAATCCCAGATTTATCTGTTTAATATAGCAGCTGCAAAAATTAACCGAACTGCAAAAAAAAGTAAATTTGAGAAAGTTTATTTACAAAATACATCATCTGCAAACCCACATTACTTTTGGGGGCAGCTACTCTTCAGTACTCTTAACATAATAGTTTCATATGTATAAGTGGAAATATAGTTTATAATATAAAACATTAGAGATGTTAAATTCAGAATATAGTATAAAAAAAACACAAATTGTTTTATGCCCTTGTATGACAAATCACATTTGCTATTATATATAATATTGTTTCTGTTACTAATTTTCAATACTTTAAACTTCCATTTTATTGTTTAGAAGATCTACAAATTATGATAACTTTTTAATGAGAGAGAAAGAGAACAATATAAAAAAAAATTATCATATTCATCAGCATTTTTTTTAAATGTAAATCTGAAAAGGTATATTTTTTACCATCTTTAATTATTGCTTTATCCATTAAAAACGTTTCTGGGTACAATATATCTATTGTATATTGTGTATGTGCATGTTTTCGATAAATATTTATAATTGTTATTTTATATTGAACTTATTTATGTTAGAAATGTAATTTTCAATTTAAATTTCTAGAATAATTTTCGCCATGAGGTTAGCAGGTAATGGCACACTATTATCACTGATCATTAAATTTTCCACTTAGTCATGCTAACTTTGTTGCCTAATTAGATAAAACTGATTGTGAGCCAAAAAGATTGACATATATTGGTATATATATATATTTTTACAATATATCCATATTTTAGATTTCTTCACGTGTTCCACTCTATTTTAACGTGAACTTCGCCATTCATTCATTCAGCACAAACCTTTTGATTTTTTCTAGTGATCTTTTTTTATTTTTTCATATAATTATAATAATATATTTGAATGAAATATAAAGATAAAAATCTCAAAATAAAATAATAAACTTTTTTTTTTAGTCATTATTATTATTATTTTGTATATAACCAACCATTTGAAAACTGGTTTGACTTTCCTGAAGGATATCATATCAATAAACTCTAAAATCATATATAATAATGCAATATTCTAGTAGATTTTTACCTAATTTATTTTATTGAGTCATCCATAATGGCACTAGAAAAGTTTTATTTAAGAATGCCCTGTAAAATTTTAAAAATACAATGGCAAGATATGAAACCAATTAATATGTTCTTCAGTCTTGCATCATATGATACTATTGTAAAATCACATCTTCTTTGGATTGGACATATAAAACAGATGAACAATGGAAGATTTTTTTAAAATAGTATTTTATTGTGAAGTTGAGCTTTGTTTTTTTAATGGGAAAGATAAACCACTATTACATTATAAAGTTATCTCAAAGACATTCCAAAGAAGTGCAGTGTTGATTGTTTCCATTGGAAAGATATGGCAGAGAATAGAATACATTAGATATCTATAATTAGATATTGTATTGAAATATTTAAAAAAGAAAAGTTTTCTGCATAAGAAGTTAAAAGACAGCATTGCAAAATATAAATAAACAGAATAATAGACTATCATGTTTTATACATGGATATATTTGTGGACTACATATTGATTTATATAGTCATTGCAAAACTCATCTCTAGAGAATTATTAATTATTATTATTATTATTATAAAACTTGTAGAAATTATTATTATTAGCCTTCTTTGAATGATATTAAGTGAATTATTAATTATTTAAATACAAGTATATTGTCTAAACTTAATATACAAGATGGAATGGATAGTTATAGGGAGCTTGAAAGCCTGAGTTCAAATCCCTTCTAAATTATTATTATTATTATTATTAATAATAATAATAATAATAATAATAATAATAATAATAATAATAATAATAACAACAACAACCTTCTTTGAATAATTTAATCATAATTTTTAAACATATATCCAAATACTTCTGTAATTGCCTGATATTAAATTTGATAATGCAAATTTTTGGAAGATAGATGTTAAACTATATTTTACTAAAGTGTTTAATGCATTTTATAAACTTAAATCAAAATCTTCTGTGGGTTACATGCTATGAATTGTTCTGACTATTTGACAGTTTTTTTTGCAATATGTCATCAGTTTTACCAATTAATACATGTATTATTTGTGACATTTTTAAAATATCCAAGACTACACCTATATAAAAAAAAATGATAAATGTAATTCTGGCAACTATAGACCTATTTTTATTCTGTTACCTTTTGCTAGAATTTATGGTAGATATGTTTATAATATAATAGATGTGGTTAAATAGTTGCCTAATTTTCAGCATGACTTTTTACCACGTTAATCTTTTGTTACTACTTTAATGATGATATTTGATCATATTGCACATACATTATCTAAGCAATCAAAATTTCATATTGTCTATTTTAATGTCACAGATATTTGATAGAGTACCTCATAATAGACTAATTTATAAACTTAGAGTGTTGGGATTTAATCTTCATTTAGTTGCATGGTTTGGAAATTATTTTATGAATAGAATTTCTTTTGTATGTATGAATAAAACTAAATCTAGTTTCTTTTTTCAAAAATACAATAAGCATATCACATAGTAGAATTTTGGTTCCTTTTTTTTTTTAATTGCTTTTATGTAATGATATTGGTCAGGACATTAAAAAATGTAAAATATCTTTGCCAATGATTATAAATTATTTAAAAGAATTCATATTTATAAGGATCATATTGAACTGCAAAGAATATTGAACATTTTAATGATAATTTAATAATATAAAGATAAATATAAGCAAACTAGTATTTTTCTTATACTAATAAAATAAACAGATCTTTATATCATTATAAGATTGATAAAAAAAATTCTGTTATACATAAAAAAAAGTTGTTCTTGAGTTAGGGATTATGTTTTGTAAACAATTTAAGTTTAATGCACATATAAAATATATTACAAATAAAGCTTATAAAGAATAAACTGTATCTTGAATACTGAAAAAATCTTTCCTCTCATATTAAATACATGTTAGTCTGTTCTCTTATTGTTCAGTTGTTAGAATATGATTCTATTATATGGTATCTGGATTTAGTTTATATTGACTTTGGAATTCATAATATGGAGAAAAGATTTATTAGATTAATAAAGGGAGGAAATTTAAATATTGGAACAATATTCATTGTCATAATAATTTTTAAAAAAATAATTGATGGAAAAATTGATATTAATGACAATACTATATAGCTAAAATAGAATTAAAAGTAGTTTTTATTTGTCAAGAGAAACACATTTAATATTTAAAAAAGTAGTAGTTCATTTTTAAATAAATCTTCCATTGATAGGTTGCAAAAAATATATATAATCAAAAATGTATTATTATTATTTTGTGTGCGTGTGATTGCTTTTCTTAATAATAATAAAAGAATTAAGTTGTAATCAAAAATAAATTACTATGTTATGTACATAATGTATTTTTGTTTGTAACATATTAATTTTCTAATTATTAATATTGTATTAATATTTACTTGTGTATTTCTATTAAATAGAAGTGTTGAAATACACATAATAATACTGAATTGAATAATTGTTATTGTTCTTATTCTTGATCAACTTCTCCTTCTATTCTTTCTCCTTCTTTTATTAATATTTGTTTTGTCTTTTTTCTTCTTGTAGTTGAAATGGCCATACTCATTTATGAGTGAATGTTGATGACTGTTATGGCAATCTAGTTTTTATATTCAATTACTATAGTCTCTTCATTCATAAAGACAGATTAAATTCACAAGGGATTGAAGTTTCTCTAAAGATAAATTCACCTTTGTTTTCAAAAATGTTATTCTTTTTACTTAAAGGAATTTTAATTTAATATAATAATTTCTTGATATTATTTTTTTTTATTCAATGAAAGAAGCTATGAAGAATATAGCTTATTATTTTAAAATGGTTTTAACTTCTTAATTAAACATATCAAGGTTAAAATAAACACATTAGTGTTTATTTTATAGATGAAGAAAATCACAACAACCTATAACCTATTGAATATGTTATTGATTACCTGAAAGTTTGTAATGATAGTATTTTAACTTATATGTTGCACTATTTCAATTATTTAGTTGAGTTGTTCAAACTTTATTTATATTTTTTCCAAATACACTCAACTGTTAATAACAACATGCAGGTTAGTATAAAACACAATGTTTTCTGTAATATTTTTTTCCTCTTTTCTTTAGAATGTTGCTGGCCAGATTAATGATAGTATCAATATGAGGATTGAACTGGTAATGTTTAAATTGGTGAATACTATATTTAAGATGATGTTCTAATCAACTAGGTAGAATAGTCTAATTGGTTAAATTTAACTAATTGATAGAAATAGATATTAATAGGTAATTCTTATTATCATGCTGCCATCAAATGTATATTAAGGAATTAACAATTATAATGTGAATTTACATTATTAGCAACGTCATTTGGGGATTATGACATTTTTTTCAATGATAGATGTTGAAATTATAACTATTATATTTCAAGAAAATAGTTTTTATCTTTTGAATAAATTGTCATTTGGCAGATGTGAACTTGCCTTTCCACTATTCATCAAACATTCTTATTCTGAAACTGCAAACAAATCATAAGTTTAGGCAAACAAATAAGTTAATCAGAGTACTGGTAATATGCACTCTCTATCTTTAACATCATGCTAAAATCAACTAATCTATTCTTTCAAACCAATTATTTTGTGACATTAATTCCATTCTTCATCTGGTAGCAAATTCATAGCTAGTCTAATAATTAGATGTATAAAGTTCACACCATATAAAATTCCAAAGGCATATTTGATTGGATAAATTTTGCTTAGGTTGTTTTGCTTTAATATTGCAATTATATATTTATGTTATACTTTCCCATATGATTGGTTTTGAATTTATATTTATATGAGTTTGGCTTTTTATATTAGATTGAAATAATGGAGTGTGCTTGCTGTCAGTTGAAGAGCAGTGTTTATGATATAGTTGCACTGGAAGTGATAATTAGTTAGTTATTTTAGAAAATAAGAGTTGGTAAATATATATTATCAATGATATGGTTGCTGATGTGTGGGTAATTAATTTATGTAATGAGTTTTTAAGCTAGCAATATGTATGTTAGATTATAGCTATTCCTAAGCTTGTTTTTACATGTGGCCAGTTTTAGATAACTTTTTTAGTGTGAGAAGTTTTAATTTTATTTTTTTTTTTTTAATATTTAAAAAAGCACTTTTGCAGTAAATATTATAGTTTAAGTATATTTATTTTAAAGGAGTTTTTTTAGCTTTTATCATTGCATCCTTCATTAACTTCACTATATTACAATGATCTGCCAATGTAGGAATTTGGGGCATTTTTTCTTAGTATGAATACATATTGCAAATTACTTTTGCTTATCAGATGACTAGAGATATCAAACATCTGAATCTCCATGCCTGTATTTGATAAAGTGGAAAAATACTCAGACCCTGGATTACAGGTATTGCTAATTTTACCATAAATGTTTTGTAGGTTTCTGCTAGCTTTAAATATAAATACTTGAGAAAAATTATCAAAAAGGAAAAATAACAACTAAACAGTAATCATTTGCATAAAAAGTTACCACTCATTTAAATTATCTGATCTAGATTTATAGAATTTGTCAAATTACATGCTACTGAAGCATGAGCTAACATCAAGATTTAAAATCAACAAAAACTATATCATAATGTTATTTTAATGAGTTATATTTATAAACATCATTGATTTAACAAATTTTTATATAGATTTCAACCAGGACACAGATATACCAATTGCTTCCTCAATTCTATCATCTTAGCCATAGATTCAGCAGTCATTAACTTCATAAGCCATAATTTACATTTATCCACATTTACTTGATTAGTGGCTATTAAATTCCATTTATAAAGCAGATGCTTTAATGTTTGGATATGGAAAAATAAATTGTTTTAAAAGAAAATATTGTGCTTAATCCCAAATTACAATATGCATTACTAACATTTTACGTATAAATGTAATCCACTTCAAAACTAATCCATATCTATTAATGCAATAATATTAATTAATTTAGTTAAGTTATTAATAATTTTTATTAGAAGAATAAATGAAGTAGAGGACAAATTTTATAATTAAAATATTCACTTTTAAAAATAACAGGAAGAGTATGTGGTTAATGGAATCGAATATTCTCAGAGATTTTCATAATAGGAGCTAATTAATACACTTACTTTAACAATTATTTTTTCTAATATTTTTTTTAATGTAGAGTATCTAAAATTGATCTCATTTTTTCAATTTATTTGTCATATATTTAATGTAGTGTATTTATTTAAATAATCTGTTTTACATGCTGTAATATTTTATATTCACAATATATCACTTCTATCTTAAAGCATTTTCAAGATTCCATAGTACCCTTTTATGACACATAATAATAATAAATTTATAAATGGACAATGTATTGGCAGAACAATTTTTTGGCAATGTAATTAATCTATTGTAGAGGTTATGAAAATTGCAACCATCTAAAATAAAAATTAAGCATATGCAGATACCTTTGTATAATTATATATGTAAATAAATATTTAAAGTGAAACTTATATTTTGCATTTCAAATTTAATGATTATTATCTTGATAAATTCTTGAAATATCTTTCAACTTGAAGTTTAAACATAAAATAACTGTTTATTTCTAAAGAAGCTTTTCATTGTGAATCATCTATAATCTGAAGACATAAAAATAGTTATTTTAACTAAGAAGAACTGCCAGAAAACAATATATTACTTCTTTCTTTTTTTAGTGTTAACAGATTAATTTTTTGTTTTGTTAAATGCAAGTAGTGTTTGTGAATAGAAATTATTATTTCATTCATTTTTAATGTTGAAAATTATTCTAAATTTTAATAAAGTTTTATTTTTTTCTTAATGAAAATATAAATAGCATTAAACTTTTAATTCCAAGCAAAACTTCATTTAATTTTATGCATTTTGTTATAAAACCATTTTGATTTTTCTTTTTTTTTTTAAACTATATTTTTATTCCATTGTTTAAAAATATATTCACTATTATTTCTGGAACTTTGACAGCAATGAACTTCAGAAAAAATTATATATCTTCATGGATAAATTTAATTGAAGATATGCAATAACAATTTATTTCCATTTTTTTCTCATTAAAGTCTTGTAGACAGACTTCTTAAATACTTTTGGTCAAATAAAGAATAAGTAATTGATACATATTTTTAGAACTTCAACACTTATCCAGAACAAATATACATTATAGTAATAATATTTTTATTTATTTTCTTTTACCATGACTGAAGTTATTAAATGAATGTTGAAAATTAAACTAAATGAAATATTAATACAATTTATCCATTACTTTGAACATTTTTTAGCAAAAACCTTTTATTGACCTATATTCATGCACAATCTTACATTTCAATCATCAAAACATAAGATTGTGCATGAATATACGTCAATAAAAGGTTTTTTTTTAAAAAAAGTGTTCAAAGTAGTGGATAAATTGTATTTATATAAGATATACAGCAAAATAAAGAAAATGGTCAATTTGGTAATATTTTTAAATGATATGTTTTAATATAAAATAACATATAGTCTCATTATATTTATATTAAAGATTTGTCTATGTATACATTTGCTTGTAATTAATATTAGCTACACTCATGTTTTGACTAGATCGCACCAGCCATCAATTGGGCAGTAGTAATCATTCAAAAATATTATAAAAATGCTCTCAAGCAAAATAAAAAAAAATGTGTTTACATTTTTCTTCAAGTGGATTGACATATTTTATCCAATAAAATTTTGAAATAATGTGTGGGTTGAAATAATGACAAATAAGAAGTTATATTTAGATCTAAAATCTAACGACTTTTTTTATCAATATATTATTAAAATTATTCAAATAAAATAAATGTCCATTAAAAACCAGTAATGATTCAGAAGTATAACAGAGAGGAAAATATGGATGATAAATTAGATTTTGAAGTTAGTGATATTAATATCACATGATCACCATCTCTATACTAGTACATAATTGTTGTAAACAAAGGCAAAACTCTCCATACAGTATTGCCACCCTGTGCCTAAGATCTAGGTGCAGTGCTCTCAAATCCAAGGCTCCTCACTGATGATGGCCACAAGCCAGAAACTAGTCTGGGGATATTGGATGAGTAGGCACTAGATAGGGATTTTATGCACAAGCCTTCTGGCATCTATTGATTACTCTGTTTGGCACAGGGTGGCACTACTGTATGGAGAGTTTTGCCTTTATTTTGATATTAATATTTTATATGCTTTATGATTTTTTTCCAAATGAAAAATATCTTAACGGAATCATCAAGTTTATTGATGCAGGTAATCATTGAAGAATTTTTGATATATATTTACTAGAAGTGAATTCAAATATAGTTGAGGTTTTAAGTATGAGTTTAATATCATATATATGTGTGTGTATGTAGATTATGCCAATTATAAACAAAATGTGTTGATGTACTCTTATGATTATACATGTATTGTTGTGATGTTCAAGCAGTAAGTGATGTAGTATAAAGACACAAAAAGTTTCATCAGAATTGATCAGTCATAATATTTTATTTATTTATTCATATTCAAGAATCTATTTAGGAATATTTGCTACTAGAAATCTAGTGTATTGTTGAACCTATTGCACAAAATAGATGTTTAACATTCTAATATTTTTATAAGAAATATTTGTATTTGAAAGAATCTATCAATTTAAGAATCTATTGAAGAATGACAGAATGAATGTGGTCTATTTTAATTTATCAGTTATTATTAAATTTCATAAAGCATAATTAAAGAATAAATATTTACATTTTTTTTTTTTTTAGTGACACAACCAATCTCACTTTCTTCTTCAGAAAATCAACATAAATTGAAGATTGGTTTAAAGTCTCAGGATTTTATCAGTAAAGGAAAGGCAGGTGTAGCAAATAAAAATGGTAAGTTGTAATTTAATCAATTTATCTTTTTTTAATATTCATTGTACATTTAATAATTAATAAATTTATTATATAAAATAATGCAGTCAATGTATTTTCTTAAATGCATTACTAATTCAATTTTTCTCATTTGAGAGATTCAACTCTTTGGTGTATTATTGTTTAGCACTATGATATCTTTATTTCAGGTTGTTTGCCATGCCTGGATAGTTTTTATACATAGTTAACTAAACCTAAAATTTTAAATGCCTATTTGAATTATTTTGAATTAACAATGAATGGTTCTTTGTGCTAAGAAAATATCAAATTTGCTCATACAATATAGCATTTGTATAAACCCATGTCATTAAAATGAGTTCACACTCAGTTTCTTGTTTATGATTGACCTTATGTGCTCTTTTTTTTAAAAAAAAAAAATTGTACAATGTCAGCTTTTATTATAACAGTTAAAAAAAGAATTTTTGTTATAAACAATTCTTAATTTATGTAAATAATCCAATTCTATGACTTTTTGCTTGAGTCACATTTTATTAAGTTGAATTCTCCCTACAATGCAAATTATGAAAATATTATTTAATTAAGTACTATACTGTAACACAAAAATTGTTCACAGAGAATGAGGCAAATAAGAACTGGGAATTATGTTGTTATAAACAACAATATTTTTTGTAATTTTTCTATAATTTGTATATTGTTTTCATAAATCTGGGTTTATATAAGTAGAGGCTTGCTTGTATTCATTTTATTAACTAATTCAATCTTTCTCATTTGAGAGATTCAACTCTTTGGTGTGTTATTGTTTAGCACTATGATATCTTTATTTCAGGTTGTTTGCCATGCCTGGATAAAAGGCTCACCCCCCCCCCCATATTTAGTTTTTATACATAGTTAAGTAAACCTAAAGTTTTAACTTTTTACTGGCCTAAACTCCCATATATAAATACATTATGAAAGAGTTTTTACAGAAATTTGTCACTGCATTAAAAACCAGTTCTATTATGTTTTATTTTGATAAATAAATTTCATTTTTTTAAACATCTACACATAAAACTAGCAGCAGCAGCAACCCATTCACAAATGAGAATGCCTGTTCCAACCCCAAGAGGGAAAAGATAAAATAAAATAATAATAATAGAAATGAATTTTGTGATAACTATATAAATCAATTTGTGACATATAGAACATTCTGATCAATTATTATGTTTATACGATATTTTTAAATGCTTTTATTTAAATTAGAAACTCTTTGTTTGTTTGTTTAAGAAAAAATTTGAAATCAAGGTTTAATATATTTCTATCAAATGTATTTGCTTCAAATTTTGTACTTGTGTTGTAAATTAATGACAGTGCAATATTTCAGGTGACTTCCCTAATTTGTTTACTAAAAAGGGGTTTGCCGACCAAAATTCAAACTTAGTTGATATCAGTTCAGTAAGTTTTCAGTAATGTGCACGTCAGAGCAGTATTTTTTTTTTAAATAGTATTAACAAACAATTAAAATCAAAATAAAAACAAATTTTATTTTCAATTTGAATATTGCAAATAATTTTAATTGAAAATGTAGAATATATTCAGTACATAGTTATTAAGAAATGAAGGTGATATTGTAGTGAAATGCAAACAAATACTGGACCAAATTTAAACAAAAATAAATACGAAATTTAAAAAAAAAGAAATACAGCTTAAACTTAAATATTTTTTAAAATGATGCATTTACAAAAAAAAAAAAAAAAAACAGCAAAGGTGATGCCATTAAGCACGATTTGAATATTGCAAATATTTTTAACCGAAAATGGAGAATATATTCAGAAGATAACATTGTAGTGAAATTGCAATGGAATTCAAAGAAATATTGCAAGATTTTAAACAAAAAATGTAGTATATACTGTAAAAAATGTAAAAAAAAAAAAAAAAGCAATACGAGTAAATCTAAAAATCACCCAAAAAAAAGTCATTAGTAGTAAAAAAAATTCTAATTATAAATGTAGGAGAAATCATAAAATAATCTTAATTTTTAAGTAAATTATCCAAATTCAGACAAATAGTGCACTAAATGCACATGAAATGCCTAAATATTCTGGAAATTTCAAAGTCATACTGAAATTTTTAAAAACAATACATTTTGATTTTCAAAAAGCAAATGTAACCCCATTGCTGTTTTTAATTTATAATTGAAAAACCTACCAAACAACATCAAACAACCTTAATTTTTAACTACTTTTTATGCAAATGGAATAAACTACATTTTTGCGATACCTACCATGAAAAATTGAACAGGGAAATCTGGTTATTTGAATGTCTTCTACATAGGCCCAAATGTACACCTGCTAACATTTTTGGCGCATGATTGAAAAGAATGCCGGGATTTTGATATTTTACAAAATAATTTTTTTTTTTTTTGAAAAATTAAAACAAGTGAAATACATAGTCTATTATAAAATTATTCTGGGGGAAATATTTCCCTCATATCTTTTAATATTGCTAGGAAAATGTCCTCATTTTTTGTGAATTCTTCATCACATAAACTCCATTAGGTATGAGTCAAGGTGTTGTCTTGCTGTGCCTCATTGATGCTTGTTCTTCCATTTGGCAGAACCCCACAGTCTCTCAATACTTTGTGTGTGCACTCCAGTGTTCAGATTTATGAAATTATAGGTGTGATTTACTTGGAAGTGATCATAACTGGCTTCATGTAATTCTTCTGTTTTATAAGACTTCCAACAATCAGAATATATTGTTGAGAACCTCTTCAACATTGCCTCGAATAGCTTTCATTAGAATGTTAGCTGTTCTATCTTCGATTTGGATAATGAAGCATTCATCTGTTTCCCAACATAATCCACCAAACATCCATTGTTCAGGGAGTATTCACCTGCATGATTTTTCCTTCTAGAAAATAAGCTTTTATTTATTTCCACTATTTTGTTTGGCCATCTAATTGTGCATTGTATATGATTTAACATAGCCATTGTGCAAATCTCTCTCATATAATTGTTCCAATCAATGACTGTTTTGGTTGCCAAATCTAGCTCATGTTCTCCCCATTCGATCAATGTTAATTTCCATGACCAGCTATAAATAAACTGTAATGCAGTTAGAATAGGAATTCGAGAGCCTTCCAGCCATGTCTGCTTTCATATACCAATTTTTTTATCGCATCCTTGGATATTGCAATGCCATTGTTTGTCTGACGTATGAATGTACAAGGCCATATTATATCCATTTGGACAGACTTTCACCAATGGCAGTATGTCTTGTTCTTGGAAATACTTGACTGCTTCAATCTCACTAGCAGGTCATTTCCATAGATTCATCATTTTAAAAACCTTACAGAAATCTCAATAAAAGGCAAAAATGCACAGAAATCTCAATCAAAAATCTCTCAGAAAGCATAGAACAATCTCTCAGAAATCTCAGTAAAAAGCAAAAATGCACAGAAATCTCAATCAAAAATCTTTCAGAAAGCACAGGACAATCTCTCAGAAAGCAGAGAACAATCTGATGTGATGTTAACCCAAAAGATAGCACTGATAAGTAAAGACACATTTTGACACCTCTCTCTTGGATTATACAATCATGAGTGCCATTGATCATTCCATCATCGCTTGTTGATATTTTCACACTTCTGTTACGGATTACTTTTTTACACTTTTGTTACAGATTATGTTCCAAGAGTTGCTTCCAAGAGTCATTATTAATGTTGATCATTGATTTAAGAGTCACTTCCAAGAGTCATTATCAATGTCGATCGTCGATTTAAGAGTCACTTCCACGAGTCATTATCAATGTCGATCGCCGATTTAAGAGTCGCTTCCACGAGTCATTATCAATGAAAATTTAAGAGTCACTTCCAAGAGTCATTATCAACATCGATCGTCAATTTAAGAATCACTTCCACGAGTTGTTATCAACGTCAATTGTCGATCAGAGTCATTGTCAATATCACAACTCTAATACCACAGTACTATTTATTTATATAGTATATCAGTATACTGAAAATTGTAGAATTCCAGTGTTATGATTTAGTATACACAAACATAATTATATAATTTATCTACAACATAATTATATAATTTATCTAAACGGATATAGATTCTTAAGATTATCTACAATGTTTTGTTGTTTTTTTCTTAAAATGCTGCATAAGTACTGTAATACTTTTGAGGAAAAAAAACAGTAAGTTTTAGGAAATAAATGAAAATTTTTTTCAATGGGGGGAGGGGGAGCATGACCATATTGTGTGAATATTTAAACTTTATAATTATTATATAGTAAGTAATTCAATCTATTACAATAATTATCTTCATTGCTTCTGGTGAAATAAAATCTGATAGGTGTTACTACTATTTTTATTCTTGAATTTACTTCATAAGAAATTAAAAATAATTACTCATAACAATTATTGCAATATATTTATTGTCTTGTATTAATTTAATCCAGTTGCAGAGTGGCAAATTCAAGAATTAAAGATCCAAGGATCACAACTTAGATCTTGTCCCTTTTGACATTCTAAAACTCTTTGACCTGAGTGATAAACTATTAGATTATTTAATTACTATATTCATTTTCAGGCATATAATCATTGCCATAAAAATCTTGTTACTCACTGCCATGTTTGCCTTCAGTTTTTTTTAAAGTTCAACGGTCTTTTTATAAATGAGATCATTTTGTAAAATCCAGCATCAGTCTTAGTCTTCTTTTTTTTTTTTTTGCAACAATGAGGTTGTTGTGGGCTTATCTTAAGCTAATCCTCAATAATGGGTTTGTCCAAATTATTTTCCTCTCTAGATTAGATTCAGAATACAGTATAGTGACCAATGAAACAATAAGAACTTAAACAAATAGTCAATGACACAAACAGACCAATCAAATAACTATCTATGAATCCAATTGTTCCCAATAAGATAAGGGAGGGGTTTTTTTCATACGTCATAGCATCGGCCGGGAGGCAAACCCACAACCATCTGCAACCAACTACTTGCTTGCATGGTGGCTGCGATGATGCTTGATAAAAATAAGGGAGTTATCTATAAAATAGAGATTATTTGAAAAAAAGAAACAAGTGGTAATTAATGAATCTCTTTCAGTACAGTAATTCACCAGTCTGGAATTATTCTGATAGTAACATAAAATTTCTCCTATTTGCACTTGTAGTCAGATACTTTAAGTTTTGAACATGAAGCTGCGGAAGCAAATGGTATCACATCTTTTATAGGCCAATTTATGTGTCTCTGAAGTCTTACATTTATGAGAAAGAGTTCCAGCATTTGTAATCTTGCCAATTGTAATGGGTAATAAACTCTCGTAACAATTGTAAGTATATTATTATTGTAAACAAATACAATAAGTCTTGTGACATTAGTTTATTTGTACCTCAATTATTTATTGATTATTTTCTGGAAGCAAAACATAACAGAAGAATTCAGGACAGTTGCGATCAATAATTTATTGCTTGATTTCTCTCTGTCTATAATATTTTTAAAAGTTTTTATTAAATATATGTATCAGTAGCATCAATCTGTTTGCTATCCTTTTTCTATATCCAATTTTCTCATATATTAAGAAAATAATTGAGATTTTTTTTAAATCTTTAAAATATAAGTTTGTATTTAATCATTTTAAAAAAAATTCTTTAACACACTTTTTCTCTTTAAATTTTGGTTTGTTTTTTTTCATCAGTTTTCCTCCAACATTTAGAGCACATTATATGGTCAAAACGCTGAAGGAAAACTGAAATAAAAAATGCTTCATAAAATAAAATAAAAAACAAGATTTGAAAAGAAAAAATGTATTAAAGAAATGTTTTTTTGTTTTTTAATTGTTAAATATATTAATGGACCGTATTTGTAAATATCATAATAAAATGCTTATTATTGATAAGTTTTTATATCTGAAGAAAATTTGTTCCTGATTAATAATTTATAAAAATCAATTTTAAATACTATCATATATTAAGATTTATTCTATTAAGATCAATTCACAATTTATTTATTTTTTGGTGAGATCTCAAGAGTACAAGTTGAATATATGATGTTGGTAATACATAGCCATGTTCAAACTCTTTTTTTAATAGGAAACCAGTAATTATTTTTTATTATAATGTGCTATTCAAATACAGTAAATTTTTGTAAGAGCAGTTGAATGATGTCCAATGCTCCTGTGTTTCTAATAACATTTTAGTTAAAACCAAGGGTTGAATAATCTTTTTTTGAATTGCAAACTGCAATTGACACTGAGACTATGGTCTTTCAAGAATTAGTAATTGTTTGAAAGCTTTTGAAAGGTGATGAGTAATAATTTGAATAGAAAAGATAAGCATTGTTTGAGAAGCATAGAGTGAAAAGTCATTTTGAAGACAAAAAAAATTAAAGCTAGATTAAATGTATATTAAGAGATAAAGAGTAGTATATAATATTCTAGAAGAGATTCTAATGTAAAAATAGAAAAAAGATGAGAGTTGGGTTAGTTTAAAGGAAATTATCAAAAATGAAGCAGTTTTGGAAAAAATTCTAAATGGGGATGTGACCATTGCTTTAGATAGATGTACAATAAATAAATATGGTGGAAAATCACTTTTTATTACCATTACTTGATCTATTAGTGATATTAAAATTAAAATATTGATAGCATACACTTAATGGTGAAATTAGTGACTAAACTTTGCCTTTTACATGGTTTCTTAATTGATTATGAATGCTAAAAACTTTATCAATGATTAATCTTTTTTCTAAATAGAATTCACATCATGAATTGATTTATGACTTGAAATCATCAAATTTTTTTTTTCATGTGGCAAAACATCGGCTGGGAAGCGAACCTGTGAACACAGGACAAGCTTGTAAGGCAGCTATGCTGACCACTCAGCTACTAACTCTTGACAAATCATCAAATGTTTTGTGACTAAAATGTTCTATATTGTAGGTTTTTTTATCATTCTTTCATTGCAGTTTTGACTGCCGAGATTACCTCCTTTTTTTACTATTAAATTATATTTTTTTCTGTTTCTTAAAATGTTATCTTTTTGTACTGTTTTTAATATGAGTTCATAATCTTAAAAAAATTCAAAAATTATTTGTTCACAGCTTTAACTGGCGTGGTTTTTATTAGAGCTAATTCCTTAAGTTTGGATTTTTTTAGATTTTTATTCACATATATGCAGTAATTTTGATGAAAACTGTAAATCAGTCATAACAAACAAACAAATAAAACTAATAAAAGACATTAAATCCAAAAGAAGAAGAATGGGTTTTTTTTTTAGATTTAAATTATATTTTTGAAAGTTGAAAATTAGCAATAATCTAATTATTGGGATTTTTTTCTGCAAAGAGATATGGTTTCAAGCCCACAGTGGTAGTAATGCAGAGTAATAAAATATATTAAAATTCAGTTTTTAAATTTAAAAGAAAAAAGTGTAATCAATATGATTAGTTGTTAAGAATCTAATGTGATGTTTGAGCTCCAAAGTGAGAGAGTGAGCACAGCAGTTCCATTCATTTGGCTAAACTAAGTTTATTTGTATATTGCACCCAACTTTTATGTTTTTTCAGAAGATGTGTACTGCAGCACACCTCCAGTTTTTTAAAATCAAAATATACCATTAACAAGACTACTATGAAATTATGTGAAGAACAATGTAAGGTTATGGTTATTTTTATTAACAAGTATTATACTCACTCTTTATTCCCAAATTTCAATAATAAATAATTAATCCTCATCATCTAATTGCTTTGGTGCTTGGGAGTCATAAGAAGTTTGAATGGAAGTGATGGGCCTGAAGATCTTAGTTGCCTGCCACCTTCCATTGCTCCAAATCATGCAGGGGCATGAAATAAAAATGCAAATAGTTTTCAATTTGGAAATTTAATTCTCAGTAGAACTGTGTACTAAACATTCCCATATTTCACTCTGTTAATTCTTTGTTGAAGTTTTAAGAATTAATCTTTATTAATGGCAACAAAAAAAAAATTGCATATGTAAAAACTATACTTTAACAAATGTGCACACAGATAGATAATTTTATTTCCGTCCATTGCAACATTTCTTAACAGTATGTGGTGGAAAAGGGTGGGGGGGATTTTATTTATTAGAAGCAAATTAAACTTTACTTATCACAAAATTGTTAATTGCAAATCATTATTTACTTTAAAATTCTCTCAGAAATGTGATATTTTGAGTAAATATACACTTTTCTTTATAAAAAATATTTCAAATACAGTAACTATGACTTTTACAATAATTGGAAATTTCTCTCTAAGTCAGAGATTGCCTGGAACAGTATACCAAATACAGCAAAATCGTGAGCCACACGTAATTAGATTTTCACTCAGATTTTCCAATATACTATTTACCTGTCAATTAAAATAAGTGGATATTCATCTTTGTATGCAAAAAAAAAAAAAAAAAACCATTCTAATCATGAAAAAATTGTATAAAACTTATCATTATTAACTATTTATAAATAATTATCACAAGCCTAAGTCCAATAAAAAATAAAAGTTAAAGATGATTATGCAAACCAATTCATGAAATAATATAGCTCATTTATATCCTATGCTGTTTTTAAATCTTTCATATTTAACATTTCATTAAGCTGTTTTTTATCACCATTTTCTGCTGTAAAATATTCTTTCAAAACGATTTTGCCCACTTGAAATTTTCTATTGTGTTTTTTTTCTTAGATATCTTCTCAATGAAATCATTGAATATTTTAACTCATTCAAATGTTTTTAAAGGAATATTTATAACACAAATGGGATCTGTCTCTCCACGAAAACCATACTCAAATTTACTGTAAGAGTATTTTACATAACAATTCCAAGAAAGATGAATTTTTATTAAAACAAGCAAAACTCTGTGCCACTCAGTGTAGCCAGAATAATCAATGGATGCCAGAAGGCTTGTGCATAAAATCCCTATCTAATGCCTATTCATCAAATATCCCCAGACTAGTTTCTGGCTTGTGACCTTCATCAGTGAGGAGCCTTTGATCTGAGAACACTGCACCTAGGGATCCTAAGATCTAGGTGCAGTGCTTTCAGATCCAAGGCTCCTCACTGACAAAGGCCACCAGTCAGAAACTAGTATGGGGATATTGGATGAGTAGGCACTAGATAGGGATTTTATGCACAAGCCTTCTGGTATCCATTGATTACTTTAGCTTGTGCTGAGTAGCACTACTGTATGGAGAGTTTTGCCTGTTTTAATAACAATTATGATCAAGCATAAGAAATGGTGATCATGTGATGTTTAGTGTTTTTTATAAAGATGAATTCTATAGTAATGTATTTAATATCATTATATGAAATTAGTCATTAAAGTTACTGATTAATCATATGATCATATAATATTTTTTAGAATTTTATGAAGTAGTGATTTCCATCTTGGGGTACTTATACTTCCAAAGGTCTAAACCCGAACATTTAGGGATATGTGGAAAAAATTAAATAATTGCTAGCGGAGAAAGACCCATATGACAATGAATATAATTTCATTTTTATATAATCTGTATTGTTTATCAAATTCAATGTATTTTTTTAATTTTGAACATACACAGTAAACATATATATTGCAGTGGTAAATTTCTAATATAGATGGGTTTGAACCAGGTATCAATGATATATAATGAAATCTTAATATGGACCATAAATTTTGATTCAAATAGATATTAAAATTGAATGGTTAATAAAATTCATATATATATAATTCCATTCAAATATATAATTATATTAACCAATGTGATGATGATGATTTATAATTTAAAGACACAAGTAGTATTTTATTTGTTTTTCAGTTTCAATAAAAATGAAATTCAAAGGTGCCAAATCTTCTAAAAAAGAAAGTTTACTTTAGGAAAACTTTCAAAGGCACAATCATCATCAATTACTACTGCCATCTCTGCATGTCCTCCATTGGATTGCATGATTTCTCAGGGTCATGAATATTAATGATCACATGTGTGTAAAAAGCATATATTTGGATTGAGTTACAAACAACAAACTAAATAAATTAAAAAAAAATTAACAATTTATTAATAATGAATAAATAAAATTGTTATGTATATACTCACAACTACTAACACACACACAAAATATTAAATATTGTAGTAATAAAAGATATTTTAAATTCAAGTTTAAGGCCTTATAGCATTTATAATGATAAGATCTTATCACTGTTAAATATTGAAATAGCTACAAACCATGATTTTTGTAGATATTTTTTTAATATTTTACCATTGTCTTCATTAGTCCCTCTAATGATAGTAGTTCTTCTCCATGAAAACTGATGATATTAGGGATAGTAAATATAGCAGCACTAATGACATTATATGAAGTATAATATCAATAGGTCTTGGGTAATTTATACAGCACTGTCTATTTCTTCTTTTGCAGCATTATAGAGATGTTTCACTGGCTGGATTTGCAAACTTCAATATTATTTTCTGGATCGGACTGCACTTTCTGGGCATTTTGGCTGGTGTGATTTTTTTTTTTTTGCTTAGTTGCACATTGTGGAAGGTCTTCTGATAAATAAAGTCATCATACTATCTGTTAAGACCAGAGTATTGAAAAATTCTTTTAAAACAGTAAAATATAGCTATCCAAGTTACAGTGGAAAAAAAAAGTTTTAATCTGCTATTGTTTTTCTCCTCAGCATGGATCACTGCAATACTTTTTCAAAAGTATATGAGATGCAAATCCTATAGAATGAAATGCTGGACTCCTGGGATTATAATTAGAATGCCTGTTTTTTTTTATTTAATACCTATTTATACTTATTTAATGTTATTCAAATAACATGTTTTTAAACAATATATGCATCACTAGCTAGAGAAAATCTGACCTTTGTCATTATAACAATGAATTTTTTAAACCAACCTCTTTATTCTCTTCAAAACATGTTGTGGATACAAATTTTATGTACATTACATCATGATTTTATACACAAATAAATGAAATAAAAAAAGAAAAAAATGTTTTTTTCTTTCTATTTATATTTTGTAACATAAGAAGGAAAATCCATTGCCAATCTTTAATTATAGCTCACTAATTTACTTATTTTTATTAATTCCAAAATTGTAATATTATATTTAGCTTTGCCATCCAATTGTACTATAAAATATAGGAAATTTATTTAAAACTCAGTTCAGGAAAGACAACTTAGAAAAGGTTCAAATTTAGATTTTTAGAAACTATGCAATTCAAATTCTTTCGCATATCAAAAGCATTTTTTCTTCTTCCTTTACAATGTAATTTATTATTTGGTTTCTCACATATTATAAAATAAATTTATAAAATATGATCAATGCATAAACCAACTTTTATTTTGTTTTAAGGCACTTTACTCAAGTAACATGTATATAT
This sequence comes from Epiperipatus broadwayi, assembly GCA_028023455.1. Lineage (NCBI taxonomy): Eukaryota > Metazoa > Onychophora > Udeonychophora > Euonychophora > Peripatidae > Epiperipatus > Epiperipatus broadwayi. The sequence goes on from JAQFVV010000094.1 coordinate 2,202,647, forward strand.
ATATGCACTTGTGCAAGTGGCACTTTGTATATTTATTAGTCAAATCACATGAGTTTTGTTACATTTTTTTTTCCTCTGAAATGTTGTAGTTTAGCTCATTTGAGCTGCATTGGATTTATTATAGTTACAATATCCATAGCAAATTCATCTTATTATTCCCTTGCTTTTTAACCTTATTATTGACTATTTATTTGCTGTTGCAATATATAAGTATTTTTTTATTTATCAATGTATCATGCGCTTTTAGCTTAATCTTATCACAACTGCTCATGGTCCAGAAGTCAGGCCAACCTCCCACACTACAAATACAGTATAAACATACAATTTTTCAACTATGTCACATAACACATGTTACAATTATATACCCATTGTTTTAAATATTTACACTTTATATGAAGTATGTGTAAGATCTAAAACCATGTGTATGTAATTGTAACATGTGCTATATGGCATACTTGAAAAAGTGTATATTTCTAATGTATCTATAATTTTGGAGGTTGGCCTGATTTTTGGGCTGATAGATAGTTGTGATAGGATTGAGCTAAAGACGAATGATTTTCTGATAAAAATCAAAATCTTACAATGTATATTATCATACAATGATTATACACCCCTCGACAAGGTATTAAAAGTGGATAGAAACTTGACCCTATTTTATCTGAGAGTGGTGTAGTGAAAGTTTGAATGCATGAATAAAAGCAAATGAATTACAAATATATAAATATGAAAAAACAGCAATTATATTAATTACAGACATTTTGCTATTATGAAAGGTATAATTTATTTCAAATAGGCTATCAAGAATGCACAAATGAAAAAAAGATTGGAAACTATTATTGTAGAATACCCTTAAATAATTTTTTTTTTTTCTAGAGAAACTGAAATAACTTTTATATGATATATTTGAGCCTAATTTATTTAATGTTTAGATTTGAGTTTATTTACATAATAAATTTAAACAAATACTGAAGATTACAGCTGTTGCTGTTAACAAGAACTAAAAAACATTCAATATCAATTCATTTAAAGAGAGCCAAGTTTCATTAAAAGTAATTTTAATAAAAACAACAGCATACAAGTTTTCTACATAATTATATATATATATTATGTGAACTATGTTCCATTATATACCAGCATTTTTTAAAATATTTTTATATATTGTTGACTATAATCTATGAAGAAATTTGGTTATCTTTATTCCCAAAAAAATGAAAATGGTAAAAAAAAAAATATTTCAGTGAGTTGTATGATGAATAGATATCCAATCCATGACACACAAATATGTTTACATGTATCACACAATGTTTTTCATCTATTTATTTGATATCATATGATGTAATCTTTTAATCTCTTCTGCAGAAAACTTCTTGAAAGATTTATATATGTTTAAAATTTATATTTCTTTATTGTATTTTTGTCTTCAGCCATATCTTCTAATAAAAATAGTATATCTCTTAAGTGTCTTAGAAATAATCTTTAATATATAAATGGGATCTGCCTTTTCTATAAATTCCATGATCAAGTTCACTATGCTTTTTTTTAGAAAATATGTTACTTTTTATGTGTTTCACAAAAAATTTTGAATTCATTGAAAATATGCATTTTATGTCTCTCATTCAAAAAACTCAGTTTAATTTTATTTTGACAATACTATTTAACGTCACATGACCACCACCTTTTATGCTTGTGTAAAACTGTTGTTAAAACAGGCAAAACTCACTATATATATTGCCACACACAACAAGCTAAAGTAATCAATGGATACCAGAAGACTTGTGCATAAAATCCCCATCGTGCCTACTCATCCAATATTCCCAAACTAGTTTCTGGCTTATGACCTTTGTCAGTGAGGAGCCTTGGATTTAGGTGCAGTGCTCTCAGATCCAAAGCTCCTCACTGGCGAAGGCCATAAGCCAGAAACTAGTCTGGGGATATTGGATGAGTAGGCACTAGATGAGGATTTTATGCACAAGTCTTCTGCCATCCATTGATTACTCTATATAGTGAATTTTGCCTGTTTTAACTATTTAACATCCCTAAAATAAAAATTTTCAGTACATTTATGCTATATTGATTTGGAAGAATAACAGTTCTTTTTATTGATTTAGTTAAAGTTGTTATATCTCTATGGAAATACTCTTTTAATATATTAAATGTAGCAGCACTGTGGAGATTGTACTGCGACTCAATATTCAACTTTATCTTTCTAACCAAAAACCTATCCAAGATATATTTAAATTGAATTGCATTTTCAAGCTGATAACAATTCAAGTTAAAATTTGGTGGAGTTTTTTTTCGTTAATTGACTGCTGATTAAGTACTTAAATTATTATGAACTTTCAATTGCTAAGCCATATTCTTTAAAGATTGCACCATTAAGAACATTTTTTAGATCATTTTTTTGAATTAGCAAGAATAATACAAGTAACTGCAAGTCTAAAACACACACATATTTCGTTTTTTATTAATTTATATTAAAAATTTCATTGACAAACCTATACAAGAGCTTAATGCTACTATGACTGTAATAAAAAATAATGTTGGAACTTCAACATAAATTTAGGTAGGTAGGTAGGTAGGTAGGTAGATAGGTAGGTAGGTGGGTGGGTGGGCAGGCGGTCAGGTAGCATTGGATATAGACTTAATAAGTACTAACAATAGATGACAAAAGTGGAGTAGAATAAATAGTTAACTTTTTTGTGTGCTTGTAAAATTACATCACCACTGCCCTTGTGTTTAAACTTAAATAAAAAAATAATTTTATAACTTATCTAGTATATATAGTAATTTAAAAAAGTATTTTAGCAATCTATTAGAAAATTTGTTTTTAAATAGGCTGTTAATGCTAGCAATAATAGATGATGGTTGAAATCAACACACTGCCAAAAAGATTACATAAACTTATTGGCCATGATTAAATGTTTGAAAACAGATAGAAAATAATCATTTGTACAATCTTTCAAACAAACTACTATCTAATATTATATGTACATAATAAACCCAAAGTGCTAATAACTAACTTGTCAATCACATGTAAATCATATCAACATACCCTCATGTTTGCACTTAAACAAATATTTCAGCAGTCCATTACCAAAGTAATACTATAAATAGGTAGAAAACGTTTGTTTATTTTCTATCCTTGTCTATGGATTTAAATAGACTGTAAATGCTACAATGTCAGAAAATGAAGTGAAAATAATATTGTGCTAGAAGTCTACATAATCTTCATATAAATCTGCCAAGATTAATTGTTCGAAAGTAGATTCAAAATAATTATTTTAAACCACCCAGTATTCAGTGCTAAATATATACCAGCCTAAATTACTAATAATTAAACTGGTCAATTATATGCATCACTATAATCGTTGGTGGCCGAGTGGTCAGCACAGCTTCCTTACAAGCAATTGTCCCGGGTTTGCGAGTTCGCTTCCTGGCCGATGCTTTGACATATGTAAAAAAAAGTATTTCAGCAATTCATTGTTGTGGTTATTGAAATATTTATTAGTTTAAGCATAAAAGCTGCAATGATATAATTTAATTAATCTACTAGCTACTGGCACTTTAGTTTTATTATATACAGTATATAAATTTCATCCACAAATCGGAAAGGCTTATCCGAAGATAAAATTAAAGCTAATACACCAATTATCATTTCAAATTCTCGAAATAATTCACTATCAATAATTATACTTTCTCATATATCTTGTAGTAGCTGTATAATAGGAATAAAATTCAAAGGATATTGTGTATCTGTTTTTATATATAAATGCACGTATGATTTCATCCCTAGATCTGATAAGATTTACCCAAAAACAAGATTGTTACAGTTTCAACAGTATAATGAAAAAGATTTCCAATTTATAAATGGATTTTAGTGAAAAAAATGTTGCGTATGTGCACAGCAATTTTTCACATTTCATATATATATCATTAATGCTGTCTTCTTTCGTGCTTGCATAGTTAAACATTTTACTTTGTTACTATCTTGTATAATGTTCCAGTATTTGTTGAGCTGGCTGTATTTGAAGAAAAGAAGGGGGAAATATTTGCCCATCAGAACTTAATAAGCCTGTGGCAGCCTGATTCGATGATTTATGGGAAGGTCACGTGCTATATAAATGCGAGTGCAATTTTTTTAAAATAGAAATGCGAAACCAGCGTCCTGCATTTTAAAAAGAATGATCTAGTGGAGAAGAGCTACCTGTCATAAATTAAACTAATAATGTTTTCGAGAATTATTAACAATTTATTGTGCAAAACAGCTAATGAGACTTTTATGGATCAACTGAAAGGTAAATATATATATGACAATGTAAATATGATTTTAAAATATAAATAAATAATTATTTTATAAATCGTTAATCATTATATGCTAGAATTTTATTACAGACCGAAATGAGTAGTTAATACAAATTATCATGTTAAAAAAAAGTTATTAAGTGCAAATTATGTATAAATATTTGTTATTTTATAGTTTGTTTGTTTTTTCATGTGTCAAAGCATCGGCCGGGAAGCGAACCCGGGGCAACTGCTTGTAAGGCAGCTGTGCTGACCACTCGGCCATCAACGCTTGACTGTTATTTTATACTTATGTATCTTTTTTTCATTAATTAGAAAGTTGTCTTTATATTAAGCTTATGCTTGTTAGTTTATTTTGTCTAGCTCTACAAAACTTGAAAGAATCTTGCCATTTACATTTGATAATTCTGTGAAAATATTGGCTTGTCTCTACTGATAAACAGTTTTTCAACTTTAATGAATTTATTAAAACTATTATATTATTATTATTTTTAAAAATAAAATATAAAGAATATCTTTGTGTATATATTTAAATTACTTTAATCAAAGTCAAATAGAAAGAATATATGCATTCCTATCCTCTTTGTCTTCTCTTCTTAATAGTTATTGAGAGTTAAATCAAAATTTGCATCACATATTTATAACATAAATTCACTATTAATTATGTACTATTATTTAAATAGTCATTTATTTTCTTAAATATGTATGTTTTCATGTGCTCAAATTAATTGATAAACGTTTATTTGTAATTGATAGATAGATGTCATGTATAAAATGCATTCATAATTAGATTATATTCTGTAGTAAGTATATGGTATTGGTGTTTCAATGTTTACACCACATTTAAAAAAGTCTTATAAGCTGATTAAAATGTAGAAGTTTCTTTTTATTTAGAGATGTATTTTTTTATTTATAAATTTAAGTATTTTATTTTGTTTTTGGTCTTTTTTAATATATAAAAAAATTAAAATAATTTTGTACACATCAAAATTCTAGTATTATTACAATTTTTAAGGATAATACATAAACTATAACCAAATTAAACTTTACATGCAGCAAATTACTTATTTAGGCATGCGATTTGGTAACAGCTATTTCCAAAGTTGCTGAATCAATAATCCATAAAAATATATAAATTTCTTGTGCATATGATTTACCTGTATGGCACTTGTTTCATGCACTCAATGGCATTGGTGTGATCACAGCACCTGTGTTGTAATGTACTTGTGCTGTGAAATTGAAAAATTAAATTAAAATTTGAAATGGTTTAAAAATACAAAATTATACTTAAAAGAAGTTGCAGAGTGATTTCTTTATATCATAAAGTGAAAATGATTTAGTTTTTTTTTAAAAAAAAAAAAAAGTTATATTGCTGAAGTTGATTGGTTGGACAAATTAATTCACAAAAAAGAGAAAAATATGCTTGGATTAATTTGTGCTCCTGAAATTGCTAAAGTTTTAAATTCAATACATAATAAATATTAAGTGAAGACTTAAAAAATGGTATGTAATACTTCCAAGATGTTAAAATCTTTTTGTTTTATTGTATTGATTTTACTAAATCTTTACAACAAAAAAACTTTACCCTTCTCATATGCACTTTTCATAATTCTTTATTTAATTTATGATCAGTTTCAACTTATTGAAAGACTTCTTCAGATCTAATAAAACAGTTGTATTATAATTATTTATTACATAATCATGCAATAACTTTATCTAATTTATATATATCATTATTTAAGTAAATAGAAGGATTTGAACTTAGGATTTTTCAGTTCATATTTGTCCTCCACTCTATCTCAAGAAATTGACACACATGACCACATAGTATGAAAAAGATAAACAGATGATCCCCAATATATGTATTTCATACAGAACCAGCACTCATCAATTGGGCCAGATCATAATCTTCCACACATATATACAATCAGTGCTTGACTTATATTAAGATCTGCATAAAATATACATATTAGGGATCAATTCTCTTTTTCTCATGAATGTGATCATGTGTGTCAGTTATGAGATGTAGCGGAGGACAAATATAGATTGAAAAATCCTAAGTTCAAATCCCCCTCTTTATTTATATGGGAAACATTCAATATACTGAATAAATAGGCTAATTATATATCATTATTTATACTTTCTTTACAAATTCCACTTAATTAAAAACTAAAAATATTTTATATCTAAATTAAATAAAGTATTGGAAAAGTGCAGTTATAGAAGTATGTGGAGAATTTTTGTAAAAACAAAAAAATCATTAATTTAAATTTATGGGTAAAGAATGTGAATTTTAAAAAAGTTCCCATAAACAATAACAAATTGAAGACTTAAACAAAGGAGTCACTGCAAAAAATGGATCGTGTCATTTAATTCAAATAAGAGATAGTCGAAATTGTTACAAACTGAAAAACAAAGTCCTACATAACTTCTTTTAGACTTGACACAATTGCTACAACACTCATTAAATTTACTGTTTGGAATCATGTTTAATGAAATATTAATCTTCTAGTTCATAGAACAAATAGGAAGTACATTTGAAATTAATAAATTGCCACTGCAAAGGCTTTATCCTTTGTGTTTCATCAATTATCTTTACAATGAATAATGATATTTAAAAATAGAAAGTTGCTGTTTTTTGTTTTTTTTGTTTTTTTAAAAAAAGGGGGCAATTATGAATACATTTGAATATTGTATAAAATTTAGATGAATGTACTCTCAATTTATTTCTCTGGTTTATTTTTATATTTTGTTAATTATTTTTATTGATGTCTTATAATTTTTGAAATAAATTCTGTCATATATACTATTAAAAATATATGAAGTCTGACAATTAAATTTATGAATTCATCCTTAAAAATAAGTGTCATATTGCTCAATACCATTATGGTCACCTTTGAATTACTTCTCTTTGGAAGCTATACTCTAATATTAGAACCTAATCCACCCTATGAAAGCAATTTGAAACTTTTTTTCTGGAATGCCCATTAGAGCTGTCATTGTATTACCCTTCATTTCCCGAATGACAACAAAATATCTTCCTTTAAGTATTTTCTTTATCCTCAGATGAAGTAAAAAATCATTGGGGATGGGGGATGAGTAGAAAGAATGTTTCAATAGAGTTATTTGTTTGCTGGCTAAAAATTTCTTCACATATAGTGTTACTTTTGCATTGTTGTGATGTAAGAGCCATGGGATGTTGATGAAAGTTCAAGTCATTTTCATCTAACTTTTTATACAGCTTTCCAGCATTTCCAAATAATAAACTTTGCTAACAATTTCACTGATATCAATAACAACATCATTTTGACTCTTGATGATGGAACATTTTCATTTATGGAGAATTGGTTGATTTTCATTGTTCCCTTCAATGCTTTATTTCAGGATTGTATTGGTACACCCATGTCTCATCACCATGGTCCAACACATTGTATAGATTATCCTTTGTTTTTGTTGATTGGTATACTCCTTTGGGACCAATTTTTGCACACAGCTTTCTCATGCCAAGATTTTTAGTTAAGATTTCCTGTTTCTCTATTGATGTTTATTTGGTTTGCTTTTCACTGATTTGACACACAATTTAACAATTTTTTGCAATATTTTTATCAGTTCAATTTGTTAATGGCTACTCTTATCTCTTTTCATCGGTTATGCTTTTTCTCCTTTCAGAAAAATGTTTATTCTATTTGTATACTATCATTTTTTTATAGAATTATCCCCATAAATTAGTCACTTCTATTCTTTCCAAGTTTAAATTAATTTAATGTTTGTTCCTTGCTCTAATTCAATATCCAACATTCTAGCAGTAGTATTCAAAAACATATGACAAAATAATGACTGCCATTCAGCAAAATATGGCTTGGATGTGAAACACTGACATATTAAAGTTATGATATCTTCCTAAGTTGTTTGTATGGTACTGACAACATAAGAACATATTGGCAAGTTCAAAAATTTAATTCTTAGATTTTGAATATAGTTTTTTACCACTATCCATGATTTTGATATCTGTGTAAAGCCTTGGAAACAAATGATGCAGCCACTGTGATAAAAATGTATGTTTAATATCTACAATTTACCTTAAACTAATAAAAAAAATGAAAGCATAAATGAATATAGAAACAATAATAATACAGATTGAATATCATTAACGAAGACTATATGATATACATTTCAAGTTATTTCATATCAGCCTTGTAATTTAATAATAAAAAAACTTGTTTTAATAAACAATGTTTTTTACAAGGGTAACACATACTTTATCAAGATTTGAAGAAGTTGATAAATTTGAAATGTTTAACTTTTTTCTTCTCCCTGAAAGAATTTTTTATTTGATATAATTGGCATAAAAAAAAATTTATATATAAAAAAATTCCATTTTATTTATTTTATTAAAGAATGTTGCAGCTCAAGTCAAATTTCTGCCTGTTTGACACAATCTTCACTGAAAACCTGTTGAATGTAGTAAATTTTTCGTGGATGCAACAAAGGTTCTCACTTAAATTATGTTACAAGCTGCAATATTTTTTAGCCAGTTTATTTGCAAATATTTAGAAATTTCTTTGACAAACTCCATGCACCAGTTTGTGCAACAATCTTAGAAGTTTTCATTTAATGATGAGATCTTCATTTTGCTGTATCCAGTCATATTTCATGAGCTTTTGGTGACAATTTTTTGCTGCATGTTGACTTCTTTTTATTAATGCTGAACTTTTGACTACTAAACTCTAGCCAGCAATAATATAGATCTGATAAAATAATGATCCTCATTAAAGCATTTCTCATGATTGGTGTCACCCAATAATAGGAGAAATATTAAACCCTCGTTCACCTTCTCAGTTCAGTGTGAGTGAATCTTGCTATGATTAAAATTTCTAGAATTAAACCCAGTTAAATAAATATGGGGCTTGTTTTTTTGTATGAGAGCCTTACAAGATTACTACCAAGGGTGGTGACAATGCTTTTCTAGTAAAAAATAATATTAGCACAAGAGGCATATGCAATCTATAACTTAATAAGCCCTGTTTTGCAGAATACTAAACAGATCACAAGATAAAATCATCACCTAGTGATTTAATTTTCTTTTTTAAAGGGAAGGCCAGATTGAACTTTTCTTGTAAAGTTAAACATTTATTAACCAAATGAAATAATATTTTGATTTTAATTTTATATCAGGAATCTGCAATCTTTTTAACATGAAGAGCCATTTTGTTTAAATATTCCACTATAATAATTATAAGAGCCACAAGGGAGAAGGTGAAAAATAAGTTTATGAAAATATGGATTTTAGAATAGTTGTGGTTGTATATAGTAGAATCTATGTATATATAATGAAAATTTAAATTCTTTTAAAAACAAGCAAACAAAAAATTATTTTGACAGTTTATTCACAAATTTCTTGTATTTAAATATTCATCATTCTCTAATCAGATTGAATCCTAGGAGCAAAATGAAAGCATGTTTTTTCTCTTTTAGTGTCATGAAAATATTCATTTACAAATTACAAGAAAACATTTTTAAAAGTGTGTTCATGTTTATCATGATAAAAAAATGTTGCAAGCTTGGATTCAAAGAGCTGCAGTTTGCAGACTCCTGTTTTATATAAATTGAACTAACAATGAGAAATATAATTTTAAAATGAATGATTTTTTAATAGAACTACAAATTATGATTCCACAATTAAAATTTTTTTCTTTTAAATTATATACTGGCACATAAATACTAGTGAAACACCATTAATCTAAAATTAGAGATTTCGAGGGGGGGGGGTCGTTGTTTGTGAAGTTTTACATTTCAAAAATAGATCTTTTGACCCTTCATTGTGAATCCAAATTCTGTGTAGATAGAAAATAAAAAACAAGCAGCACACTGCAAGATTATTTTGTTTTTTTAATTTTGTTTAAATAATAGAAGTCTTTGGATAATAAATATTTGAGTTAATGATATTTCCTATAAACAGAATACAATAAACAAATAAATAAAATGCCCATGTGCAGCCATCAAATTAAATTATTTGAATATATAAATCTCACTAACTTAAAATTTTCAATATCTAATTTTAGTACTTTTTCTAAACTAATGAGAGAAACATATTACCATTATTTTTAACAATTTTTTCTATTCCAGCTAAATAAACTTCTAGCGTGCTTTCTTTGTTGCTAAACAACATGACAGAACATAATCACTCAGATCTTTTTTATATAAAGACTAGTCATAACAAATGCCAAAACATTATTCTATTTTGTGAATCAAAACTTTAAAACTGTGTATTTATTTAATCTTTATTACAAGCAATCAATTATAATGATTGTTTGTACTCTGAATTAAGATAAGCTTCTTTTTTTTTTTTTTGCATATTTCTAAAGCTTTTAACCAGTCATACATTTCAAAATTACTTGTATTATATATAACATAAAAAATATTACAACTTGTTATTGGAACTCTCATAGATGTTCAGTCCCAAAGTCTACATGAAGTACTTTTAGTTTTAAGGATCTTGATAAATTTATCTTAAAACTCAATAAGTTACTCTCTTTTTTCTTTTTTTTAAATAACTGTTGATTTTTGTTTCTATAATAAAACTTAATTTCATCTCTATTCAATATAATGTTATCACATTAGCCTTATGAAATTGATTCATAAGTAAAAAGGTAGGCCATACTCCTTCAAATAACCAATCACAGAGCAAAGGCATCTCCAAAATCTTTCATATTAGAAACAATGGAGAAGATTACTCATCAGGCTTGTCAAATACTGGGTGATAAGATTAAGAGTAATTTTCATTCCTGTTTTATCCTTGAATTAAAAATAGCTATATCTTTATTTTCTAACAATATTGGATGAATTGCTCAATTGGCTGTAAGCCAACCATTTGAAAGTAAAATCATTATCTTTCATTGAAACCTAAAAAAAAATTCATCTTTTATATAATCAGAAATTCGAACCCAACTATATAGATGGATGTATTTGCATTGTACCACAAAACTTTAAATTAATTATACATTCTAATATTATGCCAAAGCATTCTATTTACATGAATTTATAAATACATGGTGTGTATTTATAAAGAATTGTTGTTGTTTTTTTTATCATCATTAGCAGCCAAACATAAATAAGTATGATCATTCTGGTTATAAAAGAAAAAAGATAGAAATACAAAGAATAAAAACATTTACAATATTTTTAAAATTCATATGAAAGTAAACCAATTACCAGAATAAGCTATGGATAAATAACACTCATATGTCATTAAATAATAAAGAATAATGTGTTTACTTATCCCTTCAGTTGTTTATCTTTATTTGCTTTCATTTGCTGACAATGCAGGAATTAAATTAAGAATAGAAATTATATATCAGCCTAATTTAAATATAATATTATTCATTTTCAAATTACAATTATGCTAATACAGGATGGAATCTTATTTATAATAAGATTTGCAATGGTTGTATAAAAAAGAAAAAGACTTGGAGTCAGAATACATAATAGATATGTAATTGCACAACCATTCAATTCCACTATTGCAATTAGTGCAGAAAGATGATCAATGACATAAGATTCTCATAGTATAGACACAATAAGTTTTTTTTTTTTTCATATGTCATAGCATCGGCCGGGTCGCAAACTCACAACCATCTGCAACCAGCTACTTGCTTGCAAAGGTGGCTGCGATAACATCTCGGCTAACAACGCTTGACGAGACACAATAAGTTGGAATCAAAGTTTTGCAGTAAAGGCAAATAATTTTTTTATCTGATCCAATGACTCTGATGTTCATAATGTTCAAGGCTAAATGGGTTTGCAAGTAATCATTAAAAAGCAGTCAACACTTAAGACAATCCCAATATCAATAATAATCAATGATCTCAAACTGTTGTCAAGGCAACCTTTTATCGATAAAAATAGATTGTCTAAGTGGTGACTGTTTTTAATGATTATTTAGATAAATATTATTGTTTAATTCTAGCTCTTTAATGAAAAAATTTGATCAAACAATAATTCTTTTTGGGGAAAAAAAAAAAGCATTTTAAGAGTGTTTGAAAATAGACATTCATACCCATTTTTTTAAATAAATTTATTTTTGAAAAATGTATTATAACATTTGTACTTCAATAATTAAATATTTCACAATACCCAATTTTTTAATAAATTTATTTTTAAAATATATATTATATATTTGTACTTCAATAATTAAATACTTCAAAATTAAAATAAGAAATGTATAAAAAAAAAAAATGTTTTAAAGCATTTTCATAAAAAAATAAAAAGATTTGAATATTTGCTTTTTTTAGAAAATTGGTACCATAATTAATAAAATAATCATTACTTTATTAATATATATAGTGAATTATTAAATACTAACTGTAATTAAAAATTTTAAAAATGTGGACATATATTTTTATCAAATTATATTTAAAACAAAATGAAGTGAATTAAATACATTTGATATATAAGGGGAGGGGGGTCCGTTAAAAATAAAAAAATTTAAAGTCACACGCAAATTTTTTTATGAGCTTTTTCACTCCATCTCTCGATGAAAAATATAGCTAAAATTAAATTTTGTAAAATATAAATTATAAATCTAATCCAGAGTGACAAATTTTATTGAAGTATAGAAAATAATTTTAATTATTTCTTTTTGTGTAGCTACTAGTAATAAAACCTTCTTCAACTTATCTTTGGGCAAAGAATTTAAAATATAACTATTTGAATAGAAAAAGATCAAAGCTTTTACAAAAGAAAAGAAAAACGAGTAATTTTATATAATCTTCTTGGTCAATTGCATAACTTTTCTTTTAAGTCACCAGTCATTCTTTAGCAACTATATGTTTTTGGAGATTACAAATATAGACATATTCTTGGCTTAATGTTGCAATTTTTTTTTCAAAAAATTGTTTGATACAGTGCAGTTTAATATTATATAACAAGTAGTTTATTACACATATGCTATCTAGCAAGATCAATCCATTTGCATATTTTCAAATAGAAAACTTTTTGCTTCCCCTAAAAGATTAATATTATACTAGGCATAAATGTTTTGATTAATCATAATATTGTTGTGATCATCAAGATTCTTTAAGATTTATCTTAATGGTCATTTTGGGTTTTTATATCTAAAGAAATGATTTAATATAGTGTTATGTGATAATTCTGAAAACCACGAGTGACTACCTTATCACAATATTGGTTTTGCATAATTATGCATATTTGTGAGTGCACATATTAAAGATAAATAAAATCAAATACCTAGAAGTGCTTACTCTGTTTGGATAGGTATAAATGGGTTGAATAAGTCAAATTTACCACAATTATAAGAACCAATACAAATTAATTTTTTATTCATAAACTGCTGCAGTGCTTATACAACTTTTTGCTTATCCTACTATTTTAACGTTTTAAAACTGCTGTAGTAGGTTAAGAAATGTAATTAATAAATATGGCAAATGGTAACTTTTTTTTTTTTTTTTGCCATTTAAATTTTTTTTAAATAAAATTATAAAAGATGTAGAATCACTTATATATTAGCAAATCTTAAAATCATTGAAAAAGAAATCACAGCCCCTCAATAATAATATCTTAATGATTTTTGATCCTTTTCAAGAATAGGTACTTAAAGAAAAATAGTTTAGACAATTTGATCATTATAAAGATATAACATTATTTTCTATAATTGCGTCCATGAAAAGATCAGGATATGGCAATAACTTTTAACATAGTCTTTTGAAATCTCAGCATTACATTTTGCTTCATATTATGCACACTGTTGACATCAGAAATATTATTTAATAATGTTAGCTTATATCTCCATTTTTTTCTTCACTGAGGTGGCCATGTTGCCTGTTGTTGTTATTATTATCAGCAATAGCTGTCATCAAATTTTTAGCAATATTTTTATTTGAACTTGGTTAAAATTGTTTATCTTGATCATATGAGATAATCCAATTCATTAGAAAACGATATACTGCTCATAACGATTGAAGTTTTTAAAAAAAGTGGTTGATTAGCAATGATCTTGATAGACTCCTTATTGTTACATTAACCCATGTGCCTGAAAAATAAGTAGAGCAAAATAAGATAATTTTGACCTAGGTCAAGCAAAAATTTTACTCTCATTTGATTGAGTATTGATTGTTCATTTTCTATGCTATCCATAGCTTTTCAGAGATCTTTTCCATCCATACTTTTTTTATTTTTTAAGACCCAACTTCCACATTCATACAACAAATAACATTGTTTGAACTTTTCTTTTTTTAAAAGATATTTAGTCAAGCGTTGTTAGCCGAGAGGTCAGCACAGCCGCCTTGCAAGCAAGCAGTTGGTTGCAAACGGTTGTGCGGATTCGCCTCCCGGCCGATGCTATGACATATGGAAAAAAAAAAGATATTTCCCTACATCAAAAGATTTTTTCATTGCAGCTGTATTAATAGACAATCTGTTACAAGTTTTTTCACTCAAAGAGGCATAAACTGGCAACAATTTCGTCTTCACTTCAATTTTTAAAACACTTTTAAAAGAATCCCAAAAAATCTGATCTTGATTCTACTTTGCATTTAATGCAGAAATGCTTGTGAAAACATCTTTTACTGAAGTCATTTGTTACTGGGGGGGGGGGGTCGGTTTTAAGTACCAAATTCAATTTAATTCTCTTATAAGTTTTACTGAGAAGGAATAAACATTTTTTTAATCTAAATAATTATAATAATTTGGTTAGATCATGTAAATAATTAAATAAAAGAAGAAAAAAAAGCCTGATGACCATAATATTTTTTTAAAAAGATTCAGCTTATTTAATTATAGCACTTTTCTAAATGAGAACATAATAGTCAAATATTATGTAGCCAATTTTATTATTGTCTGTGTAATTATAAAGAATTAAAACAATGTTTGAAACAGTTTGTTCTATTTATATTTATTGTATTTAAATATATATATATGTTAGGGGATATTTGTCCACAGTAGATTGCACTCTCATTTGTTGTTTTGGAACCAGAATAGAATGAAAAGAAATGTATGTACATCATTTGAATAATATTTAATAGGTAATGAACAACTTTCTTCTGAAAAAAAGAACTCTAGTGGCATCTCTTTATCCATTATATCAATGTCTGCTGAATTCTCTGTCTGCTATCAAAAAAAAGAATGAACAAAAATATAAAAATGTAATGATTTGTTTTACAAAGTACCATATTATCTAAAGACTACCAATTAGTGGATTGATCACACCATCTACCTCAACAATAAAAGTTAACAAATTTAATCACGAACCGAATAGCTTAACTTATAAGCGAGTGACGACAGATCTCGGGATGCTTGGGCTCAGACTGACGGATTGGGAATGAATCAATGACCTTGTCAGTGTTCTCCCAGCCCACTTAGCCTCTGCTTTACATCTTGACTATAAACCTATACTCATTATAAATTTGGACGTGCCTTTCAATGCTCAATGAGGCATACATAATTGTTCAACTGGGACAAAGTATGGACCAATCTAGAATACTACTGAAGCGTTGATCCAACATTCATGTATATATCCACTTCTCATTTGGCTATGGACATTGCTTGGTATTCATGTAATCTTCATTGTATAAAATTGTATAAATCATTTAAATAAATCGTTATTTTTTTTTAAAAAAAAAGCGAAATTTTAATTTTCTAGTTTTTATTAAAATTGCTTGACAGCAAGCCCTATGTGCTTGAAATTATTTAATCAATTTCCTATTACTTAAATGTTATATCCTTTGCATTTTATTGCCATCAGTTTTCAACAATCTATAATGTGCAAAATGAGTATATATATATTTTGCTTAACTTTAATATATCTAATTAAAGTGTTTAAATACAGTATTTTTTTAAATTACTCTCATTGGCATTGCTTTAGTTTAAAGATTTTTTGTTTGTTTGTTTTAACTTTTTTATAACTTGCTAATTTAAAAAAAAAAGGTAGCTTTTGTGAACTCATAAACTTTTATTGATATTGTTTTAAAGTATTTTCTTTAAACCCATCATTGATCAAGCTATGGAGGTGCATGTGGGGGTGAAGAGATAATTTCTAAATTTTTTTTTCATCTGTCAAAGCATTGGCCGGGAAGCAAACCCACGACAACTGCTTGTAAGGCAGCTGTGCTGACCACTCGGCCACCAATGCTTGATGTAATTTCTAAATTAAGGTGAAATGCACAAAAGAATGCTGGTTCTAGTACTTTTTTTAATTCTTAGTAGTCTGTTATGTACAATACTACAATGAATTTAATTTTTTTTAAAAAAAACTCTCTATAAACTCATTTTTAATTTAGTGATAAATAAAAGATAAATAAATCATTAACAAATACCCACAAAGTTTCTATCCTATATTTGTTTTGATTCTAAATGCAATAATATTCCATATTTTTATTAATTATTAAGAATGTGCATATTGTTCAAATTTGAAATTATGATGCATTATAGGTTTGTGTATACATTGATATCTCTGTATCTGTTTATTCTTGTCAATCACTAGAGGTGTTAGAACAAAATATAGTTAATATAGGAGCTTACCTGTATCTTAAATACATTTTAATTTGTATTGAATGAATTATTGCTTTACTGTAATTCATCTAATAAGCTATCAAAATCTTCACTATAAGTAAGTATCTTTGTCATAGTGGAAGTTTGTGTATACTGTACATTTTTAACAATAACAACAAAAAATATATCCCAAAAAAGGTTGTGCATGCATACATATTAAATCTATATTCATAGTGAAATTTAATTATAATTAATAGTTAACTGGCTAAAGTAAATAATTACTCTTTAATCTTTTGCTACTTAATAGTATTATTGCTCTTTATGTGTATGTATTTATAGGAATAGAAAGCTTGTGTGTGTGTACATCATATTGAGATTAATCATTTTATAAATCTCCAATTAATTTATAATCATTCTGAATGAAATAATTTCTATATATCATTTCTTGGTTTTAATTCATTTATAATCCAAATCCTCCATTTGTATTTGAAATATCCTTTCAGCCATATTTGCTCTTTTTGTAGTGGATTGTAATTTTACTTATTTATAAAATTATTGACTGAAATATTTATTTGAATTTCATTTTTAAAATGGAAATGACTTTTAGTTGAGAAATTGTAGAAGAATGAAAATGTCTTAAAATTCAAAATTAAACTTATTATTGTTAAAATTTCCCCTAAAAATTCTTCACTGGGATTTATGAAAGCAATTCTAGTTAGGCAATAAAAATAGTTTCTGCTTTATCATGATTACATTTTTATGACTTGATTTTTTAAAAGCAAACATTTTCAAATAAAATATAATTGTAATCACATAGTTTTTTAGTTTAAAATAAATGTTTTACAAATATGTTGCACAAATAAACTTAAATATATAAATAAATTACTGAAAATTACAACTTTTCTTTTGGAAATACTAAAAGAATAAAACATGTTCTAAAATCAGTGCTGATATTCATTTTTTGTATTATGATAATTAACATTAAACTAATAATTTTAATTCTGATTTCTATTCAAAAAAAGAAAAAGGAAATCAGTAAATTAATATTGTAGATGACTGCAAAAGAGTGAAGAAAAGGTAAAGCAGTAGCAAGCTCAAATTAGAGAATCTGTAGCTACTAACATATAACATGTTAACTTATTCAGAATTTATTTCAAAATGGGAAAATATGTGTTTTGTATAGAAAAAATACCCAAACTCACTGTAACTGTCTATAACAGAAAAGGAATAATGTAAATGAAACTTACATAGAAATTTATTAAAAATAGGTGAATAGTCAAAATATAAAACAGCTTCCTAGTGGAATATTCAATTAATATTTCAGCCTTAATTGCATGAATAAAGGTATGAAAATGAACTTATTGGAACAAATATTTCATTGGTGTTTGCTTACTTTAAAATTTTGTTGTTCAGTAGACATTTTAAGAAAACGTTGACTAATTAAGGAATAATGACAAAATTGTAATGTTTCATTTTAACATAAGTAAAAGTACATTTTCTTATATGTTATTTTATTAAAAAATAATTTGACTCATAGTTATGATTATGTGTGCTTTATTACAAAAACAATAATAATAAATATAAGAAAAAATATTGTGTATATATATATATATGAAATGTAAATATTAACTAAAATAATATCTTCTTAAATTTCTAGCCTATATGTCTTCTCTAGCTATAAATTCTGTTTGTGCTAAGAAAGCCATAAAGTAATTTTTTCCAAATTATTCTTATTACTGTTAGCACTGGATATGTTATTTGCCATATAAATAATGTTATGTGAGCCCTATTCCTAAAAGTAGAAGCTATTTATTTATTTGTATTTTCATTTATCGTTTTTCATATATAATTTAATCCATTAAAAATTCGCACTTGAAAAAGAATCTCTCATTTTAAGATATGTTTGCAGCATAAAAGTAATTTTTTTGAATTTTCATAATTCAAATATCAAAGTATTCATTTTAGATTCAAATTGTATATTTTCATGTAATTAGCTCATATTCCATATTGACTGAGTGAATCAAGAGTAGTTTTTTAACTGAGGAATATTTAGAATCGTCATCATTTATGTGTTTTTATTTTCTGGTGCTTGAACAAAAAACAAATATAATAATTATTTTCTGTATAATGATATTAAGTATTTTGCCAGTAGGAATTACTTGCATCATATCACTAAAACATGTTTAGAATATAATAATTGGATGACTTTATTGTTCAAGAGTTTGTAAGAAGTTTAAGTTTTGGAAGTGCCAGAACAGGAATCACTCTGAAAACTTTCTTCCAGAGTCTAACTTTCCACTATTATATTAAACCATGCAAAGCAGATATATGATTAAACACTACTAAATATATTTGATTTTACTTATTATAGAAATTTTTTGTAATTCATAATTAAATATCAATATCCTAAATGTCATTTAGGTAGAGTATATATAATTTGATTCTGGTGGAGTCTTAATCCCCTTCCCCCTTTCTTAATTGCATTGTTTGTTCTAAACACATTTATCAGTGATATTTCTTATTCATTAGTTCTAGAGAGCTTTATTTGACTATTTAAATGTGAATTTTGTTTGGACTTATGACTAGAACCATCTGTCTCAGGGTTAAATCAAAAGTATCAACTTTGAGGGATACTGCCTTATCTGATGTTCTATTAGTGCATAGATTGCTGTCTGAATACATTTTTTTTAGTGGTTGTTGTATAATATTTAGCTAATAATGAAGAATAAAAGCTACCTCATCTAAATTATAAATGTGTGATTCAAGATCCATTCAATTACAGTATGTACCCGTCAATATGTGTATGTGTGTATATATATATATATGCTTATAAGAGTTATTTTTTTCTGATCATTTTGTTAGTTGACAATATTCAATTTATTAGATATTAATTGGCATCTCTTTCCATGCTTTTCATAGTTGCATTAAAATGTTGGTAAAGAAATTTTATTGCAAGATGATATGTAATGAAAAGAGAGCTTTGGGGGGTTTGCAGTAGCACAACCTGTTGGAAAACCCAAGCAATATAGGGCTATATAATCAGTTGACATTCTGTCATGCAGAAGAAAGAAGAAAAAACATAAGGGGGGAATTTATTCCAATCTTATGGAGATGAGTCCAAATGCAAAAATTTTAAAGAAAATGAGAGTTATATATTAAAAAAATTTTCTGCTCAAATTTGCATTATCTAATAATAACTGAAACACAGGCTTGTTATATACCTGTGGCTATATATATGTAATATAGGGTATATGAGCACAGACTTTCATACCACCCACCTCTCTCCACTCTATCTAATAACACTGATACCTAAACACATATATGCTGAAAAGATAAATAATCACCAATATACGTATTTCATGCTAAACCAGCAATCATCAGTTGGTCCAGACTATCATCTTTACACACATATATAGTATAAGTGCTCAGATATATATTAAGATAGACTATCCTCATAGTTTAATGGACAGGCTTCAATCCACTCCACACTCCAACTCTTCAACCGTCCATCCAATTGAAAATCTGATGATGGAATGCTCAAAGGCCACCCTGAGACTGAGATTATTGTCACATCCATGTTGACCTAAGGTCAATGTAAACTATAAATCAAAGTCTATTCATCTTAATTTTTGACTGCTGTTTAAAATATTTTTGTTTATGAAATTAGCATTAATTTTAAATTACATTTCTACTTATTGTAGGTTATGAAATTAGTATTAATTTTAAATTACATTTCAACTTAGTGTAGATAGATAACTTGTTTAATTTTTTTTTACTGGGGGGCGGGGCGAGCACAAGTATTTAATTTCTTAAAAATTAGTTATTTTTTTATAGATAACATATTTATTCCTATCAATTATTTTGATGGAGATTACTTTTATTGCTTTGCTTGCTAAAAGATTATGTAAAAAGTTTTGGAATAACTTTTTCATTGCTTTGATTATTAAAGCGCCATCTGGCAGTGAAACATGAAACTTAAGATAGATCACTTATACTGTCAATATTTAAATTTGCAATATAAAAAGCTGTAATGTAGTAGATTCATTTTGTTTATTCATGCAACATTTTTACAAATCTTTCACATATTTATTTTATATCTTTTCTACAATAATACAAATGGAAGCTTTGGCATGATTTATGAGCATCAAAATTAATTGACTTGAACATAATATATATTGGTGCCAGTATGATTATAAATATCATACTTTGAACTATGAGTCTGCAATTGGACAGAACAATCAATTTTAAGTGGTTCCAATTAACATTTCACATGAATTTAAATATGCTTTGGTGTAAACATACAATAAAAAGAAAAATTAAAAATATTTGCAAGATGGTGTTAGTTTGCTTTAGCTGCTATATGGTAAATTGCTTATAAGATTAATGGTGTTTGAGCACCAAAGTATCAGAAAATAAGTTTTATTTAATTGGACCAGAACTTATATTGGTTATTTTTTTATTTAGTTAAGAATTGATCCAGGAGACTTCAGCTCTCAAGTCAGGTACTTAACTGGTCATAGAATTTTGATGTTGATCATCACTTAGATGTACACCTGGGTCTCATTTTATGTGGATTATTTTAATGTGATTTTGAAGTTATGCATTCATATTTCTTCTTAATAACTTTCATATTTCACTATATTTATTAGATATCAAGAAATTTAAATTATTAATAACTTATTTTGACTTGAAATACTTTTTTTTTTTTTTCAAAAATATAATGTTATTTTAGCAGCTAACATGAATATGGCCTGAAGCTGTATTTAGAATCTTAGCTTCTTTGTAAATAAGCTACCTACACTAATGAATAAATAATAATAATAGATTATACTTACTTATAAAAATATCGCAATAAATATTCAAAAATTTTAAACTTTTAAAACGTATTTTATTAGCTATAACAGAAATAAATAATCTTTTAGATTTTTAAAATAAAAAACAAAGATTTTATTGATTTTATAAACTGAAAATAATCTTTCTAATGATAATGTATAATCTTTTTGTTTTTATTGTGATCTCATTTTTTTAATATAGAAACAGAAAACCATAATACAAGACTGAAAGTGGCATTAGTTGTACATCATATCATGAATCTGACTTCTTACTAGTTCACAAATGAACGCATATTGTCAAATAGCGGTAATGGTTAAAATATGTATGAAAAAATGTAAAATTAAATACTGCAGTTAATAAAAAAAGTTTGTCTTGTATTAATTTTTTTCAAATATTTGAAATTTTTTATTAGTCGTACTTTATTTCTTTATTTTTTTAATGTGAATTTTAAAGTAATTTTTCCTTGTTGCTTTTATATGATTTCTGAAAATTACTGGAACATATCCCCCATTTTTCAAGGTAAGTTAAGTCTATTTTTGTGTGATTTCTTTTGTGCACATTTTCTGAGGAATCTATCTACTGCATAAAACAAGACCCAGGTGTATATTAAATTATAAATACTTATTGCTGCTAAGTATTATATTTGTATCTTGATTCTAATATTTGATTTGTTCCTGTGATTTTCTGCTTTTTTCATAGAAGTGTTTGTCTTTTATTTAGCTTTAAATATGCTTCTCTATGCAGGTGGAATGTTATATGTCACTTCTGATATTTAAATGTCATATGATATCCCAAGAAACCAATCATTTGTTTAGGTTTTTTTTTCAATATGCTTATTAAATTAAAAAAGAAAACTAAATTCACATAAAGTTATTGGTTTCAAAAACATTTAAATAATTTATTTAGTTGTTTTTTTTAAATAATAAACCAATTTCATTGTTATTAGTGTAAACCCCCCCCCCCCACTAAAGTCAATTATTTAGAAAAATTATTTCAAAATTAATAGTAGACTTTAGACTAAAACCAATTTCCTTTGATTATTCAAGCAAATAATTATACTTGCACTTAAGTTATTTGTTTACTTTTTAACTTCCTTTACATATATAGAAGAAATGTCTTTAAATTAGCAAATGTGCATATTTATGTATTCCTACATATTTGGATATTAAAAAAAGACTGGAGCTTAGAGTTGTTGTCCATAAATCCATGACATGCAATGTTAGATCATATAAAATCTGGATTGAATGAAGATGATAAAGTTAAAAAAGAAAATGAAATGAGAATGGAGGAAAATAAAGAGATTGCAGAAAAGACTGCTTGTATTAGAAATAGTACCTAATCTTTGATGAGTTAATAGCTTATCCTACCAGACAGCAAAAGATATTCTTGATTGGCCACTGCAATTAATTCTTATATCTGAAAATATTTTACCATATTTTATCTACTTCACTAATAGTCTAAATTAACCTGTTAAGATCATTAAATAATATTGAATTTATATTCCAAATTTAATTCATCTTAAATTTGATATTTAAATACAAAAAGTTATGTCGTTATGTTGAATACTGCCAACTGACAAGCAGTGTTATACCATGAAATAATTGTTTTGGAGGAACTAATTGGCTGGTTTTTAATGGCTGGCTTATTTAAACTTTGACTAAAAATAATTTACACATATATCAGACAATAATAATATTTACATTAATTGAAATCAATAAAAAGTCTATTTGAAATTTAATTTATAATGGATTGGGTTTATTAACACATGAAAAAGAAAACTAATACAGAGCACCAATCCAATAAAATAATTATTGGTTAGGAATTCTTCAGATGTAATTAAGATTAATTAAATTTAATGTATTTCATAACTAATTCATATTCACTGTATAATGAAAGATTGTAAAAAATTTGTTTAAAAAGTTAATATTTATTATTTAAGAGTAGTTTATTGTTAGATAATAAATAAAAAAATGTAGAAGAGTTGTATTCAGGATAGAAATTAAATAATGAATCATTCTTTCAATACTTCATACAGGGTATATAACACATTCTTTTGATTTTATATTGATCTTCAATATTGAGTATGTAACACATTCGTTTTTATGTTTTCTTACATTTAAAACTGAATATTTATTCATTTTTCTTTTTGTATTTATTTTATATTCAATGTCATATTACTTCTCAATCCAGAAACATATTCACCCCATCAATTTTCACAAATATCTATCTTTTATATATGTTTAAGCTTCCCACACACCAAGTTAATTGTAGTTGCTATATTTCCTTTTGAGGATCTCGAATAGTTTTTAAATATAGATATTAAAAATAAAATTTGTAACTTTTTTTTCTCTCCAAAATTTTGCAACATATTCGAAAATAATCTGAAAAAGAGTTGATAATCAAATTGTTTAATATTTGAGAAATAATATGATGTTCAAGCATCAGAAATGACAGAACCGATTTATGAATAGTGTAGCTTTAGCTCTAAGTTCACACTTTAGAGTTGCATTAAACATTGCAGAGTAGTAGGTAATAATCTTACTAAACAAAGATTTTAACTTGTAATGTATTTATTTTCCTATGGATAAATTAATTATATTGTCAATATTTGTTTCATGCAAAGCTCTTCTTTTTTCTTTTTTTTTTTATGAATCTTGATAAAGAGAATTATATTAATGTCTCCATTAATTTTAAAATAAAATAGTTGTTGCCAGGTTTGAAGCCATATGATACAAGAGTTTGGAGAATGTATATTTCTGTAGAAAATTTGTCTGAAGGAGTTAATTAATAAAGTAGAATAGAACATTGACGAACTGTTTTCTTTTACCTCCTTTCTCTCATCATTCATTCCTGTTAAACAAAAATAACTCCTCTCAAAAAATTATTTTTAATGCATAGCAATTTTAGTTTGCTTACTTAGAATGGCAGACTTGAAAATTAAAGACCCATGGATTGCAATTCGGCTCTGCTGCTTTTGACACTCGAACGTCATATAATCTCCCGAATAACAAATCACTCAATTATTTGCCTGTGACATTTAATGCAATGGAAGAGTTGCAGACTTGAGAGCTAAATGTCAATGGACTGCAGCCCAATGAGTCACTTTCTGGTGCTTGAATTGTTATACAACCTCCTGAGCGACGAACTTTTTTTTTTTTTTTACTTTAATATAAATGATTGCTTTTTTTTTTTTGTAACTTCCAATACGAAACAGTTAAAATAATTATTTTAATTTTCAAAATATTATTAGTAATTCTTTTTTAATCCTTCCTCAAATATATTACAATTTTTTTTTTTTTTTTTTAAACAAAATCAAAATAAGAGGGTAAATTCCTAGCTTCCCCTTTGCAGCTACCTGGAATAATGTTACTTTGCTTATATCCTTACGGGAGCAAATTTATCCAATAAATCTTTTAAATTAGTGTAAACTTATAATAATATTAGACTTTTTTTTTTTTTGCTATTTATCGTTGTTTAAATATTTGAAAATTATCATTTATGTACATATATAATTACAATTTCATGTAATTTTTTTCTTATCTACACACTTCTTTGTAAATAATTTATCAATAAACATCATGTTAAAAGAATGTTATATTAGTCATTATTATTGCCTTCCTCCCTCCCAATTAATAATATTTTATTAATACTGTTAAACTAATTATACCATAAATATATTTTTTAAAGTAAAATAACAATAGTAAAAGAATTTTAACATAGATAAATAGATATTCTTTCAAAATATATATATAGCTCTTAAGTAATATGAGCATTACTAGACACTGATACCTTTTGCAGATCACAAATCTTTCCATTAAGAACTGATTAAAATTTTTCCACATCTCCAGAAAATTTATATTCACTTTCTAAATCAGTATTTTCTGAAAATTGTTTTTATCTCTAGTTCTGGCAGTTTTAGTATTTGAGTTTCTTATGAACTTTTGAACAATAACCCTTTTTTAAAAAACTTTTTATATTCTGTGAAAATAAATTAAAAGTGTGTTAATCAGTATAATAAACTTTTTCATCTTTTTAATTACTATTTTCAGCTGTCTTCTTGATGGCAAAAACCAGTGTATTTATAAATAAGTGCACTATTTAAAATGAAATTATTTGTATTAGAAATAATTATTCACTCTTAGTCCCATAGAAATCAAAATAACAATTATGATTGCAAAGCTGTTCCATTATTTAAATATATTTTTAGAACAATTAATTATGCTAATTTTTTCAAGATATGTAAATTTTTAAATAGTTTTTTTGCAATTTGTCTGTGGGTTTTCAAAATTTAATTTTCTTTTTTTATATATATTTTAAATATTTTATTAAGCGAACTTATTTAATACTATGGCTAACAGTTGTTTTTTTTTTTTTGAGTTCTTCCACAAGTGTTTAACATGGTCATGATTAGTAAATGATTCTTATCTTTAGTTTCCTCTTAAATTATGCATTTTATGAAATTATTACATATTTATTCATAATCTTGTAGATATATATTTATATATTAGATTAGTACATACAAAACAGTTGGACAGACTTTTCCTACTGATTCCAGCTGCATTTTCTCTCTTCTCCTAATTTATCATTCTGTCGTTTATAATTCTGAATCAAACAAATGCATCCTTGACAACTAACTGCTCAGTTCTTTCTGCCAAGATGTTTTTATTTTATTTCTTATTCAAAATTATCTTCTTTTTTTTATTTTATTACTTTTCATATCCTGTCATGATAGTAAAGAAAAAAGGGGAGATTTTTTTTCATGTGTTTATGGTGAGTTGTGATGTCTCATTCATCAGATGAAGACATGTCATAAATAAATGAAAACATTGATGTGGAAATTTTTTTCTTGGAAGTTTAACCCTCTTTTTCTTATTAATCAGTTAATTAGTTTAAACTGTAGTTAACTGATATTTTCATTTAGTAAAAATAACATTTATAAAAATATATATAATAAGACCCCTATATTCACAACATTTGACTTTAAGCTTTGACATGAATACCAGAATTCATGGGCAATAATGAACCCTGTATCATATACATTTTTAATTTCCAATATGTATATTTGGACATCAATAAAAATAAATAGAAAAATGACAGTACTGCAGTTATAATAAATTGATAAAAAAAAGAGAGCACATTCATATATATATATATAACTTTATCCAATTTGTCTTTATACATATACAGATGTGTTCATTCAATTATCAAAAAAAACTGCTCGCTCTCCCCCCCCCCTTTTTTTTTTTTCATTTTAAAATGAAACCAATATTTAGCCATTTGATTCATAAAAGTGCACATTCCCTTACAATAAATGAAACCAATATTTAGCCATTTGATTCATAAAAGTGCACATTCCCTTACAATTATATAAATTATTTCATTGTTAAACATGATTCATAGCAATGTCCTTATGCAGTATACAAATTTACAGATAGACAGTTGCTATAGTTTTATAAATGACCAAAAAGTGCAAATATGTTATAAGCAAATATGCTACATTGATAATGCCTCATTGTTTTTATTGCAAGAGATAAGTCATGCTTGGTCATTTTCAGAAAAATAGTATGAAGATTGGATTCATAATCAACACAGGTTAAATTGCATAAGAAATAATTTTCATGCTCTTGTCTTTTAAATAAATCTTGTGTTAAAGATTTGTAGAGGTCCCTTCTGTCATTTTTTCAGGTGTATAGTCTTAGATTATAGCCTTAATATATATTACTTTATGTAACGAGTATGCGCTTTACAAATTTAATGATTATAATATATTATAATGAATGTAATTATAATTATGTACTCTTTTGCATATATTAGTGCAGCTTTTGTTATTTAAGATTTTATAAGCTTAGTGCTTTCAGGATCTAACTTTGGATCCCATACTCATAGCTTTAAAAATGATAACTCCATTATAAGTTGTTATTCATTTATGCAAATGTATTTGAATATTTAACTAGTCCATTGTTTGGAGAGAGCAAAGCAAGCTTCTCTTTTGTTAATGGCGCTGAGGTCATTTGCAATACAATAAGCTTCTTTAATCTTTTTTTGGCATCATTCTTATCTATGCAAATGATTTGAGGGTTTGATCCCTTTTTATTTTGTCCTTGGTGTTTATAAAATGACATGCCCACAAGAGGTTGTAGTACCACCTACTATAGTGAGACTCATGCTAACATCAACACAAGAGTTTATCAGCATAAATACACATACGTCAGAGCAAAAAACAAAAGTGAAGGAACATTGATATTCTGGGAGCATCAATCAATCACAGGTCACTCATTTGAACCCACTACTGCCTAAATCATTTGCATAGAGAAGAACAATGCCAAAAGAAAGATTTAAAAAGGCTTATTGTATTGCAAATAATCTCAGCACCATTAATAGAAGAGAAGCTTGCTTTGCTCTCTCCAAACAATGGACTAGTTAAATATTCAAATATATTTATATAAATGAATAACAACTTATAATGGAGTTATCATTTTTAAAGCTATGAATATGGGATCCAAAGTTACATCCCGAAAGTGCTAAGTTTATAAAGTCTTAAATATTAAATAACTACAGCTTCGCTAATATATGCGAAAGAGTGCATAATTATAATTACAATTTTAATAGTGAAGAAAAAAGATTACCTATAGTGAATGTAGTTGATTCCAGAATACTATTCATTGTATCAATGTTTCATTGTAGCTTTCACTGAAATACATGTGTTTAGGGTCAATTTATTACAGACCAAATAATGTACACACTGTACAATTTGTATTTTAATAGTCTCTTGAAACTGTATATATACTGTAATCAAACATAAGGAAAATATATAGAGACATTTTATATATGTGAAACAATTATAAACACAGTAAATTTAATCGTATAATCTCGTGCATCCCCCCCCCCTTAGTGCTACTTTTTTCATATTTAAAAATAAGCAAATATTTTATCCAGCGCCATGCTTGTAATTATATTTCATTCCAATATCAGCCTTTCAAGCTAATTGAGCACGTGCCTTTCCTGCATAAATACTATATCTTGGATTGAAGAAGAGAGTATTCATTTATTTAACACTCAAATGGCACTTGCTCAATTAGCTTGAAAGGCTGATATTGGAATGAAACATATTTAAAAATATAAATTCATTATTAAAAACTAAAATTAAACTTTTAAAAACTTCAATAAAAATGTAAATAAACTTACTCAAATTAAAATTAACCGATTGTTGATTTAACTATATCAATATTCAAAACGTCCACTTTCTTCCTTAGAATGTTTTATTTTGATTCTATGTTTTGTTTTCTGCTTTTTAGTCAAAACTAAAAACAAACTTTTAAAAGTATAAACAAACCTATTCTAATAAAAATAAACTTTATTTTCTTTTCTTTTTTTTTTTTTTCAAGTAAAAAAATGCTCTGAAACTGACAAGAATTGTCAAAAGTATTCTAAGCAAATAATAAATAATTTTAAACTATAATACCTTTTCTGAATAAATGTTTGAAACATTTACAAAGATATTTTTTTCTAGTGCTACATTCTGTTTTTCAGTCTCATGATAAAAATCATAAATTTAAATTAATACAAATGAATAACTTCCACTTTTTCATTTGGAATTTTTTTTTCTTAGTGCTACATTTTGTTTTTCTGTGTCATACTGAAAACTAAAGTTGAACTTTTAAAAGCATAAACATTAATCATATTTCTAACTACTTTTCAGAAAGAATCTAAATCATCTTGAACACATACATCATATACTTAAGCAACAAAATAATTTTTAAAATATATACACTTTATGGAAAAAGATATCTTGTGTACACACACACTCTGTACATTAGTACAATAATTTAAATATATATATGTACAATTTATTTGCATTGTGAAATAAATAGATAAGTGAACTAAATTGTTAGTTTAAGCCTTACAGAATATGACAAAAATATTTTTATTATAACATTTACCTTTGCTATATAAATCTTAATTTGATAAAATGTTTCTTGTATAATTTCTTCACAGGAAATCTATATTGGAGCAGATTTATTTACTTAAAATTGCAAATAAAATTATGCAATAAATAACAACAAAAGCTTTATATAAAAAAATAATTATAGTAGTAATAAAAAAGTTATGCTTTTAAAAAATACAAAGTTAAGATTTTTTCCCTCTATACTCTTACTTTAAAAAAAAGTGAATTAAATGTCACTTGCCTCCTATCCATTAAAAGTTTTATCTTTAAATTTAAAAACTTTTATAAAGTAAATTGTTTCTGTAGCAAAATAAAAGCTATTATTTGATTAATTTCCAAAATTTGGTAATATTTTAGATTTTTTACTTTTATAAATTAAAAATGACTTCCATATTTTCATCATTGTATATTATGTATGATCTTTTAACTCAACAAAATTTGAATGTTTTTTTTAATTTTTAATTTTATGGTTTGGTATTATAATTTTATTTTAGAATGTAATCTCTTTAGAAGTTAAAAGTTTATTTCATTTAGATAAACTTCTGTTAAATGTTTGCACTATGCTTTTTATACAAATTTTTCCAATTTTAAATGTTGCCTTTGCTTTTATTCAATCATTAGTTTTATTATAATCCCAATAGAATTCTCAAATCCAATATTATATTTTCAAATGGCATGTAATATCTACATTTTATTTATTTTTGTAAATTTTAAATTTTACATTTAAGCTATAAATACATTTTCTCTTAAGTTTAGATGATATTGATTTAATACTCTATTGTGCATTAGGAAAGTGTTTTATTTATGAACTTCTATTCATGAAGCAGCAAGTTTTTATTACATTCACTGCAGATATGATAAATGAAATCACCATTTATTATATTTATGAAATATATATATTATATAGTAAAATATATGTTATAGATAATAAGATGTAGGAAAATAATTGTTTGTATGTTTATATGATGTGCATATATATACAGATAGTGGTATTAAATATGAATAAAATATAACTTCAATTAATACTCAAAATGTGTAATTCACTTCTATCTGAGTCTGATTGGCTCATAGAACTTTTGTTAGCCATAGCCTGAGTGAGCATTATACTTATATTAGTTTCTTTTTTATATTGTTATAATGGTACTTACATATTAGAGCTGCTATGACTTTTCACATTCATATCAATCCTCTGATAATTTTCTAATCTTGTGATCTGACCAAATAACATGTACACTTGGATCTTGTACAAACTTAAAATGATAAATTTGTCAAAATGGACCATGTGTACATGATATTTTTGCAAATTTACAAAGTTATTGGCCGTCTGAATATGTGACAGTGATTGCACCAGACTAAATCTAAAAATATTAATTTCTAACAATACTAAAAATTGAGTTTTGCATGAAAATAAATCTGAAAAAGTTGTATGCAATTCCCAAATATTACTTTAAATATGGACAAAACAATCACTAAATTACAAAACCCTTAAAATATATACATACAGTACTTATCATGTAATATATAACAGGAATTGTCACGATGAAACAATTAATTTGCCAGTTCTATTTTATTTTAAGTTGGATTAAATTTTGTTTCAAAATGGAGATTAAAAGTAAGATTTTTTATTTTCCCCAAAATGGAGATTTACTTAACATGTGATTGTGCAATATAATACCTGCATGGGATCTTCATCAGAAATGTTAATAAGTAATAAATATATTTTTTTTTTCAAAACCAAGAAAAAAAAAAATTAAATTACTACACTTTTATGTGGTGGACTAATGTTTTTGATGTCATCCAGTAGGATTGACATGAAAATGGTTGGTAACCAGCATCTCGTAATTTAACATTTTTATAGGCTTTCCAATAGTCTGAATAAATTGTCGATTCCTCTTCCACATTTTGTTTGATGGTTTCCATCAGAGTTACTGCTGCTCTACCATAAATTATGATGATGAAACACTCATCAGTCTCCCTATACAAACCATCAAACATGTTCTGGAAGAATTCTTTTTTTTTCTTTTTGTAGAAAAGGCTCTCATCAATTTCAATGATTTTGTTAGTGACTTCAACTTTACATTTTTTCTCTGCTAAACCAAGCTTTGTCTTCCACCATTTTATGGATGTTAGGTTGCAAGCCCAGCTGTAAAATATGTCAGATCACCATCAAAAATGAAATTCTGGAACCCTTGACCACATTCCCTCATGAAGGCCTATTTTATTATTACATTCTCAAATGTTACAGTGCCATTACCTGAAGTGTGCATGTACTTGACCACATTGATCCAGTAGGGGGTAAACTCCAAATGTTTATTTATCATTTTATACTGCCAAAAAAAAAAAAAAATTGTAGTATTAATCAGAAAATTGGAAAAAAAATAAATCAGCATTGGAGAACTTTTACAAACAAAATCTGGACAATAAATGAAAATGTAAATTTATCTCATTATTGAATGAGATTGGATGAGATTGCAGGGTTTATTTGACAAGATTGCAATGTTAGACATTTATCACATATGTAAAAAAGCATACCATCTCTCCTACATTGCAGGACTAATATGTAAGTACTGTTGTAATTGATTACACCTATGCTTGTTAATTTAATAACATCTAGATATGTTTGTTTAGTCTGATTTTTTATGTAATGCTGTTTTGTTTTTTTTAATAAAAAATAATTATGCTATTAATTATGTAGCATACATATAATTAAAACGATTGTCTAAAAATTTGTGATGATGGCATTTTACTGTAATCATGATGTTGATCTATTTTTATCATCTACTTGAATTGAGAATTGTTAAATATTTTTAGAAAAATTCAAAATTTGTTTACATTTTGTTAAATACATTTAGCTGTAATAATATGCAGGTTAATTAAATGTATTTAAAAAAGAATAATTTGAATTTTTAATTAGAGGGATTTGAACTCAGGGATTTTTCAGTCCATTTATTCTCCACTCCATCTCAAGTTACTGAAACACATGACCACACACATGTAAAAGAGATATATGCTCCTCACTATACATATTTTGTGCAGAACCAGCACTTATCAGTTAGGCTAGATCATAATCTCCCACACACATATATAATCAATGCTCAGTTTTATATTAAGACAGCATTTCTTCAAACTTTAATGGACAGGCTTCAATCTTTTCATCCTTCCAACTATTCAACTATCCATTTCATTGAAAAACTGATGATGAACTGCTCAAAGCTCTTATTGGATTTGATATTGCAGTCATACCCATGTAGACATAACATCAACCTAATCCCTCATATTATCAAACCATTAAATATATATATATATTAATAGGAGAGGGATGGGCTAAACTTACACTAAGATGTAATCTTCTTACAAAGCAATATGTAATTCTAGGGGAAGTATGTAACTTTCTTATACTGAATATTTCTTATGTATATAATTAGAGGGATTTGAACTCAGTATTTCCAGTCTATTCATCTTCTACTCCATTTCATGCAACCAATATATATGGCTCACACAAATGTGAAAAAGATACATGATACCCAATTTACATATTTCATGCAGAACCAGCATTCATCGGTTGGGCCAGATCATAATCTACACATTTAATGGACATGCTGCAATCTTCTCATATTCCAATTATTTAACTATCCATTTCATTCAAAAACTGGTGATGGAATACTCAAAGCTCTTATTGGATTTGATGTTGAATTTTTCTAAAAACATTTAACAATTCAACTTGATGACAGAAATAGTTTAGTATATTATTACAAAATATTTTAGTATATTTCTACAACTATAATAAAAATTCTTTGAATACTTTTAAAGATGTTTTTTCTGTTGATATTTTTTATTTATTTATAAAATTATTTTAATAAATATCCTTAAATAGTAATTGCTGAAAATAAATTTTTATTTAAACTAATTCAATAATAATGTGAAAGGCTGAAACCTTTGACAGATGTGCCTTAAAAATGCTTATATGACAGCCATTCAGATGTAATAATGACTGCACAAGAGAATTCTCAATTCAAAATGCAAGGCAGAGATTTTACAAGAAAAAGATGGTTCCCACTTTCTTCTCAACTTAAATTTATATATAAATAAGCCAGATTCAAACATTTTAAATTTTTAAAATTTGATGTGTATTGTTAGCATAATTTTTAAAGTATATATATATAATTTGTTTTAAAAACAATTATCATTAACTTCTTATATGTGTCTCATGCAGGTAGATTGCCTACAATAGGTGTTATTTTCACATAACATTCATGTGACTTTTACAGATTACTATTATTTAATTTAATAGTTAATTTAGTTTAAGTTTTACTTTTAGTTGTGACTGTGACCAGTAATCAGGAAGTAGGGTGTTACAGCTCTAATTGGGATAAAAGACACTTCTGCTTGTGTGCAATGCAAAACTGATTTTGATAATTATTTTACTTTGCAGTAATGTTGGCAGAAAAATAAATAAATATTTTACTTCAATGTCTTTTTTAATGTTAAATTAATTAAGTATTTTTAATAAGTATGTTTAAGTTTATATATATATTGCTCATAACACTCTACTCATATACACGTTAATGCAACAAATTTTCTTAAAAACTTCATTTTCTTACTGATGAAGACTGCTGGACAGTCGAAACTGTAAGAAAATAAAGAAGTTTTTAAGAAAATTTATTGCATTAACGTGTACATGAATAGAGTGCTATAAGCAATATATATGATTATATGAAGATATGCAAAGAAAGTGAAGGATAAGAATAAGAGAATATATGTTTAAGTTTATATATAATTATTTTAAATATATTTTATTTAAGTATATTGAAGAAACAAAACTCATGCGATAATAGACCACTTGAAATGTTTTGTATCAAAAATGGTATTTACTGTTTATTTGTGATTTTTTTTTTTTTACTTTGATAATAGTTTTATTATTTATATGTGTTGAATGTCTAATTATGTATAAGCTAATATTATATTTTAAATTTTTAAAAATTATATATTATTTGAAATTTTATATTCACTAATAAAATGAAAATTAATAAGGTGATAATTAGTAGTTATTTTTGCTTATGGCAAAAAAGCAGATGAAAAATAATTCACAAAAAAATACCACAAATTTCTATTAATGCATTTGCCACAACGCTTTACTAATTTTTGAGTTTTAACTGTCTAGAAATCTTCAGATCTAAAAAGCAATTCCACAATTATTTTTACATAACGTACAATAATTTCATTTAATGTACACATACATATATTTAACATTATTTATAAATATTTTAAACATTTATTAATTCAATTGAAAACTAATAGTATTTAACGTCTATATCACACATTTAAAACTAAAAATATGTTTTCAAACAATAATGTTGTATATCCACACATACTAAATTTATATGTCAATATACTAAATGAACTGATATGTTTACGTGAAGAGGAATTATAATAAAATTGTTTTGTTTTAGATCTGAAGAAGATTGCTAGCCATTAATAACTGTCAAGTTAAATGAAACATTGGGGAAAATATTAAGAAAAAGTAGTGTTGTTTTTTTTTTTGTTTTTGTTTTTTTAAAAGATTTAATAGAAACTATGTAATAAGAATGGGAAAGGTGTAGGACATCTTGAAAGAGAATAATTGTATAAATAATTATCTACAATTTTCAAAATATATAAATTTTGATATTTCTAAAAATCTTAAATATAATACTTTATTATTAAGTAGGAGATAGTTATTACTTGAGATATTTGTATTTTTTGTTATGTAATGTAATGTGACGCACTGTAACCTCTTCTTATACGAATCAGGAATCTCTCAGCAACTATGCCCAGAGAAACCTGTTAGCCACTTTGACCTCCCTTCCCATTTCCCACCCGAAGTTTTCCCATAGTCTTCTCTATCCTGCTCCATCTCATTTCCACAACATAATCTT
Organism: Epiperipatus broadwayi; assembly: GCA_028023455.1. NCBI lineage: Eukaryota > Metazoa > Onychophora > Udeonychophora > Euonychophora > Peripatidae > Epiperipatus > Epiperipatus broadwayi. Next base: position 2,238,146 of record JAQFVV010000094.1, read on the forward strand.
TGTAAATATCGTGGCCTTTATATCTAAATCCCACTTATCTTTTCCCAAATCCAGGATAAAAACCAATAAGCCACTTTCTGTATAATCACTTTGTTTATATTTATTCTTCCACAACTTCATTATTTGTCCCCTTTCTGCTTTCAGGCCTTTACATTTAATTAACAGATTGCCTAATATTTTTTATGCCTTCCTTACACAACTTGCAGACTAAATCACCCATATTTTTTCATTTATGTGTATATTCCCTTGTTGCTAAAGATCCTATGTGAGCCTTAAACAGTAAGCTACTTTCTTTGATATTATCATAAATTAACTCGCACCGAATATTCTGTTTACTTATATAAATATAAAACTCTTTTTACTCTCCATACTAGTTCTCCATCTCTCCAACTCCCTATTCTTTATTAATGCATCTATTCTTTTATCCCTTTTCTTAACACTATAACACTCAACAATTCTACTAACCCAATCATCCCACCTCTTGTATAAGTATACTGACATAAAGTCTTATCCAAATCTTCTGCATATCGAATTACCTTTCTCACCCATCTTGTTGCCTGCCCTTTATTCATAACCCAATTAAATATTATTTTGACTATTCTTTTATTATCCATAAACTGCAATCTACTGAAAATTTTCATTTTGCTTTTTGCAGCTCTCATGTAAAAACTTGATCATCCCTTTTCTCCTTGAATTGAGTCCTTTGCCACCCACACTTCTGCATCTAATGGATGTCTTCCTACTTCTCTTTGTATTTTTTTAAGTAATCTAATACACCTTTACTAACACATAATGCATTATTACCATATGTTAACTCTGCTATTGCCACTCCCTTCCATACAATTCTAGCTACATCATATTTATTATATGAGAACAGTGTTAATTTCTTTATCAATCCCTTTCTTTTCTTTGCTTCATTTATCAATTTTTTCTCCCATTCATCCAAGCAATTTCTCTGATTACTTAAGACAATTCCCAAATAGTTATATCTATTCACCACACTTAATTTTATATCCCCCAATAAAAATTCTTTCTATTCTCTCTCCCCAGTATTAATCATCATTACTTTTGATTTTTCTTCACTAAATTTAATACCATCTCATTACACACCTTTGCACATGTCCTCAGCATAACTTCCATATTTTTCCTTCTTTCTGCATACAAAAAAACATCATTCTCAAATAAAAGATCTGACAATGTATATACTCCCTCGCCACCTATTAATGGTATCTCTACCCCTCTTCCTAATCTTTCTATTGTTCTCTCCATTTCTCTCAAATAGAACAAAAACAAAATAGGTGACATAGGCCATCCTTGCCTTAGACCCACCCAATTTTTAACTTTAACTTATTGTATATTCCCTAATTAATATGTATAGTAATTATTTTTCATATAATTTTAATAATATTCATTAAAACTCCATCCATTCCCAAACTTATTAAACTTAGCCATAATCTATTTCTTATTTACTCTGTTGTATGCCTTTTCTATTTCTTCTATAAAAATCATATATAACTGTCTACCTGTATTAATATTCATATCCATAAATTGTGTAACTACAAATAAACTATCTCCTATATGCCTATATGATCGAAAATCTCCTTGCATTTCTCCCACTATATTATTTTCTTCTGTCCATTTTGCAATCCTTCCAGCCACCACATATGAGAAAACTTTATATAGCACTGACATTACCACTATCAGTCTATAATTGTTTAACTTTCTATGATCCTTACCCTTCTCTTTAAATAGTAGCCTTATTCTTGTATTACTCCAACTACCTGGAAAATCTCTCTTTTGTGCCACCTTATTAAAACATGATAATAGTTTTAATTTTGCCCTATGCACTAAATTCATTATCATCGCTGCTGCTCATCCATCTAAACCTCTTGCCTTTCCACCTTTCAATTTCATACCTGCCTCATTCAGTTCATTTTCTGTAAATTGTATATTCCCATTACTATATGCTCTCATGTTTGCTATCACTCTGCCTTTCACATCTAGCATCTTTTTTTATATCTATTACATACTTGTTTAAGATTATCTCTAATTCTTCTCTAGAGCTACACTCTATTCCTCATCATCTAGTAATACTAATTATCTCTCCCTTACATTCCTTCTTTTAATGTATTTCCAAAAAATTTTACTCCCATCTCTTCCACTTTTATTAATATCTTCCAATAGTTTACTATTCAATTTCATTCTCTCTTTATAATTATCTATTTTAGCCAACTTCTTTTACTTTTTCCATTTAGCATTAACATCTTTTTCACTTTCTTTGTTCTTAATAACACACTTATATTCTCTGCATGATTTTCCCCCTCTCTTTTACACTTTTACTAATTCTTACTTTCCTATTACTTTTATTCTTCTGAATATTCTCACATAAAACCCTATTTGCCACTTTTCTATTTTATCACACCAATCCTTATACTCATCCCCAACCAACTCTTCCATGGTATCTTTAACTTTTATTTTATACTCTTGTAACTTATTCTTATCATTTACTCTCCATCCACATCTTTCACTATTATTTCTACTTGTATTACTATTTTTCATGACATTACTAACCATTTCTATTATAAAGAAGTTATGATCACTATTACACACTCTCTCTTCATTATCAAACACCTTGATTTTTCCCTCTTTCTCTACTAATACATAATCTATTGTGTGGAATATGTTATTTCTAGACTATGTGTTTTGTCCCTCATAAATATTCAATAAATTTCCATTGCTCAAATTCACTCCCTGACAAAAACTCTTCACATCTGTCCATTCTTATTACCTACATCATCGATTTCTTCCAATATGCCCATTCATATCTCCTATAACCATTATTCTCTTCCCCTTTTTTTTGAATCTCTGCATATCCTTAACTAAACATTCATATAATCTACTATTCCACTCCAATATAGTTTGAATATCTCCAGTGCTTATATACACTATAGCCACCATCCATTCTTGTCTTCCTAACCTTATCTCAAACCACAAATGTTCTTGATATTTAACAGTATTTAAATATTTTTTTGACATAACTCATATACCTGTTTCAAGTTTTGAAATGCCTCCTAAATGTCAATCCAGTGAAAATGTGTATTATGTGTATACACACTTACATTATTAATTGCTTTGCTCTAAATCAGATAAATAGGTCAAGTTCTTTTAAAAAAAGAAAGCATTATTAAATTATTATATGAAAAAATCATTATCACTATATATATATATATATAGTAGTGTATATGTCTGTGGTCCAATCTTCTACTATAATATTTTGTAAGCTCAGCAGCACCAGTAGTTACCACTCACATATTAGCATGGCCACTTCAACTCCAAAAGGAGAAAAAAACATAAAACAAGAAATAATAAGACATTTTAAAGAATTAGTTTTGCAATGACTATACAAAACAATTTATGAATCATAACTACATCCTCATATGGAAAATGCTTATGCTGTCTTATGCACCAAACTTATTTTTTCTAAAATACTTCATCACCAGCATCTAATTACAGCTCTCCAATCTATTCTATCTTCTGTCACATCTCCCCTGTGAAAGATAAACAGATTTTTTTTAAAAAAAAATAGGTAAAAGCAATATATATATATTAATTTAGGCATATTAGTTTTGTTAATTATTCTTAGGATTATTTTAATTTTCAAACATTTTTATTTAATTATCATTTAAACAAATTAGATTACTCTCATAATTTTTCATTGTCTCATGTTAAATAGTCATAATTATTATCAAAAATACAATCTATTTTTACCAGAAAATTGAAGTTAAATAAAATTCTAATTTTATAGCTTATATTTATATCTTTAAAAAAAAAATCAAAGAAAGTTTGTTCACTTTTACTTTAATAAAAAAAAAAATTGTAATGGGAAAATTTTAAAAAAGATAACTATCAAACTACTCATTTTTGAAGATATCTTTAACAGTCTTCCAGATGATCAGCTAAAGAGAATGAATGCATTAGTAGTTATTTTCATTACCAGGTTATGAGGATTCCAGCAATTTAGTTTTTTTTTATTTTTACAACTCTATCAAAATAGTTGGATATCTATTTGCTGGTCAGTGATTGAATGACTAGCTAGCTGTGTTTACTATTAATTATTCATCTGAAGGAAAAAAAATTATAAGCTTATTTACATCTAAGAAATACCTATGTTTTTTTTTTCAATATTGAATTTAAGATAGTGTATCTGTATGCCTCTTTGCCAATAATGTATAATTCCCTGAATCATTATGTATTGATATTTATATTATAGTACACTAGTCTATATTATGATGTATTGGGATTTATGTCATGATGCATTGGTCTCTATAGCTGATTTACTAGCTTTTGTATCATTATGCATTTTCTATATCATGATACATTGCTCTTTATGTCTTAATGCACTATCTTCTATGCTTTGATGCAGTGTTTTATGTCATAATAGACCTTTATGTTACAATCTATTGAATAGAATTTAATAATTTTTTTAATGTAAATATATATAAAATAATCTCACATAAAGGAAGTGTTGTATTTATGTACTAATTATAAAAGATACTTATATATTAGTCCTGCAACACATATTAGACCTGCTATGCCTTTTCACAGTCATAGCAATCTGCTGATAAGTTTCTAATCTTGTGATCTGATCAAATAACATGTACACTTGAATCTTGTATGAAGTTAAAATGATAAATTCATCAAAAAGGTCCACTTTTAATGATATTTTTTTCACAAGATTAACAAAGTTATTGGCAGTCTGAATACTTATATTAAAAGATGTAGCAGTTCTAATATGTGACAGAAATTGCACCAGACTAAATCTAACAATATTAAAAATATTAATTTCTAACAATACTAAAAATATGACTTTCAGTCAAAAAATATAAAATATGACATGGAATATTATTTTGTAACAATACTAAAAATATGAATTTCACTCAAAAATGAATCACAAAAAGTACATTTTTAACAATACTAAAAATATGAGTTTTACATAAAGAATATAAAATATGACATGGAATATACTAAAAATATGAATTTCATCCAAAAATCAATCCTTAAAAAGTACATTTTTAATAATACTGATGAAAATATTGATTTAACATAAGAAATCTAAAATATGACATGCCATTATGCAATTTATATTTAATCATGTGGAGGAAATACTATATTTAACAAACTCAGTGATATATGTGTATGTATGTATGTGTGTAATTAGAAATGGAACCAGACCATATTTACCTATACTATCAATATAAATATAAGCATCTCACTTTGTCAGAAAATCTGTAAGAAGAAAGCAACTATTTATTTTCACTATTCCAGGTATTATTACACAATTTTCTGACTTAGAATAGAATTTAGAGTGAAATTCAAACCCAAAGTAGATATAAACATGCATTATCTATATTGTAACCGGACCCGAACAATCCCTTTATTACCTCGGTTGTAACAATTTCCTGATGAACATGTTGCAGGAAGGAATTATCAATTGGCATCCTCCAATGCAGATATTATCCCCCCCTACAACAATATTTCCTGCTCATCAGAGGATGTAGCACCATAGAGACTAGAAGCATCTAGATATTTCTGTGTTTGGTTTTCCAAACGGCACCACTAGAGTTCCATCTCACTACAACCTGACTTACCTAGGTCTAGTTATGCCAGACATAGCTCAGGAGGCATGAAATTCTCATGAACAAGTGCAATGAATGATAAGTGATGCAAAAAAAAAATAGAACTGAACAACTGGATAACTAAAATTAATTTTAAGTAACAACAATTTTATTTAACAACAATTAATTTGCAATTTCTTCTAATAAAGTTCCTTCATATCCATGTGATGATTCATTTTCAGTTCATTTATGAAAAGGTTAGAAGCACTTTATTGATCAATAGTTCATTTGCAAGTCCTTCTGATAAAGTTCATCCTTCATTTCAAATGAAGGCTCATTTTAATTTATCTTGGGTAAAGAATTCAAAGGGTCTTTTATCAAGTAGACATCTACCAATACTGCATGAATATTTTTAATTATTCATTCCATATCTGTATATCCTTTTTATGTAGGTAAATAGGTAAGATGAGCAATTCCAGATTTGTGAAGCTTCTATAATTCAGTCAAGTATAAATGTATATTTGTGTGCATAAGTTTCATTATTTTATTCATATACTATCAATATGCATGTAAGCATTTGTAATTCATATAGTACTTCATTATTTTTAAATTTATCATGGGTAGGTAAACCGGTAATGTAAGCAATTCCATGTTTGTGGACTATTCATAATCCAGTCAAGTATAAAAGTGCATTTATGTGCATAAATTTCTTTATTTTCTTCACATACAATCAATATACATGTAAACGTTTGTAATTCATATAGAACTTCATTATTTTTAAATTTATCATAGGTAGGTAAACAGGTAATGTAAGCAATTCCATGTTTGTGGACTATTCATAATCCAGTCAAGTATCAATGTGCATTTATGTGCATAAGTTTCATTATTTTATTTATATACAATCAATATGCATGTGAGCATTTGTAATTCATTATTTAGTTATTCTAATATATAGCATAAACATTGTTGTTTGGTCTGCCACAGATGTATGTTTCTACATATAAGTTGATCAGCAGTTTCATTTATAATTTATCATTAATAAAACGTATTTTCACATAGCTACATTTATTCATAATTTTCTTTAAGAAAGATGTTTTGTTTTGTCTTTTATAAACACATATAAGTATTAAATAAAATGCCTTTTGATTGTAGATATTTTTAGTATTTATAATTTATCACTAATAAAACATATTTTCACATAGCTATATTTATTCATAATTTTTTTTTTTTAAAAAGACGTTTTGTTTTGTTTTTTATAAACACATATAAGTATTGAATATTTTATGAAATTGTTACCTTCATTTTATCTAGTTTGTTCCTTCACTTCAGGATGCTATTGCATTCAAAAGGGGGGTCATTGTATTTAATCTGAATGGCATTATTTACTTTCCATGATGTTCACCCAGGCAAATCTTGGAGAACCATGGCTTTGGACAAAGAGAGGAAGCTGTTACCAATTAGCCTTCCATCATTATGATTTCCTTATTAAGATTTTCTTTTTTCATCATTAACAGTGGCTGTAAATATGATATTCCAAGGTGACGGATATCAGCTGTCAACTAAACAGTTAAGAAACACTTAGATAAAAATACTTTTTAACTCTTAACTTTTCTTACTTTTTTAACTCCTTTTAAAATCTAAAATAAAATCTTTAAATATCCTCCTCTGAACTTCAAACTTAACTATTTATACTCTGATCTCTGAATTGATTAAGCAGCACTGCCCACTGTATCTGATTTTTTACACAGCTTTCATTTAAGCTTGAGTGCTTTTCTCTTCTTAAAGATTGGACACTACTTTTAGCAGGACAGATAAGGAATCATAAGGATTAAGCCATGTTTTTCAATTTCATAAGACTGCCTCAAGCGAATATTATATTTAGTACAACATTATTTCAAAAATTAAAATGTTCTATTTTTAATAAATGCCAGCTTTAGGTAAATACTTAGAGACGTATTTATATCATAATTTAAAATTATAAAATCAATAATGAAGGTTTATCTTTTTTTTTCAATTATAGAAAATAATAATTTTCTTTTAAATTTATAAACTTTTTGCTTTATTTTTAAAAAAAAAAATAGATCAACTTCTTTCATATACATCTGCCCTTTTTTTAGGTGGGAGAGTAAAATAGCTCTTAGAATACATTCACACGTGAAACAGCATTTCTGTTTCAATATCATTGGTGAAAGTCATTATATCTCATTTTAATAATCAACAGTTAATCAGTAAAAGTTAATTAAATTTTAGTTAAATATTTAGTTAAATATTTACAGTTAAGTAACTTGTATCGCTTAAATCATATATTATTAAAATTAGATACAATGGCTTTTATCCATGATTTGTTAATGTGAGTTTACATTTATGATGACATGTTGTATATCTGGTTTACATTCGATTTTATTTTAAATTCCACTAAAAGTCAGAAAATTAAGCTTTGCAATGCTGAAGAAGTAAAAATAAATAGTTGCTTTATTCTTATGGTTTTTCTAAAAAGATAAGTGAATGCTTACATTTACGTTGACAGCATGTGTGGATGTAGTCTATTTCTATTTTTATTTCATATAAATTGTTATTGTGTAAGTTTATTTTATTAAAAGAGACATGAAAATTGTCATGGCTCTCCTTATAATAATACATTTGTTGAAAAATATCCATTTACTAATAATTTTTGTAATTCAACTATGAATATTTTCCTTCTTTTCTGAGCTAATGTAATACATGACTGTTAATGAAAACATCCATTGTGTGATGCAGGGTGTGCCAGAAGTTTCTATACAATCCTAAGCTTGGATTGGTCAGCATGGCTTCCCCTATCCTCAGATCTCACCTCATTTGATTTTTATCTTTGAGGGCACTTGAAGGCCATAGATACAAAACATAAATTATCTTAGGGAATGTATCACCAATGCCATTACAAGCATAACCCCAACTGTGCTGATACGTGTTCATCAGTAGTGGCAAACGCGTATTGAAATGTGTTTTAAAAACAATGGCAGTCGTGTATAGATATTATATAAATAAAAATGTTTTTTCATTTAAAAAATATTTATTTTTCCTATGTATGGAAACTTATAGCCCACCCTATATAAGCTATGAATATGATAGACATGTTATACTGAAAGGATGCAAGGCAGTAATAAACTGAATATTTAAAATAAAAAAAAACTACCTTTTCTGTAGCTATCTTCATTAACAGTCGTGTCTAACTTGAAAATTTATTATTTTTATTATTAAAAGGATAATAGTGTGATACCAATTGAATAGTGTTACTCCGGATCTTTTGATTCGTGGTTAATTAACATTACATTAGAAAATTTTATGCATTTGAATCAAGACACCCAAATAATTACAACAGTAAAAAAGAGGAAGTGCTTAAAAAGTATCCCTGTGCTTATTACTTTAAAAAGATCATGAAAGAAAAATTCAATTATGGTACGACTAACTGAGCAAAATGATATAATTTATTAGCATAATTTATTAATTAATATTACTTAAAAAAGATTAACTAAAGAAAAAAAATTGTTACTTTATTTATTTATGGAAAAAAATTGCATTGCATATATAACAGAATATATATTAATGAAATTTTCCCACTGTTATCACAGTGTTTGTAATGTTTGTAATATATTTCATAAATTGTTATCTTTGGGTATACATGTTGGTATTTCTCTCTCTCTCTCCCCCCTCTCCCTCCCTCCCCCTCTCTCTCCCCCTTCCCCTCCCCTCCCTCCCCCTCTCCTCCTCTCTCCCCTCCCTCTCTCTCTCCCCCTCCCTCCCTCTCCCCCTCCCTCTCCCCCTCCCTCTCCCCCTCCCTCTCCCTCCATCTCTCTCTCCCCCTCTCCCTTTCTCTCTCCCTCTCTCTCCCTCTCCCTCCTCTCTCTCTCCCACTTCCCCTCTCCCTCTCCCCCTCCCTCTCTCTCTCCCTCTCTCTCTCCCCCTCCTCCTCCCCTCCCTCCCCCTCTCTCCCCCTCCCTCCCCTCTCTCGCCCTTCCTCTCTCCCTCTCCCCCTCCCCCTCCCTCTCCCTCTCTCCCCCCTGTCTCCCCTCTCTCCCTCACTCTCTCTCTCTCTCTATCAGAGAATTGCTTAAAATAAAATGGTGAGCTTATTATTAAAAAAAACACATACTTATTAATGTCTATTTTGGAATTTAAAATGCTTAAAATAAAAGCGATGTGCTTTTTTGAATTTTAAAAATTGCTTAAAATAAAAGCTTGAGCTTATTGGCAAAAAATAAACCAATGCCATCAAGCACAAAAAAGACACTAATTAGGCATGGTACGGTATATTTATGTGATGTGATGCACTGTAACTTCATCCTTATACGGAGTCAGGAATCTCTTAGCAACTATGCCCAGAGAAACCTGTTGCCACTTTACTTCCCTTTCCATTCCCCACTCTAATTTTTCCCATAATCTACTCCATCCTATTTCCATAACATAATCTTCATCAGCTCCATGGCCTTCATATTTAAATCCCCCTTATCTTTTCTCAAACCCAGCATAAAAATCAATAACCCACTTTCTGTATAATCACTTTGTTCATATTTATTCTCCCATAATTTTATTATTTTTACCCTTTCTGTTTTCATGCATTTACATTGAATTAACAGATGCCTAATGTTTTCTATGCCTTCCTTACACAACTTGCAGATTAAATCACCCATATTTTTCCATTTACATGTATAATCTCTTCTTGCTAAAGATCCCATTAGAGCCTTAAACAATAAACTACTTTCCTTGCTATTATCATAAATTAACTCACACACCATTTACTTCTATATATATTTAAATTCTTGTGTTTCATTCTAGCAACAATGCCATCAAGTGGCTTGTATCAACTAAAAAATCAGTACCATTTTTTTACCTTACTTTTTAACAAATCATAAAATAAGTGACCTAAAAGTGTTCAAATGTTGGGTTTTCAAATTGATGGTTTTTGCAATAATGATAGTATTTCTGTTTATTGTGGTTGCAGAACTATTTTTGGTTAGAGGACATGATATATGATATTAAATTTAAAAAATATAAAGTTAAACAAGTAAATAAATATATAATATTTGATATAAGAGAAAGAAAACAGAATAAGCAAAATGAATACTTGATTTTCAAGATTAGTATAAAATAATTTAGGCCATGAATACTCAACATTAATTATAAGATAATTATAAAAATAAAAATAAAGTAAAGGAGTACCCAGTAATTTAAAAAGAATATAAAACTAGAAAGGATGAATTCCATTCTAAATGTTAAAAGAAAGATTTAAATATTAAAATTTCTCTTGTCCTTGATTTGATCAATATTTAATTAGTAAAGACAGAAAAATGATTAAAATGTTGAATCGAAGATATTAAAAGAAACAGTATTCAGATAAACAGTAATTTATTGTATCATCAAAAAATATTGAATCTATATGAAGACTTTAGCAGGAAAAAAAGATTCCAATAAATAATAATATAATGTATTCGTCATCAAAAAACATTTGAGTTTCTACAATGGTTTTAACAGGAAAAATATTCCAGGAAACAAAAATTGTGATTATTTAAATATAGTAATAATACTGCTATCAATACAGAGAAAATATTAAGAATTTTAATTTTAATGCGTTTTTGACGCTGGGTATTTTTTTTCAAAAGCAAAACATATTTTGCCTTTGAAAGGGTGATTGATATTGAAAATGTGTTGAAGTTATAGTTCAAATTCTTAAAAAATTGTCTCATATAACAAACAATGTTATTATTATATTTTAGTTATGGAGTGGTCATAGTTTAAAGAGAAAACATCGTGTGGGCATTATATCTAGATTTTTTGCCATATTTTTTTGATTATAAAAAAAGCAAAAATGAATAATAATTAGTTGGGGGGGGGGGATAGTATAATCATGAGAACTATTTCCACATGTGTACTCACCTAGATTTGATTCCAGCAACAGTTTACATATATGTAAATGTGCTTTCTCAATGTATTATTCCACTCACTTTTTCATTTCATTTTAATTATTTTTGTTGGTATCTTAATGCATATAATTTTTAAATTAATTATATCATAAGCACGTAATTGCATATGTAAAAATAGGTGTATTAAAAATATACATTATTTTCTGCTTCCATATCAAAATTCTTAAAGTCATTATTATGGGAATTGTATTATATTGACATATATTACAAATAAACAACATATGACTATGCATATTATTTATTTAAAAATATAAATAAATATGTTGATTAATTAAATACAAAAATGAAAATTATTTTAAAATAATAATAATAATAATTAACAAGATTTATATTTTTTTGTCTATACCCGCTATTGATTCCATTTGTCTATCTTTGTTGCACATAGTATTTCAAAGAAAACTTGATGATAGCAATTTTAATTTTTAAATTTAAAAGCATAGAAAGGAAGTGAAAGATATTTTCCTTATTAATCTTGTAAATAATTGGCAATAAAAATTTGCAGTATTTTTCAGCTATCATAAATTAATAATATCTTCTGTTTTATTATATTGTTTATGCATAACCGAATAAAGTTTTGCGATCTTTTGAGTCACTTTAAAATCAAAATAATTCTTTAAAAAATAAGCCTAGGATAATTTTCATCTTATGAAGATAAAAAATTATTTTGGAGTGTAATTGCCCTTTACAATCAGAAAAAATTTATTCCGTTTGGATAAACTTTTATTATATTTTTATTTCTTTTATTACTTTCTGCATGAATTATTATTATATTTTTAAATGTACCTTTTGTTTTCAATTAATTTTTAACTATTTTAAAATAAGTTTTAAGTTGTAGCCTTAAGTACTATAATGTATTTTTAAATGATCTATGCTACTTATATGAAAACTTATATATCTATGTCAAATGCATTGACCGGGAAGCGAACCCGTGGCCAGCTGCTTGGAAGGCAGCTATGCTAACCACTAGACTACTAAGCAGCTCTTTTTTTTTTTTTATGATTTGCTATAATTATAAAAAGTGCATCATGAAACTAAGTAATTTTTATCTATTTTATTTTCATACAAACTTATTTTTCAAATTTTATCAATTAATTAAGTCATAATATTAATATTAAAGAAAAATAGTTTGACATTAATGAGTGATATAGCAAAAAAAGAAAAAGGTATTAAGTTCATATTAATTTTTAATTCTTTAAAAATTGAAAATTATTTTTAAACGTATCTAAACAAAATCCCTAGAAATATGGATTGAACATTATTATTTCTTTATTGCTAAATTTGACAATTTCTATATTTTGAGAACTTTTAGAACCAGTTAAACATGGCACACAAAAATATACACAATGACCACAATTTTTATAATGCATTCATAATTTAAAAAAAAATTGTTAAGAAAGAAATTAAGTCGGAATGTATTTATCTATATGTTAGATGAATATCTGTAAAGCATTAATTGCCAACTATCAAAAATCTGCAATTTTGCATCAAAAGTTTATCTGCAAAACAAATATAGTACAGATTCTAACATCCTGATTCTATTATGGCAACCATTATTTTATAAAGAGATTTAAATTATCTGACTGCTGGGTGAATAGAATATATTGATTCACAACTATTTATGATACCCAGGAACTGAAAGTTCATTTTAAAATAAATGTGAACATCAAAAAATATGGCATTAGTTTCAAATGAACATTTGAGATAAAATCCATCTTCATGAAAAAAACTAAAATGTAATAAGACTATAATTCCTTTCCTTTTTGAAAAAGTTGAATTGTTGAAAAAATCATGTTACTTTATTCATTATTGTTTTCCAAATTTGTATTAATATAAATGCAAAAAGATTGTAATTCTTTGCTGTTTATTCTTTAAAATCAATGGAAAAATAGTGTTAATATCTGTTATTTGGTCATTTTTCGATTAGACTACCATTTTTGAACCAATGTATAGAAAAGTTCTTTTATTATGAATTTCAATCACATATAGAATGCAAAATTTTATTATTAGCAAGTAAACGTAAATAAATAATGTGTTAAATTTATTTTTCTTGTAGTTTATTTTCACAAAATAATCATGCTTATATGTGATATTCATTAGTGAATAGCATTTAATTTTTTTTTTAATAATAATATTTCCTTTTAAATAACAAATATAAATATACTTTCTAATTATTTTTTCTTTTAATCAATAACTTTTTCGTAGGCCATCATTTATGAAACAAAAATGTCACACAATTTTTATCACAGTATTGAATTATGCCATAAAGCAATACAAAATTTCTTTCTTGTCAAGAAAACATAAGTAATGAATTTCAATTTAATTTATTTTTAGCAACATTCTTAAATAAGTTTGCATTTAAATTATGTTAGTAGATTATGCTTAATTTTTAAGCATTTTATCTTTTTACTATTATAATTACAAGTTTATATTTAGGTGACTCCATTCATTTTCATAAATTATTCATATTCGAAAAAATTCAAGAACAAAGAATTCTGACTAATGCTGTTCATCCTATGCTTGTAACTGACAAAAATTGGTGACAGATATTCAAGCAAAATTGACTTAATATTTATTTAATCTATTATTTTGAGAAAATAAAATAGTTATCACAAAATGTTAATTAATAAATAGATTCAATTTATGAATATATAATTTATAATAAATACATTAAAATTAATTATGTAATATTCAATTTCATTTATATAATTTAAACAAAAGAGATTTACACCAGTGAATAAAGAAACATCACACTCTCAAACTAAGACACTTTACATTGGCTTATATAACTAAATTTAGATACAAAAGATAAGATGGCCACTTTTATTTTTTCCAAAAGTCTATCTTGTGCTTTGGTTTGAGAGTATCTTCAGTGCTTAGCAACATTACAGTGCATGTGCTTAGGATGTAAATTCCTCCTGTTTAAATTAAAAGTAATTATAGATTATTATAAAATAATTAATTAAATTATACAAAATTTCACAATTGGTTAAATAAATTTTTAACAGGAAAAGTTTTTTAGTTGTCATTATTGTTGTTGTTTTTGAGATGAAGTTGTTGGTTACTATTACACCAGCAGAATGTGCATATAAGTATAAATAGGTTATTAAAAATATATATAATTGGGTAAATTTTTAAGAATTTCAAGATATTATTGAAAACATCATCACTAATAAATAACGTAGCTGAATAGATAAGTAAAATAAGAACTATTAATTAAAGATAACAAAATGGGGGGGGGGGGGATTTGACTGAAGAATCCTTGATTCTCAAGTCTCTATTCACTATCATAAATAGTACCCTGGGAAAATGAAACTGGTATTTAATATGTTTATTTAGTCTATCTTATTTAATATTTGTAAATAATAAATATTTTGACTTTTATAAAAACTGTTTGAATTTAAACTTGTGAGTAAATTTATTTTATTTATTTATTTTGCAGTCAAAAAGAAAAGTGCTGTAGAACTTTTACAAGAAAGTAAAGCAAATTATGTTAAGAGTGAAAGTGTACGGGATGCAAAGCAGGAGCTAAAGAATAGTGATCACTTGCACGTCAGTCCAAGTCGCAATGAACTTCAGTTTCTCAGAAATTCGTCCATTCTCCGCCCGGAGATATCTCTTGACTCCACCCAAATACCTAAAAGCTCTCTAGTGCTGAGTATTCCAACACGTAATCAACGAGCAATTACACGAGCAAATCGTGCAAATTTTCAGAGAACTAGGAGCCAACCTTGTGAAAGAGAATTATTAAACTCGGTCATGTTGGCCGGCATTGTACCAATTTCAGATTCTGACTCTTTCAGTACTGGTAGAGCTTCCACATCGAAGGAGAATGTTGGCAAACTTGAACCATATAACTCTAGTAGTCCCGAAATTAAAAAGACACTTAAAGAAAAAGATGTAATTTTAAATGATAACATTGATCATCCACCTCCTTTACCTCCCAAAATGAGACATTTAAAACAGCATAAGAGTATGCCCCATTTATTTTCTCATTTTGAAAATGGTCATAGACTTTCCCTAAGCACAAAAAATAATGATTCCTGCAATTCATCAGCCATGTCTTCTCCTAGAGATTCTCAGTGCCTGAAATGTGCTCATAGAATTGATGAATATGGGACCATAGACAATCACTATAATGATGATGACATTTTTTTATTAAGATCAGAGTTTAGTGAACCTGTTGAAGCACGATCACGGCTTAGTAGAATTCCCAGTTCAGATCAAATGGCACTTGACATTGAGTGGGAAGATAGCAATGATGGCTCAGGACATTTTATAGAATTAGATCGTAAAGCTGTTGGTCGAAGGCCAGTTCTTCGCTCAAAATCTGATGTTAGTCATCTTCGTCCTCCTATCCCTTCCACAAAGACTGAGAGTGATATTACCAGATTTTTTGATGAGATGGGTGTTGATAATCAAATTTTAAATTCTTGTAGCTGGTCAATGACTACTCCTCCACAATTTTTTGATAGTGTTAGCTCTGTGAGCTCGAGTTGTCTCCGTAATGAATTAGAATCAAGTGAAGGGGAAACTACCACTCCACCAGCAACCAAAGAGGGTATACGTAATTCAGACTTGGCAGGCCATAGTCAATGGGCACCCTCAATTATTGAAAGAAATGCACGAGTAATTAAATGGTTATATAATTGTAAAAAAGCACAAGAAACTACATAGCATAAATATGACTGGATCATTTTGTAAGTATAATTTATTCTAATTATATTCCATTACAATATCTATATTCTTTTAGCACTAAGCATAAATATTGTTGTTTAAATAATATTAAAAAAATCAATGATTCACACTATATAATTTTTCAATACTTCACTTTTTAATATTTTCAACTGTATCAGCAGTGTTTTCCTAAAGGTTTGTGATGATGGTGTTTTAATTGTATTTATATATTGAATTATTTCTATCATTTAATATGAGTATTGAATGTCTTTAGAAAAATTTAACTTTATTTAAATATTCCAAATACATTCAACTGTCAGTAATAGCACACAGGTTAATATATGCATAACATTTCGAGAAGTATTATTCTCCTTTCTTTTTCAGGCATTGCTGGCCTGACATACTCAAAAAATCTAAGAGTTTAAGTTTGATTCCCATCCTAGTATTGTCACTAGTCAGGCTAGCAATACCTGAAAAAGAGGGGAGAATAATAACTACCTCTCAAACGTTGTGCATATACTAACCTGTGCGCTATTACTAACAGTTGAATGTATTTGGAATATTTAAATAAAGTTACATCTTTCTAAAGACAATTAATACTCATATTAGATTATGAAAACAGTCCAATATATAAATACACCTGCATCAGCAGTCTTTTCCAAAGCTGTTTTATCATTTTTTAAAATTTAAATAATGATCAAACAAGGGGGGGGGGGGGGGTGAATTGTTGAAAACTATTATAGTTTAAAATATTAAGAATTAAAGAAGCTTTGAAAAAGTATATATAATAAAAACTTATTTTACTTAATTAAATTTTACTGTATATTGTTTATACATATATATTTTTTATATTGTTTTTACGTTGATTATAAATTATGTTAATCGGATATATATGAGGGTGTGTGTGCGTATATGTATAAATCCTTACATGGAAATAGAATACCCATAACAGATTTAAATGGTGGAAACATTTATAAAGTTGACAAAAAAAAACCTCATTTTATTCTTTTAATCAAATCATTTCTGGTTATAAATACAAAAATTGTCATAATTTCATTAAAAATGATAAAGTAATTATTTTTAAGTGACAGATAATAATAATAATAAAGTCGATAAAAATAATTATATTCTAAAATGATAGCTTAATTTTAAAAGTACTGTAGTAATAAGAGATTGGGAATAATTGGCAGTATAACTTCTATTAAGCTAAGTTAAACAACACTTAAGATCCCACGACATAAGAAAGCCCGAATCAAAACTTTGTAATAGTACTGATACAATTTCTTTTATTGTACTATATCAGAAAAAAAAATTTTTTTTCTCTATTTTTACTAGAAACGACTCATTTTTTTGGCAGCATATTATTTATTTTTGGCAATTTTTATATTTTAATTTTTTATGTTATTCATCATCATCATCATCAACCATTATCAATCCACTGCAGAATGAAGGACTCTCCAAGTTCAATCCATCTTCTCCAATCTTTAGCTTCTCTTCTCTACATCACCCCTGCACACTTTCTTATTTCATCCATTTATCTCACATGTGGTATCTTTCTGCATCTTTTACAATCTCTTGGAATTTAGTTTAAGATTTCAATTGTCCATCTGTTATCATCTCTTCTAGCAATATGTCCAGCCCAACTCCACTTCAGTCTTTTAATTTTTTCAATGAGGTCAGTAACACCTGTTTGTTCTCTTATCCATATATTATGTTTTTGATCTCTTCTTGTTATTCCTAACATGCATCTCTCTGTACTTCTTTGAGTGGTCTGAAGTTTCTGTATTGCTCTTCTATTAAGTGTCCAAGTCTCAGATCCATAAGTAAGAACTGGTAAAACACATTTATTAAAAACCTTCCTTTTCCAACAAATAGGCATATTTCTTTTTAGTATCAAGTTATTTCTACCAAAAGCACTCCAACCAAGTTTAATTCTATGATTAATTTCATCCATTATGTTTCCATCCGTATTAAGAATCTGGTATTTGTAGCTGTTAACTTCTTCTAACTCATCATAATCAATCTTTATGTTCGTATTTTGAGAAAATCCATTGAACATTACTTTAGTCTTTTTAACATTTATCTTTAATCCTACTTTCATCGGATAACTCCTGCAACATTTCCTGCAGCTCTAAAGCATTATTTACAAAAACAGCTATAACAGAATATTATTATACAAATAATGGTAATAACAACAACAAATTTATTAATAGCTGTTTGTTTTTGTTTCATTTGCGAAAAATTTATTGATTTATTTCCAAATTCTGTACTCTGCAGCTTAGAAAATCAATGGCTGATTATATGTAATTGTGTAGCTTATGCGTAACATACTAAAAAACAAAAATTGGTGATTCAGCAAAGATGAAGTGAAAGGTTAAAATAATTAAATATTTTAATGTAAATAAATGAGAATAAAATTTTAATAATTTGAAGTTTGGGGTAGGGAGTGACTTATGCCTTAAGGCAAATTTTGTAACTGTGCTATTGGGAATAATTTATATTAAAATATTATTAGTCAATAATTTATTTAATGATTAGTTGCTCTTGAAACTATATGACATTTGAGCCATTGGTAGAAACATCTATCTATATATGATGCTTATCTTTTTCTGTTGAATATAGATACTGATATTTTTGCTCATCTTACATGTGTAGCGCACAAAGCATCATGTTTTCTTTTGGTGTATATATATGTACCAACCATCATTTTTCTCAAAGTTAAGCAAACAAACTTAGAACTCAAATCACTAAGTGTATAATGGCTGGCTACATGTTAAAAACTTTTACTAGTTAGACAAGATTAGTTTGGTTTCAAAAATTTTATTGTATTTTAAGCCATTAATTAGTTTGAGTAATATATTGTTAAGAAAAGATGTCTGTTTTCTGATGAAAATTGTTGAAACTTTTATCTGGGATCCATTTTGACTGTTTATGCTTTCAATAATAGCTCTGGAATGAAGGAAAATAGATTATCACTGTCTAAGACACAAAGAGATGTTTTAATTATAATGGATGACTGTAATAAAAATTATAAAAATAGTAGATATCATCATAAAATAATGCAAACATTGCCAAATGCAAGAACGGGACTCAAGCTAATTATATGAAAAGACCAAATTCACTACTTCCTTTATTTTGCTGTAATATCTTATATAAATGCAAATTATCCACTACTTTGAACACTTTTTAGCAAAAACCTTTACATTTTGGCTGTCCCACAGTCTTTTTCAGAGCTATGATATAATGAACAACATAAAATAAAATACATAACTAAATAAATAATATCATAAAAATGTAAACAATTAA
This sequence comes from Epiperipatus broadwayi, assembly GCA_028023455.1. NCBI lineage: Eukaryota > Metazoa > Onychophora > Udeonychophora > Euonychophora > Peripatidae > Epiperipatus > Epiperipatus broadwayi. The sequence goes on from JAQFVV010000094.1 coordinate 2,257,698, forward strand.
ATTAATAAAATAATTTTAAAAAAAAAAAAAAATCAAAACATAATATTACTGAAATAAATATAACCAAATCCAAGTAAAATAATTCAATTAATATAAAATAAAATATACAATATAAATTATATGTGTATTCCTGACTGTATACATATATATTCATAAACAACTATTAATTTAAATATATTATCCTTTTTTTTTTTAAATAATCTCCTTATTACTTCTATTCCTTATAAACTTAAACTTTAATTTTATTAGCTCCACTTTAATAAAACCCTTAATTTTATTTCTATATAATTCTCAGTTCAACCTTAATTCATTTATAAATATTTTTTAAAATCATAAAATATCTTCTTCTGTTATTAATAATACTTTATATTTATTTATTTTTTAAATTTTATTTTAATATCCAAAAACTACAAATATTATGTTTTGACTTATCACTTTAATTTTAATTTTTTTAAAAGTAAAAAAATGTTTTGTTTTGTTTTTTATGTGATGTGATGTGATGTGATGTATTATGGCTTCTCCTTAAACGAAGTCAAGAATATCTCAGCAATTAAGCCCAGATAAACCTGTTAGCCACTTTCTTTTACATTCCCCACTCTAAATTTACCCATAATCTGCTCTATCCCATTTCCACAACATAATTTTTGTCAACTCTATAACCTTTATATCTAAATCCCCCTTATCTTTTCCCAAACCTAGCATAAAAACCAATAATTCACTTTCTGTATAATCACTCTTTTCATATTTATTTTTCCACAACTTCATTATATATACCCTTTCTGTTTTCAAACATTTACATTCAATTAACAAATGCCTAATATTTTCAATTCCTTCCTTACATAATTTACAAAATAAATCACCCATATTTTTCCATTTACATGTATATTCTTTTGTAGCTAAAGATCCCGTTCGAGCTTTAAACAATAAACTACTTTCCTTACTATTATCATATATTAACTCACACCTAATATTCTGTTTATTTCTATATATATTTAAACTCTTTTTACTCTCCATACTATTTCTCCATCTCTCTAACTCCCTAGTCTTTATTAATAAATCTATTCTTTTATCCCATTCCTTACTACTATAACACTCAATAATCCTCTTAACACAATCATCCCATCTTTTGTACAAATATACTGATATAAATTCTTTATCCAAATCTTTTGCATAGCACATTACCTTTCTCACCCATCTTGTTACCTGCCCTTTACTCATAACCCAATTAAATACTATTTTAGCTATTCTTTTATTATCCATAAACTGCAATCTACCAAACATTTTCATTTTACTTTTTGCATCTCTCATATGAAAACTTGACCATCCCATTTCTCCTTGAATTGCCTCCCTTGCTGTCCATACTTCTGCATCCAATGCATGTCTTCCTACTTCCCTTTGAGTTTTTTCTAAATAATCTAATATCTTTTTACTAACATATAATGCATCATTACCATATGTTAACCCTGCTACTGCAACTCCTTTCCATATAATTCTAGCTACATCATATTTATTATATGAAAATACTGTTAATTTCTTTATCAATCCCTTTCTTTTCTTTGCTTCATTTATCAATTTTTTCTCCCATTCATCCAAATAATTTTCTGATTACTTAAAATAATTCCCAAATAACTATATCTATTCACCACACTTAACTTAATATCTCCCAATAAAAATTCTACATCTTCTCTTTCCTCAGTATTAACCATCATTATATTTGATTTTTCTTCACTAAATTTAATCCCCATCTCTTTACCCACCCTTGCACATGTCCTCAACATAACTTCCATATCTTCTCTTTTTTCTGCACACAAAAATATATCATCTGCAAAAAAAAGACCTGACAAAATAAATACTCCCTTACTACCTATTAATGGTATCTCTATCCCTCTTCCTAATCTTTCTATTGCTCTTTCCATTTCACTCAAATACAACACAAACAAAATAGGTGACATAGGGCATCCTTGCCTTAGTCCCACACCATTTTTAACTTTAATTGATTCTATATTCTCTAATTGATACATATAATAATTATTTTCATATAATTTCTTAATAATATCTATTAAAGCTTCATCCATTCCCAAATTTTCTAAACTTATCCATAATCATCTCCTATACGCCTATCTAATCTAAAACCTCCTTGCATTTCACCCACTACATTATTCCCTTCCATCCATTTTACAACTTTACTAGCCACCATATACGAGAAAACTTTATATAAAACTGATGTTACCGCTATCGGTCTATAATTATTCAACTTTCTATGATCCTTACCCTTTCCTTTAAATAATAACCTTACTCTTGTATTACTCCAACTACTTGGGAAAACTCTATTCTGTGCCATTTTATTAAAACAGGATAATAACTTTACTTTTGCCCTATATCCTAAATTCATTACCATCTCTGCTGCCCATCCATCTAAACCTCTTGCCTTCCCACTTTTCAATTTCTTCTCTACCTCATTTAGTTCATTTTCTGAAAAACTAATATTCCCATTACTATATTCTTTCATATTTTCTAATATTCTATCATTCACATTTAACATCTTTTCTATATTCATTACATAACTATTTAAGATTCTCTCTAAATCTTCTCTAGAACTACACTCAGTTCCCTCATCATCTAGTAATATTAACTCTCTCTCCCCTACATTTCTCCTTTTAATATAATTCCAAAATTTTTTACTTCCATCTCTTCCACTTTTATTAATATCCTCCAACAATTTACTATTCAATTTCATTCTCTCTCTATAAATATCTATTTTAGCCAACTTCTTCTTTTCTAAGTACTTTTCCCATTTAGCATTAATATCTTTTTCACTTTCCTTATTCTTAATAGCACACTTATATTCTCTACATGCTTCTTTCCTTTCTTTTACACTTTTACTAATTTTAATTTTTTTATTACTTTTATTCTTTTCAATATTCTCACCTAAAACCCTATTTGCAACTTTTTCTACTTCCTTACACCAATCCTTATACTCATCCCCAACCCACTCTTCCATTATTTCTTCAACTTGTATTTTATACTCTTCCAACTTACTCTTATCATTTACTCTCCATCCACATCTTTCACTATTATTTCTACTTTTATTTCTATTCTCCATCACATTACTAACCATTTCAATTACAATGAAATTATGATCACTAGTGCATACTTTTTCTTCATTATCAAATACCTTAATTTTCCGTATTTTATTTATTCCCTCTTTCTCTACCAATACATAATCTATTGTGTGAAATATATTATTTCTGGACCATGTGTATTGTCCCTCATAAATATTTAATAAATTTCCAATACTCAAATTCACTTTCTGACAAAAATTCTTCAAAAGCTGTCCATTTTTATTATCTACATCATCAATTTCTTCAATATGTCCATTCATATCCCCTATAACCATTATTCTCTTCCCCTTTTCTTTAAAACTTTGTATATCCTTAACTAAACATTCGTATATGTTACTATTCCACTCCAATATAATTTGACTATCTCCAGTAGCTATATAAACTATAGCCACCATCCATTCTTGTCTACCCAACCTTATTTCAAACCACAAGTGTTCTTGACATTTAACAATATTTAAATATTTTTTTGATATAACACCTATACCACCACCCCTTTTTTCTTTTTCTTTTCTATTTATACCCTGCCATACCAACTGTTCCAAAATAGGTTCTTCTTCTTCTCTTAAATGTGTTTCCACTACTGCTAATACCTCAAGCTCTTCATTTTCAATTGTTTTATTTAATTCCATCCACTTTTCTGGTTTCCTACCACCTTGCATATTCAAAAACCTAATTTTAACAATTTTTTCTTTCCTAACTACTCTTTTATAAATTCTTTTAATTCTTTCTTCTCCATTACATTTATAAATTACTTTCTTACCATTAATTTTACAAACCCATTCCTTCTCCATATCTATATTTATATCAAAATCAAATTCCTTTTGCTTACTTCTTATATTCCATCCATTCTTTTTAATAATATTACAATTTAAAAACCCACCCCCCTTTATAAGTTTCCCGAAAAAAATTCTTTATAAATCAAACTCCCTAAAACTTCACTTCCTTGTTTTCCTAAATGCAACCCATCTTTACTATATAACTCTCTCTTTCCAATAAAACAATCCCACACATCCACAAACATAACATTATTTCTCTCACACAATTTTTTCAATCTCTCATTTATAGAACATGCCCTATCTAACAAATAACTCTTGTCAAACCTTGGTAATAATCCAACTATTCCTACTCTTCCTTTAATCATAATCAAATTCCTAATCAAATCTACATAATCATCCATTATTCTCTCTGATGATTCTAATAAATTATTAGTCCCCACCATAACATATACATCTCTACTACCTTGTTTTTTAACTTTATCTGCTACATCCCTAATTCTAGCTCCAGGCAAACATACTCTTACATACCTACTTCTATTTTCCCTTGCAATTATATCCCCACATTCTCTAATTAGTGAATCTCCTATCAATACTGTTTCATAATCTACTTTTTCTGCTCTATCTATAACATTTTCTAATACCTTCTGGTCCTCCTTATCTATTTCTTCCTTATCATTCCTACTCAATAATTCCTTTATCTCCTCACATTTTATCTCTAATGATTTTAATTTTACTTCTACATCCTTCAATTCTTCCTCTATCTTATTTATTCTTTGACTAATCATCTCCATTACACTATTACTTTCTCCACCCACTATTCTTCGACTATCTACACTTTGAAAACACTTTCTCACCTCTTTTATCATATTAATACACTGACTGCATAACCATAAACCATTTACATCCTTCCTAGTCTTATTTAAACATTTCAAGTGATATACCCCATCACATATAGTACATTCTACAACAGCACGCTTAATTTCCTTTTCCCGATTATATAAACATTTTGAAATACAAATATAATCCTTTTTTTTTATTTTACGTTTTTCGAACGTTATATTTTTCTTAAAAGTAAATCTTTTAATAACAAATTTACAAAAAAACTAATCAACAAAATAACTTTTAAAAATAAAAAAATAATAATAATTCTATATATAAAATAACAATATATAAATAATAAAACAAAACAAAAAATAAATAATAACTTTTTAAAAAAATTTCTATATATATAAATAACAAACTGAAAAAACTTTAAAACAAATAAAAAACACAATTTTCAATCTTTCAAATACTCTTAACCACTAATTATACTTTCACACACAATAATAATTAATAAATATTAATGCTCTCAGACTAAACAAATTAAAAGAAAATTTTTTGTTGTGATGTGATGTGATGTGATGTATTATGGCTTCTCCTTAAACGAAGTCAAGAATATCTCAGCAATTAAGCCCAGATAAACCTGTTAGCCACTTTCTTTTACATTCCCCACTCTAAATTTACCCATAATCTGCTCTATCCCATTTCCACAACATAATTTTTGTCAACTCTATAACCTTTATATCTAAATCCCCCTTATCTTTTCCCAAACCTAGCATAAAAACCAATAATTCACTTTCTGTATAATCACTCTTTTCATATTTATTTTTCCACAACTTCATTATATGTACCCTTTCTGTTTTCAAACATTTACATTCAATTAACAAATGCCTAATATTTTCAATTCCTTCCTTACATAATTTACAAAATAAATCACCCATATTTTTCCATTTACATGTATATTCTTTTGTAGCTAAAGATCCCGTTCGAGCCTTAAACAATAAACTACTTTCCTTACTATTATCATATATTAACTCACACCTAATATTCTGTTTATTTCTATATATATTTAAACTCTTTTTACTCTCCATACTATTTCTCCATCTCTCTAACTCCCTAGTCTTTATTAATAAATTTATTCTTTTATCCCATTCCTTACTACTATAACACTCAATAATCCTCTTAACACAATCATCCCATCTTTTGTACAAATATACTGATATAAATTCTTTATCCAAATCTTTTGCATAGCGCATTACCTTTCTCACCCATCTTGTTACCTGCCCTTTACTCATAACCCAATTAAATACTATTTTAGCTATTCTTTTATTATCCATAAACTGCAATCTACCAAACATTTTCATTTTACTTTTTGCATCTCTCATATGAAAACTTGACCATCCCATTTCTCCTTGAATTGCCTCCCTTGCTGTCCATATTTCTGCATCCAATGCATGTCTTCCTACTTCCCTTTGAGCTTTTTCTAAATAATCTAATATCTTTTTACTAACATATAATGCATCATTACCATATGTTAACCCTGCTACTGCAACTCCTTTCCATATAATTCTAGCTACATCATATTTATTATATGAAAATACTGTTAATTTCTTTATCAATCCCTTTCTTTTCTTTGCTTCATTTATCTCTAATGATTTTAATTTTACTTCTACATCCTTCAATTCTTCCTCTATCTTATTTATTCTTTGACTAATCATCTCCATTACACTATTACTTTCTCCACCCACTATTCTTCGACTATCTACACTTTGAAAACACTTTCTCACCTCTTTTATCATATTAATACACTGACTGCATAACCATAAACCATTTACATCCTTCCTAGTCTTATTTAAACATTTCAAGTGATATACCCCATCACATATAGTACATTCTACAACAGCACGCTTAATTTCCTTTTCCCGATTATATAAACATTTTGAAATACAAATATAATCCATTTTTTTTATTTTACGTTTTTGTTTGCTTATCTGATACCCTAGCTCCCTCTATTACATATTATTTAAACTAACTATATGGAAAAATTAAAATTAAAGTGGTAAATCAAAACATTATAATATTTGTAGATTTTAGATATTAAAATAAAATTTAAAATATATATAAAGTATTATTAATAACAGAAGAATGCATAAGAAAATAATAGATATTTTATGATTTAAAAAATTATTTATAAATGAATTAAGGTTGAATGAGAATTATATAGAAATAAAATTAAGGGTTTTATTAAAGTGGAGCTAATAAAACTAAAGTTTAAGTTTATAAGGAATAGAAGTGATTAGGAGATTATTAAAAAAATAATAAAAATGGATATTTAAATTAATAGTTGTTCATGAATATGTATGTATACAGTTAGGAATGCACATGTATAATTTATATTTATTTTATATTGTATATTTTATTTTATATTAACTGAATTATTTTACTTGAGTTTGATTATATTTATTTCAGTATTATTATGTTTTGTTATATTTTGTTTTTTTAATTATTTTATTGTTTACATTCTTATGGTATTATTTATTTAGTTATGTATTTTATTTTATGTTGTTCATTAAATCATAGCCCTGAAGAAGACTTCAGGGCAGTCAAATTGTAAAGGTTTTTACTAAAAAGTGTTCAAAGTACTGGTTAATTTGCATTTATATATGAAAAGACATTAACATGTTGCTACTATAATTTATCATAAGTTTATAAGTCATTAATCTTTTCAACATTAAGAGTACTATAAAGAATAATTAACATAGATAAACAGAAAAGATGACACAAGTAATATGTTTGTAGATTTGATTTTCTTATTGACAAAAAAAAAGCAAAATATTTGTGCAATAGATATAATAGTAATAATGACAAGCAGTCTTGAAGTGAATTTTATTTTTAAAAAACTAAAAGAATTTAGGGATTTCAAATATGGAGATAAAACCTATCACCAAGTAATTATATCTTAGGCAAAAGCATCTCTATATTACTCCAAAGAAATACTGTAAACAAGAAAGCAATTAAAATTTATTATTTCTGCAATTATTTGCACCACCAGCCAATTTTTTCTTTCTCCACATAACATAGGCTTAATTAAATTAGTTTAAGGTTGTGGTAACAATTTTTAGTCTTATCTTTTAACTGTAATCAGGAACTATCATTTATATTATCAATTGTGAATTTTAGCACTTTTAAGACTACCTGAAAAATAATTTATTTCATAGTTAAGATAAAAACAAAACAAAATCTCTGAACTCATTTTTTTTTTAATTTAACATGTTATATAATGAGTGTGCCAATAGCTCTTAACAAGGTTTTCAGAATATCCCTATTCTCAGCCCGGTTTCTAGCTCTGGCTTTCATCATATTTTTAAGGCTGAATGAAAAATTCATTTAGAGAATTTAATTGTTTTTAATTAAAAAGAAAAGGGAAAGTTTTGCATCTCAATTTTTTTTTTTAATTTTTCTATTATTAATTTTAATAAAAAAATATTTTTTCAAACATAATATCTCATTTTGGTACCTGAAACAGGTATCTCTTTACCTTATGTAGCAAATTGGCCTACCTGTGCAAATGCCATGTATAAATTGTCTATAAATAAACATAATGCAATTGCAGGGCATTTAGTTTAATGTAAATTTTAAGTACTTTATCAAATGTTGTATCCATATTGCTTAAAGGTATGTTGACATTTTTTTGTAATCATGAGCACATTAAATAAGTATAAAGTAAGTAAAAGAAGTAGGAATATTTTAGCTAAAATAATGTACATTTTCTGATTTATTTTTGATATATCTTGTTGTAGGGTTTTTTTTGTAGAGCTACATAATATGAATTAAAGCTTCTTTTTTTTTTTTTTTTTGCAATGAATTGTGATTTTTTCATACATAATAATTAAAGTCCTTTAAATAATGATGGTATTCTATTTTAATTGCAGGCACATTAAATAAAATGAAGCAATTAAAACAACTTATTTTTACCAAAAATACTATTCATTTTCTAATTTATTTTTATGCAGTTTAAATTATGTGTTAAAATAAGTAAATTAAACAAATTAAAGTTTTTTTCTTAGTATTATTTTAGACATTTGTATGGAAAACATGTTTCTTTAAATGGTTTTTTAAACTCTATTAAAATTATGATGTTAAACAAAAAAATTAAGTAAGTAAATAAATAAATATAATGTAATTTATACATTTTCCAACATATTTTTTTTTAAATAATGAGAATAAGAGAGAATATATTTATTAAACAATTCGTTATAGAATTTAACTCAAAAATGAATTTGAAAAAAATAATTTTTAAACATTTCTTTAATTTTATCAAAATGTTATCAAAACATGACCACGTTTATTGTTTAAAAGTTGGTCTCATGACAATATTTTATTATCCTAAATCTATAAATAAAAAACTTGACTAGTATGTGACATTATATTACACAATTAATCTTTTTATTTTGCCTTGAATTAGATTTGCTAAAGTACAAAATGATTTGTATTTTTAAAAATAAATTATTACATATGTGTATATATAATTAATCAAACTTCAGATTTTATAGTTGTTCCTCAAATTGAAATCTGTTATGTTGTAATTTATCTCCCAATGTAAAAATGTCAGACAATTTTTTTTTCTTACTAAACATGTATTTTAAGGAAAACTTACTAACAGATGAACTAGAGGTTGGAAATATCCATCTAGTTTGTCATGATTTCTACTTGTTTGATTGTAAAGCTTGGCTTTATTTGCAATTAAATGAATGTATATATGGTATGTGGCCTATGAATGTAACATCATACATTCATGTGCACATTACTTAGGCTGCTGATAATTTGTATCCACATTATGACATCTAGGGGATCAATAATTTTCACATTGTAAGGAATATACAATGATTGATTATAAAATACTTATTAAACATATTTAATCAATTTTAAATTTTATAATGCATTTCTCACAGTGAAATTGCCATGGTAGCTAGAGGGCAGTTCAATTATTATTTAAAATAGACATGGTAAATTTCATATGACATTATATTTATTCAATATATATTGCAAATAGGTGAAATATGAATTGCACTTTTTCCAATGCTGCATAATATATATATATATTGCTCCTTAGCATTTTTTATTTAAAATATGCACTGAGCAACAAATCCAATGTCAGACAAAAAAAAAAAGAAACCTCTCTATTTGTTTGTTTATTATAATATACTTTTCATATTAATTATAAATTAGAAAATTATTTTAGGAAAATATAAACATACTTTGTATTAATTATGAAAAAGCCAACAAACATTTAAAATTTGGCAGATTTTTTATTAACCTCTCTTCCTCCTCTTTCTCTTCCCCTCTCTCCTCTTCTTCTCTCCTTCTTTCTCCCTTCCCTTACTCTCTTTTTCCCTCTGTCCCTCTCTCTTCTCTTTCCCTCTCTCCTTCACTTGCTCTCACTCTCTCACCCTCCCTTCCTTTCTCTCTTTCACCTCACTCCCTCTCTTTCTCCCTCTCACTCTTTTACTCCCTCCCTCTCTCTCCTCCCTTTATCTCCCTCTCTCTCTTCCTTCCTCTCACTCCCTTCTCTTGCCTTCCCCTCTCTCTCTGGGTATGTGTGCCCTTATCTGAATAGAAAACAATTTCTATAATTATTTTTCTTAGAATTTAAATATTTGTAGTCACTATTACCAAGGCCATGCTAAATTGTTTGATCAATAATAGCAGCAGGAACAAGATGGCATGAAATGTTTTATTAGTGTTTATCATGCCCAGTGATTAATCTGTTTTAGATCTTACAATGTGAAATGTCTTTCATGAACCAAGATGGGAGAAATTTGATTTCTATGGTAATTGTATCAATCATGTGGATTTTATATAATTTGAAAATTTTCAAAAATCAGGGGTAATGTTACTTTGTGTTAAAGACCGCATTTTCAGAATATTTTCAGAAAACCCAGAAAAAATAATCACTTTCTTTAACAATTATGATAATTTTAAAGTTTTGTAAATGATCTGAGTCCATAAATATATCTCACTTTTAATTGGCTATATTTGTAAAGGGGGTAAAAAAGTCTGCAATACTTTCATCACATTTATCATTTTTAATCATTATTATTCTATAATTTTTTCTTTCACTTTATTTTCATAAACTTATTTATCTATTCGTTCCATCCGGTCTCTTTCTATGCTTTTTACAATCTCTAGGTATCCGATTTAAGAGTTTAGCTATTGTCATCTCTTCTAGCAACATTTCCGGTTCAATTTATTTCAGTTCTTTAATTTTTTTAATGATAATAATGCATCTTTGTTCTTTCATCCATATGTTTGCTTTTGATTTTTTCTTATTATTTGCAATATATATATCTTCATAATTCATTGGTGATTTGAAATATTTGTGTTGCTGTTTTTTTTTTTAAGTGTCCAAGTCTCAGATCTTTATGTAAGAATTGGTGAAATAAATCTTTTTTTTTCTTTTCAAACACATATATTTTCATTTAACATTAAGTTATTTTCATCAAGCCCTATGTGGTTTGATATAATAGTAGAATGACAGAAATTAAAACTCAAAATCTAGTGTTTATGAACTCTTGAACAATAAACCATTCAATTAATTTAATTTTTACCAAAAGCATTCCATCCAAATTTAATTCTAGTATTAATTCCATTTGTTAGGTTTCCTTTTTCGTTAATAACTTGACTAAGATATATGTAGCTGTTAAATTTTTTAAATTCATTATTATCAATTTTATTTTTTTCTTAAGTGTAACTCATTAAACATTACCTTTAAGCTTATTAGCATTATTCATTAATCTTTAATTCTACTTTTTTAGTTTAATCTGAAAATTCTTATAACATTTTCTGAAACTCTGAATCATATTGCAAAAATAAGCATATTATCTGCAAAATTTAAATGATTTGTCATGCATTGGTGGTCAAGAGGTCAGCGCGACTGCCTTGCACTTGCAGGCAGTTGCCTGGGTTGCGGGTTCGCGTCCCGGACGATGCTATCACACTTAAAAAAAAAAAAATTAAATGATTTTAAATAATCTTCATTTATTTTTATTATACACTTTTACTCTGTTTTTTAGTCTGTGTGGATAGAATCTTGTAATTCAATTTTTATCCACATTCCCAATTTCTGTTCTAGTTGAAACATTGCATTTATATGCATTCCTGATGACAGTACATGTTTTTAGAACTTGTGAACACTTTTCATAAAAAATTAGTAAAAATAATTTAATTTTTCATGTAGCATTTCATGCTAGCTGTCTTGAGCAGTGTTACTTATAATTTAAAACTGAATAATTCATTTGAAATGTATGCTCTTTTAATTAACCTTTTCAAAGTTGAGCATTTTCAAAATATAAATTAAATAAATTCATCTCATTATTACATTTGATCTTGTGCATCATAAATAAATTAATATGAACTTTTCTAGAATGACCGCTTTATTCATGAAAATAAAAATGCAATGCAAAAGTCATCAAACTAGAACTATGGCTACAACCATGTAGAAAAGTAAAAAGTAGAAAATAAGAAATGCAAGAAAATAATAATAATTAAAGAATTTTTTTTATTATTGCAAATTTTTTTCAGCTTTCACAATGTTCTTGATATTATGCAACCAATAATAAAAGCATGGTACACTCATGTTAGAAATAATCTAAGCATATTTCTGAACATAAGGCTTTTGTATCAGAATATTTTTGAACATGAGCATCCCATGCTTTTATTTTTGCTCACATAATATCAAAAATACTGTGAAAGCTTTACAATATTTATTTTATTTTTTAGTGCATTTATAAAAATAAAAGCACTTCTTTAAAAAAAATGTTTATTCTTTTAGTTTTACATTTTAATTCACAAATTATGGTAAAAAATTTTTTGGAGATATTAAATCTCTTATTTGTACATCTATATCATTGTTAATTTTTTTAGTGTCATCATGTGATCTAATAACATCTATTGCATTTGATAAATATTTTTCACATTTTGACAATATCCTGGGTTTTTATCTTGATATTTCAAAGTCTTAATCATCTCAAAAATATTTATAGAATCAAATATCTTTTCATAGTCTATAAATCCAAAATATAATGGAAGTTATCAGCAAAATCTAAAGGGTTAAATTGCAGAATTTAATTTGTATGAAATGGCAGCACTTGTTCATCTTTTACTTATTAAGCAGAAATGATTGTAAAGGTGTTTTTTTAGGTTACTTTTCTAATTTGAAAGATGCTTTTATTTATTAATACAAAATATATTTGTTTATAGTTATACATTGTTTTATAAAGATTTAAATTTATGTTGGTGGGGAAAGAATTTTTAAATTACATTATTTTAATTAATTTTAAAAGTAAGCTTTGTTATATATATATATATCCTTAAATAAATTTATAACTTTTACAACTCTGAGCCTGCCAATTTTTTTTAATTATATCTCAAATTAATTTTTATAACAAATTTGTTAAAAAATGATTTTATTTTGGCAAAACATTCTTCAAACTACCAAGTTACATATATGAAAATTAAATTTTGCTAATTTAGTCTCGATTTATTTGTTTATTTACTTGGTAAATTATTGCCATGTAAGCATTTCTAATTAGATTAATCAACAGTATATATAATAAAAAGTTGTATTATTATTATTATGCGTTTTTATTTTAATTCTTCCACACAACTTAATATTGTTTACAATATTATTTTATCATTACATCAATGTCTTGTACTCTTTTTTATATTTATCTTTATAAATTAAAACTTTTAATTGTAATTCATTTAAAAATTTTAAGTATACATTGTTAATCAATTGGTAAAAATGCATTTCATTTATTTACTTAAATTTTGATATATAATGATATTCGGGGGAAAATTATAAGTTTCAGTTAAAATAAAAAATTGTCATCATTTTTAGAGATAAAAAAAAATGCAGTCTAAAAAATAGAAAAGATACAAAAACAACTAAATGGTTGAAAAGGCAACATTGTTCAAATATATATATATATATATAATGCATGAGTATTGCTTAGTAAAAGGCTGTAAACAATTCTAAGCATCTTCATGAGTAGCCATATTGACATCAAACATATTATGCACATAATCATCATCATTTTCACTTATTATCAATTCACTTCAAGATGAAGATTGCTACAAGTTCAATCCATCTTTTCCAATCTCTCGTCTCTCTTCTCCACATCACTCCAGTACACTTCCTTATTTTATTCATCTATCTCACAAGTGATCTCTTTCTAGATCTTTCACAATTTCTTAGAATCCAGTTAAGATTCCAACCATCCATCTATTATCATCTCTTTTAGCAATATGTCCAGCCTGATTCCAATTCAGTCATTTAATTCTTTCAATGGTGTCATTAACACCTGTTTGTTCTCTCACCCATATATGAATCAAATCTCTTTTTAAGTCATTTTGGGGGTCATTTACTCTGTTTATCACTGGTAATCAGAATAAGAAAATTTTATTTTGCCCTTTTTATTTTTTGTTATCAACCCATCCCATTTTTGTAGTTTTATTGTACTAATATATTAAATAACACAATTTCTTTTGTGAAAAATAAAAAGGAATGTAATTTACTATTAATTTATCCTTCATTGGTTTCATAAAACTCAATATTTACAATTGATCTTATTTTTTTTTTTTTTTTTTTTTCTTTGCCCCCCTCCGCGCGCGACCCCCCCCCCCCCCCCCCCCCCTCCTTCCCTCTCCCTGCGCTCTTCTCCCCCCCTCACCGCACAATTGATCTTATTTTTTGATCATTTTGAAAGTCAAATAAGAAAATTTTAAATATATATATAGTTTACAATTAATTTATATTTTAGTATTATGTACTTTTATGAGAATCAAAATTTCAAGAAATATTAAATTTATCAATTAGTTTTTACAATATGGCTTCGGTGTTTCCACACAATGTTTAAAAGCAGGAGCAATTAAAAAGTGAGCATAGATTCCTATTATACCAGTATCATATATTATACCAGGGATGTTGAACCAGTGGCCCAAGAACAATATGCAGTCCAAGATGATTATGAATATGGCCCAGTGCAAAAATCTTAAACCTACTTAAAACATTATAAGATTGATTTGTGATTTTGTGTCAGAATGTGATTGAAATAGACATGCACTCAAATACTATGTTAAATATCCAACTAGTTTTGTTTTCTTATTTTATTTTATAATAAAATATATATATAAACATCAATAATTAATGATCACAAACTTGATATAAGCGCAATGACTTTAAAAGACTCTGCAAATAGGTCACTGCATAAATAAGATTATTATTTAAGGACCTTTTTGTTTATCTGTGGTGGTGGATATTACAAAAATTATGCATGGATCTTTTTTTTTCACTTATCAGTTTTCAGTAATGATTGTTGTATATTTAATGTTTGGTCCAAGATAATTATTTTTTCTTCAATGTGGTACAGAGATGACAAACAGTTGAAAACCTCAGTATAATATTTAATATTCATTTGCAAAATTTGAAGTTCCAAAATAAAGGTAGACAATTTATGGCCTATAGGCCAAGTCTATCTCTCAAAAGCTCTGAATCCAGTCCCAGACATTTTTACAAATATATATAAAATGGACCTATATAAAACTTCTATTTAAACATTCATGTAATGCAAATACTGAATTAAGAGTTAAATAAAATAAAATATTTATTTTCTCAACTATATCTTTTTCTCTCTCCAACCTTTATAATAATTCTACTTCATTCTATCAAAGTTGCAATATTCCAACAAATTATTTACATTGTGTATCATCATCATCATCATCATTATTATTATTATTATTATTATTATTATTATTATTATTATTATTATTATTATTATTATTATTATTATTGTCGTTATTGTTATGATTATGATGATGATGATTATTATTATTATTATTATTATTATTATTATTATTATTATTATTGGGTTTCAACAATAGTAAACTTTATTGATTCTTTTAGTTACATAGTATTACAATGCCATAGCAAGATACATGTTGAATCTTATTATTGTCAGTTCAATTTTAAATGCTACAATATTCATTTTTTTAAAAGTACATATCTATACGGGTAATTTTACATGATTCAATCCACTTTAGCAATGTTAATTAATCACATTATTGTCCAATAGGGGCATAATCTGGACCATGCTTTCTTTAATTTTGTTCTTTATAACTTTGCCATTTGTCTGAGCAGGGACCAAGTAGCTGCATAAATATCCGGGCTGATGATTTGCTTGTCTCTAACTTGCATTTTATTCAACATTTTCAAATGTGGCTGGATGCCTTCTGGGATTATTACCCAATACAAACACACACCTAGTGCACCAAAGTGCATATAGGACAAATGTTGAGGCCCTTATGGCTGGTATAGACCTACCTTTGTAATTTGACATTATTTGCATCATTGTAATATTTTTTGTCTATATTTGCCCTGCAGAATGCATCTCGTCTGCTCCAAGGCCTTGCAGTTGAAAATTATATGCTGTACAGTCTCCTCAGCCATATGACAAAGGCCACAGAATGGATCAACTGACCTGTACATTCTTCTGTGATGTAAAAAAAATTTGGTAGGTAAAGCATTCAAATTTATCTTGATTATAAAATGTAGGAACTTAGGTTCTAGTTGCCATTTTCTGTATTGCTTGATCAGATATTTGTTGCCTATTTCTAGTATTGATGGGATCTCCTCATTATAATTATTTTGATGTATAAATTTATATATTTTCCCAATATTTATATTTTTGGTCCAATTGATCTGGAATTGTTCTTTCTCTCCTGCATTGGTAGATGCCTGATTGCTAAAAAACAATATTTTGGAGGAGGTCTATCTGTAGGTGTTATCTGCTCTGTCTTAATTTAGGAAATTGAGTGAGTATAGCAATTATAGCATTCCTCATTTTGAATGTTTGAAATGTTTGTAAGCTATGCAATCCCAGTCCATTTGCTATAAGTGGGTGATTCAGTTTTTCCATTGAAATTACCACCATCTTTTTCCCCCAGATGAGCTTGCAACATATGGAATTAATGCATGCCATAAATTTTTTTGAAAATTCAACTACAGGCATGTAATATGTTATC
Source organism: Epiperipatus broadwayi (assembly GCA_028023455.1). Lineage (NCBI taxonomy): Eukaryota > Metazoa > Onychophora > Udeonychophora > Euonychophora > Peripatidae > Epiperipatus > Epiperipatus broadwayi. The sequence goes on from JAQFVV010000094.1 coordinate 2,274,496, forward strand.
TTCGTTATTATAAGTTTGTTAATCAGTTGCACCTTTGCATATATGGACAAATATGCCTTTGAGAGTGATTCAGCTATGCATTTGACTTCCTCTTTGAGCTTGGCTTGTATCTGACATCTCATTCCAGTGGCCCCTAGAAAAAAAGGAAAGCCTAGGAATGGAGCTGGTTTTGCTCGATACATTGGTCCACATGGCTTTCCAGTGAGTAGCGTCCAGGCCGCAGACTTTTCTTGGTTTATTCTCATTCCATATTCCTTTGAGAATTGTTCAAGCACTGTCTGAAGCTGTGGTATTTGCTTCTTTGATGTCAAGAAGACTATGATATCGTCCATGTATGTGAGACATGCAATCTTCTGTTTTGTACCAGGTATTTGAACTCCAATGAATGTGCTATTGATTCTTTCAATAAGAGGATTGATATAATAAATAAACATTAATGCACTCAGAGGAGACCCTTGGGATAGTGATTGCATTGGGATGAATGAGGGTGAATTTCGGCCATTCATAGTAACATACAGTTCTCTGCTCAGTATCAAGTTTGTAGTCAAATATAGCAGACCTTTGGGTATTTTAGTCTGCTTGAGCATATCCAGTAACACAGGGATTCTCACTGAATCAAAAGCTGAAGCAATATCTACCTGCACTACTACTGTGCTGTATTTCTTCCTCACCCTGGTGGCTATCATCATGGTCTTGAATAACAATGCTGCTTGCCCTGTTGATGATGTCTTCTTTGCAAATTGTGATTCACTGATGGTTGGTAAAATATAGGGCTCAATCTTATCTTTTATAATTTTTTCCAATATTTTAATAGGAAGTGGCCCCATAGATATTGGTCTAAGCTCATTTGGCATTGGTATGCCTTTCTTTTTCTTATTATATGGCACTATTGCCATGGGATATATCCCTGTGGTTGGTTTAATTTCTTGAGCAAGATGGTTTGCTAAATCCTTGAGGTATTTAGCTGTAAAAAAACTTAAATGCTTGAAAATGAACAGTGGTATCCCATGTCCACCTGGATGACAAGCATTGCTGATAGTTTTTATTTCTCTATTATATCATTCTCACTAACTGGTAATTCACCCTCAACCTCTCCAAACATTTTTGGCTGAAAAAAAAAAAGAGGCTCCACACTTAACTTCTTTTGAAAAAATTTGAACAATGGCATAATCATGTTATGTCCAGTGAAGATACCATCCTCAGTCTGTATGGCCATTGGCACTTTTATGTCTGGTACATAACCCAAAGCCCACTTGATAAACTTGCAGGTCCATGTGTGTTGTTGTGCCTTGCAAAGCCTACTTTTCTTTATCTTCAGATATTCTTTCAGTGATTCACAGGCCTTGTTATAAGCATCAGTCAGCTTTCTTATGTGGATTTGGGTGTTGTGTGTTGGAGTCATCCTCATTAGTCTTTGATGTAGTTGATCAGCATATTGCAGAAGCCTTGATGGTGGTGGTTGATTTCTTGTTACATGATCAACGTTGAAAGACAAGATATGTATAAAAGTCAGGTATTGCTGTATAGGATCAAGGTTCATCCTTTTAACCTTCTGCAACAGAATATATGTCTCTGAGAAGAGGAATTCTGTTGCATTTGTTGGGATAAGTACTCTTATTGTTTTTGTTAGGTTATGATTAACTGCTTGCAGCTTTCCTAGATTGATAGTGATTAACTGGGCAGAATGATCAGAAAAAGTGGTTGGGACCAATTTTACTTCCATGAGGTGATGCAGTGATGGTGAGTAAAAGACAATATCTATTAATGTTGCAAACCGACCATTATGAAAGGAGACAGCCCCTTCTGGCAGAAAACCTTGTCCACTAATCAATGGTATGGCTATTTTATGTAGTGATTTCTGTATAAATTCTTCATAAGATGAGTTGCAGTCCCCAACCAGAACAGTGGGGCTTGCATTCATGGCAAGAATTGAATTTATATTATAAATTATAGATTCTATCTTTTGATTTTCTACTGGCATATATACAAGCACTATATTCATTGTGATTATTTTTTGAGTCAGTGTTATTATTAGAAGGTTTTAATCAATGTAAAGTATTTTGAAATTTTCAAAAGGACAATCTTGAGCAGTTACTATTCCAGTTCCTGCAGATGGGGAGGATTAATCTCTGGAACATGCAGAGAAGCCCTGTCCCCTCAGGTAGGTAGGTGGATTTATTGCCAAGCCTGCATATATCTTTGTTTCTAATAATCCTGTTACATGTGCTCGGATTTGATTTATCCAATTTCTGACTTTGAAATTTTTATTGATTGCATTAAGTCCTCTGACATTTAAAACAGCAATTTTAAGTTTCATTAATAATTTTTTTTCCTTTGAGTTTAGGAATTCATGTCTTCGTACTTTTCTTCCTCGATTTCTACTGCATCTTGAAACAACAGTCCTCTTCATCCACTGCTATAGCCCAATTATATATTTTCTGCCCACTGTGAGGATTCTCTTGTTCAATTCTCACCTTTTTATATCTTCTATCTTGTTTTGGTGGATGCCCTGGTTTGCATCTATATTTAATGTGCATTTCTATTTGGGTAGGCAGATCTGGAGTAATAGCCTCCATCATTTCAGCAGATGTTTTATTAATAATTGTTGACCATGGTATGACTTTGATTGAAATTTTGCATCTTCTATCTACCTGAATCACATATTCAGTTTCAGTCTCAAATGCCATAATTTGCATGTAATCTTTATTTGCACTCTTTGGCTGATTTTTTTGGTCACATTTCATATGGCTTATCTTTGCTGCAATTCTCTTATCCTTTTTTCCATTGTTTAATCTCTCTTGCTCATCGAGCTGAGCTGGCCTTTCCTGGTTTGCCATTTTAAGCTTACTTTGGATGTTATTATTTTGTATGTTGTCCAGTGGCTTATTTTCCACTTTTAAGCCACCTAGTTTATGGTCGCCTCAATGTGTTTGATGTGTTTTATGTTCTTGTCTACCATTGCTTCCATTGTATCTTCTTTATCTGTTTTTTGCTTACTTTGTTTATTATATTGTATGCTATCCAGTTCCTTATTTTTCCCTTTTTTCGTCATTTGGTTCTCGGTTGCCCTCAATGTGTTTGGTGTGTTTTATTTTCTTGTCTGTACTTGTTTTATTTTCTGTGGGTTCAATTATATCTTCTTCATCTGGTTGGTTTATTTCTCCACAATTTTTATTATTTTTTTGCATACTGTCTATATCTATTTTTGATCTTTGGTGTTCATCAGGTGTATCTTCTATTTCAGTTTCAGATTCCAATCTTTGATTGTTATCTTGATTTCCTTTTTTTTGATTGCTTTTTTGATGAGTCTTTATCTGTTTTGGACTGACTTCCATTCTTTTGCCTTCTTTTTCATTGGTTAATTTGTCCTTCTCAAACAGCTGTGATAGTACTGACTGATCAGCAACTTTCAGCAAACTTTGCTTCTTATTTCTTTGTATATCATCTATTTGTTTATCATTTTTTTGCATGTCATCCATCTCTTGGTCACACGCTTCATGTTTGGTGTATTTTCTCTTCTTATCTGGCCTTGGCTGATTTTCTGTTCTTTCCTTTGTATATTCTTTATCTGTCATTTTTGTCCATTTTTTTATATTTTTTTTGCTAATCCTCTATTTCTCGGCCAGTCTCTGGGTGTTTGGGATTTTCTATCTTCATGTCTGTGTTTACTTGATCTTCCAGTTGCTCTGTTGTATATTCTTTAATTAATATTTGCTGTGTTTTTGCTGTTGACTGGTCATTGTTGTTGTGCTTTCTTCCACAGTCTATTGCCAGGTGATCTCTACTTCCACACACAAAACATTGTGGCCTAAGTCCTTTAATTTGTATAGCCAGTATTGCTTCCTGATCCATTATTATGCTTGGGATGTCTTCAGGTCTTATGCCTTCATTCATTTTGATCTTGAAATAAAAACTGTTTGAATAAACTAGTGTAGGCCTGTCTGAGCGATATATTGGCTTCATGTATATCGGTTGCCCAAAGGGTTTTATTAATTTTGTGAAATCATGTATATTATACCCAAAATAGGTATTTTTAATAGTGCCCATGTGATAGTTTTGCATCTCTCTATCTACAATCATAAGAGCATAATTTTTCAAAGTCTTAATTTTTTCTTGAAAATCTATACATTGCATTTCATTAATGAATTCTACCGCCAGATATCTTGAGTTGGTATGCTCTCCTATGGTTGAAACTGAGCTCCACATTTTGTTGTTAGATAACTCTTTATATAGTAATTCCTTTGGAAACTTGTATAAAGAGAGATTGCTATCTGTTGCTGCTAAGATGATTGACTTATTTGAAAAAAATCTCTTAAATGACATGAATAATTTTTTTGGTATGGTTTCATTAAATCTGCGATTTATCTCTTCCACTTCTTCTTTTAACCAAACATTTTGTAAAGGCACATCATTATCATATTGATTCATATTTATATCATTTATTTCATTCAGGTCATCCTGATTGGCCCTTCTAAATCTTGGGGATTTGTTTTGCATTTTGCAAATTTAATTCAGCTATGTTCGCATATGTTGTCTGTGCTCTAATGTTGCTATATATTCATGAAGTCTGATTCACACCAAACTTTATCTTGGATTCTGATGTGGATGCCATATTGACAATATATAGCGTCTGAATAGCGCTTAGAAAAACTAAAAATTATAAGCAATAAATCACTTACTTTGTGAGTAAAAAGTCTGTTTTCCCTGATAGGTGTGAATATTAATTATCTTCAGGTGATATTTTAAGCAACTGTTTTTTGGCAATTCACTATTTTTTATAGACTTTTGTTGGAAACGTTTATCTAATTCATCTAACTAAAGACACAGCAGAACTGCATAGCATTATTATTATTATTATTATTATTATTATTATTATTATTATTATTATTATTATTATGATGATGATGATGATGATGCATTTAATTTTTTTATTAGGATAACTACACAGAAACTTGTGCATTTGAAAAGAAATGGAGCAATGCATATTTTTTTTATAGAAATAGTAAATCAATATGCCTGATGTATCTGGAAATAGAGGACACATTATTAAGAGACACTATTTATCAAAACATTCTGACTACAACAAAATTATTCGGGAAGAAAGTAATATTATATAAAAAATTTAAAAAGGAGTTTATCAAGTACCTGACATGTTTTATAAAAAGTACAAACAAATCAGAAATCTGCAAGAGCAAGTTATTTAAAAAAAATAGAAAATTTGAAACCAATTTCAGGAGGGTAGTTTTTTTAAAGACTGCATCCTAGCTGCCATAGAATTAACCTGTCCAGAACATAAAAACAAATTAAGATGAATTCAAGGCAAATCAGAAAAATTGTCATAAAATGTGGAACTCTCATTAATTGTAATGTTACTTTATTTTTAATTCACAAAAAAATTATGTCCTTTATTTAAAAGGAAAAGTTGGAATTGGCTTGCCAGTAGAAAGAGTTGCCCACCATTAATGGTTAGAAATAAATTAATTAATTTTTTGTTCAGGTATAGACTAATTTTTAAGTTGAAAATTTTATGTGGCCTGCAAATGAGATTATAAATATTCAAATGACCCTTGGCAGAAAAAAGATTCCTCATCCCAGCTTTAAAAGATCGAGAAAGTTTTTTTACTTATGTTTAAAAAGTTCTTCTATATATAGAGGTTCTAAATTGCATGATGTTTGAGCATTAGAAATGTTTGATTAAGCACAGAGCCAATGACAGTATATCATTTGTGATTTTTAAATTGCTGGGTACCTTAGTTGATCCCAAATTTAAACATTTTATTTGTTAAAATATTGCATTTAATGTCATAAATAAAATTTAATTTCTAATATTAGATTCTAGATAAAATAGAAATTTGTATTAAGTTTGTCACTCATATGTAAACTTCGGTGAAATATATGTATACTATAATTTGTTTAATCTAAAAACTGCACTATTCTTTTTCTGTAAAATTATACTGAACTACCTTTTTTATTTATATATTTTTTTTTTCTGTAGATGTCACTGTTGTACAACTACCAAAGATGCCAAGTATTCTTCAGCAGATGAATTTTAACTTGAATTTATTAATAATCTTTTTTTCCCCAAATATGTGTTGTTTTTAACGAACCAAGAGTGAGAAAGGAAATAATTTAAATCTAACAAGACTGTTTTTAATTGAATTTGGCATTGCTTGGCAGCGATCTGTTATTACGTACTGCAATTAGAAAAGGAGTATAAAAGAAGTTACTGTTCTTAAATGTTTTTTTTTTTTCATGTTAAATGTGTATATTTGTAAATTATGTATCATAAAAGGATTAATTGTAATTGAAAGTTTAATGCAAGGAAGGCAATTTTTATAAGAAAACATATATTCTTTTTTGTTTGTTTCTTATCAGCTGATAGAAGTGTTTGTATAATCCGCTATTAAGCCGGTTGTTGCAGGCTTTCCGAAATGGAGTAAATCCATATTGTTGTGGAATCTGATAATTTTTCATATATATATTTCCTAAGTATAGGGTATAAAAAAGAATGTCTGAAAGAATAATTTTTAGAAGGAGTAGATTTTTTTTCTCCTTGTAATTTTATTGAAAAAAAAAAAAAAAATTCTATATAACGTTTAAGATCCACATTGTGGGAATTACCTGCGTCAAAAATAAGCAAACGTCATTATTCTTTAAAGATGAACTTTTTTATACCCAATTATTTTTGTTTTTGAATCTGAAATGTCTTTGCATACCTCTAATTAGAATATAAGCAAATATAAATTACTAGTATCTAAAGACCAGATAATCAACAAATTCTACTAATAAAATATAGTAACTTTGTAATATAATATTAACGAGTGAACATAGTGTTAAATATAAATGTCGATATATATATATGGTACATGAGTGTTGTCTGATTTAGAAAAGTTTGCATAATTTGCTTAACTGACGTGAACACCTATATGTATTCACAGATGCATGCATATAAATTCTATTTTCAGTATTTTATTATGATAAGATTTAAAAATAATAATTATCATTGTTTTGTATTATATAAATTCAAAATCTTGGACATCAAATTTGTTAAATAGCACTGGAAAGAAAAAATGAAGAAAAATGTGTGGGTTTTTTTTTTTTAATATATCTATAAATTAGAAACAATAGCAACAAAAGATTTGTAGATTGATAATAAAGCAGTGCATAATTTTTTTATTATTATTATAAACAGAAAATAAGATATATTTTTTTTAGTTTAGCAACTTTAGCTAATCAGTATGCAAAGTGCAAAATAAGTAATTTAACATATCTAATTATTGTTATTGTAAAGAATCTGATAACAGTTTTATTATAACAGAGGTTTTCTTTGTTATCATTTTGTCCACTATTATTTGGTTTTAAAAATCTGATGAAAAGTTCCTAGTCCTCACTTTTATTTGTATCACACTTCAGTGAAGCTTATTGCTTCTGTATTGGTACCTGTAAAAGAGAAGAAATACTCCCCTCACCACATTAAGGTGTACACCCTATTGTTCAAAATGAGAAGTTTTTTTTCTTTAGCAGGTCTAAATAAAATAATAAGCATTACAAGTGTTCATTCATTCTATTACTCTACTTCAAAATCAACTAATGCAAACTTGGGTAATTAATGAACACTTGAAGCTAGTAACAATCCATTCCCTAGGTAATTTTTTAAATATTAGCCTTCATTTTTGAGGATTACTGGAATTGTGCAGGAAGATCTAGTAGTCATCTTTGTTATATATATATTATTCGAACTAAGAATAACGTATAAATGATATGCTCTAAGATTGTATAATGTAAAAAAACGTAAAAGTTGCTATTGGATATGTTGTGTGCAAGTCAGATGCCAAAGGCCAATGGCAGGAAAACTAACTTGGGAATTTTTTACTGATGTTAGAATAAATAGCTCTGGATTAGATTAATAAAATGTATTACAATTCTTAAGGTAGAAATTGAAAACTTGTGAAAATGACAGGATACTTTGTTTGATATAAGTAAATAAAAATTTAGTTACAGGGTAATACAAAGTCTTTCTTTTTATTGTAAAAACTTTACTGAAGGATTATTTCTACTAAAAATGGCTGTGTTATTAGATGCTAAACAAAATGAAATGTTTTCAACTTATATGATTGCATTGCTATCAGCAGTGCAAAGTTCGGATTCACAGGGATTATGTTTTAAAGTATGTTTACATTGTAGCATTTATATACCTATATAATTATATGTGGATTGCAACAAACTAATGCGTATTATAAACTCTTTAAAATCTGCTTTTTTAATTTAAGTTACTCAATTAAATGATAATTTATAATTGATTTATTAAATGTGAGCCAGTTTTAAAACTGGATCCATTTGAATTTAATTCATTAAAATTTTAGAAATTTTATTTTATTTTTATACTTATTAAATTGCATATTTAATAATACTTGGTTTATATTATGTCAGAAGTGTTTCAAATTATTGCCTTTTTATAATTAATGAAAAGGAGGAGATCAAATTTAAATACTTTTAACAGAAATAGTAAGCATTTTTAATTACTTCATGTCATGATTTCAAATATCTTTAATGAACTGATTTTAAAAAACCTAAAAGCATTTATTTTTAGATTATTTTAATTTATGAATAAATACTTAACTTTTCTTAATTTGCTATTTACTACCATCTCATCTTTATTGATTATGTACTGCATGACTCATAGCAGAGATAAAGTGGTGGATGGGACTCTAGGTTCATGGATAGCAACTCCAACGCAATAGCTTTTAGTGCTCAAACTTCTTGCTAAGTCCCAAGCAATAAATTATTTGATTATTTTTATCCTGAATAGTTTAATGCAATTGTAGAATGGCAGTCTCTGGAACTCAGAGTTCTTAGGTCGATGATCCAGCTCTATCATTTCTAATGCTCAAAGTTTTTATGAATTCTCAAGCAGTAAACCATTTGATTATAGATATTATTGATTACACAAGCTTACAATAGATAGCAGCACCAAAATAGAATAAATAAAATTTTGCTATTGGAAAGCATTATATATGTTGAAATCGTATAATATTCTGTTTGTTTTTATTTTTTTATATATATTCTTCTACTTAGGCAGTTTTTAAATTGAAATATGAATACAATTTTTGACATTTTCATAAATATATTTTTTAAAAATAAAGAAGTAAATAATACCATTTCTTCCTCTGCATGTGCTATTATGAGTGATGAGATCACAACCTGCCTATATATTGGCACTCAAACAGTATCGTTCCATTGGAAAAGAAAATAGTTTCTATTTATTAATCAATAACAGTCAGATATTTGGCTTGATTATTGGGTCAATTATCTTAAAATATATCCCAAATGCTTAGAAAATTTATTACTTATCTTTCTGAAAACGTTTTGGCTCCTCTCTAAGGCAAAGTAAAATCAAGTTAGAAAGTATTTCTCTTTCTTGGAAATTTTCATTTTTAAATTACCAATGAAAAATGTTTTTAAAAAACTAAAGTGAAGTTATTAAGCAGTACTTGTCAACTTTGTATCAATCTTATGAGTTAAATAGTGTAGTATTTACATGTGTTATAATCTCTTCCTGAAGGTAGGTTTGATAATACTAGGCAACAGGGTATTGTGACGAAATGATAGTATTTGATTATCATTGATGATAGATTGCCATTACTTGCCATCCTTTTGATATAATTTATTATGTCAACATAATTTTAGAGTTTATTTTAAATTTAATTCTTCATTAAAATCTCATCATTAGCAAATGGAAAACTTTTGCAAGTTTTTAAAAAAGCTTTACAATCATACTTTTTGTGATTTATGAAAAAATATAAATATGTACATCTCTGTAGAATTTTTTGTTGTTATTGTTTTATTTTAGATATTTAGAAATTACTATTTGTTAGAAAGTTTATAGGCTGGCTCTCTGCTTGCCATCATTTTTTATTTATTCTATTATAAATCAGACGATTTTTTTAAAAAAACACAAAATACCTTTAAGAAAAAAATATCAGACTTCATGCAATAATCCATTTACAGGTTTTATGTCCAAGATTGAAAAACACATTATTTTTGGGGGAAGAAATATGTTTTGGAATGTAATAAATATTTTGATGAAAAAATATCAGGTTCATTGAAACTTGTTTTATATTAAAACAAGATGTCTCCTATGATCATTTTAATTGGATTAATAAATATCCATATTAGGCACATATTGTGCATTTTATTAAGGGAATAATTGTCATACAAAGAAATGAAAACTGTAATGGAAATACCTTGTATATTTTAATTTTTTTTTTTTAAATAAAATGTTTGATTTAAAATACTGTTTATATATATATACAGGGATAAAACATGAACTAATGTTTATCCCTTATATAATATATATTCGAGTCTTAGTTTTATATATATATTTAAAATTATGTTGTTTTTATTATTATTTTATAAAATTTCTTTCTTTTTTTTTTTTAAAGAAAAAAATGTGTTTAGATAATTTGACCATTTGTTTTAATCACTGATTTTAAAAACATATCATATGGATCAGGACCTTGCTAATCCATTTTGAATTCCATTTTTAAAGATTTAAATGAAATTCTTATCAGACTATCAAAAAAATAAAACAATTCTGTATGGGGGAACTTTAAAATATTTTAGATTTTATTTGCATTTGTTTGAAATAATTTTCCAATTCTACCAGTAAATAAAATAGAACAGGTATCAAATAGTTTTTAAAAAGTGTTACTATAATAATTTAATATAATGCATTTTTTTCTAAAGTCAAGTATGTATGTCTTAACGATATGGTGCTATGATCAAGCAATAACATTTTGTCATCAGTGGCTAAAATGTCATTATATGTTATTAATTCAAGACATCATAATATTTAAATTAAATCTTGAAATTTAATAATAAGCTTTATATTTACAGCTACAATATATATATATATATGTGCTCTTAATTAAAATATATTTATTCATGTAATAATTAATATCATATTGATCAACTTAAATCTCCAATAGGTAACTAAAACATGCTGCTCATTTTTACTTCTCTGAGCTATACACTATCATTAATTATATTGTGTTATTAAGAAAATATACTTAACACTTTACCCCCCCCCCTTTTCCGGCCCTGATATCTTTCTCTATCTGCCATTACTTAAAATTGTAATACAATCTGTCTATTTTCATTTTATATGAAAGGAGGGGTGGAAAATACATTTGATGTCATTTACAAAAACTAGTAATAAGTCAGATTTTTATACATTATTATTGTAATAACAAATTTTATTTCATCTTTACTTTGTAATTAATATAGGCTGTTGCGGTTGCAGTGAAACTTTTATATAATAATTTGTAGGCTTTGGGCCCAGAAAGCCTTAGTCTGCATAAATTATAATATAGAAAAGCCTACAAATTATTATATAAAAGTTTCACTGCAAAGCAGCAGCGTATTATTAAATACATTATTATTATATAAAAATTAACTATTGAAGAATATATATGCAAATCAAAATTTGCTTCCGATAATTTACAAGTCCATCCATATTATTTTTTATAAGATATTGAATAAAATAAAATATTAGAAACAGAAATCAAAAGGAGTTTTAATTAATTTGAGGTAGTGGCGGACTGAAAGGCTCATGGATCACAGCCAATTGTGTCGCATCAGGCATTCAAATTTCTTTCTTATGAACTTCTAAGCTATAAAACATTCAATTATATATTTATATAATAATGAGCTTAAATACTCTCATTCATAATAATATATTTGTATGTATATATATGCAAATGTTTTAATCTTATAAAATAAAGTGAAAAAAAAAGTATTTAAATTATCTTTAAATTTTGTAGATAGACTCTTCTAATTGCTTAAATTACTTTAAATATTTTTTAAATCGTTATGTAAATAATAATACAATCTGGTAAAGATTGGATTAGTGTAATGTTTTTCCCTGAATACATTGCAATCTAAAAATAATATTTTTAAAAAATGGGTATCTTTTTTTTTTTTTAAGAATTCCTGAGTGGTTTGTCAGACAGAGCGATAAGTTAATAGTTTCCATATGGTTTTGATTTCAGTTATTTGACTCCAAGCCTGTTTTAATTTATTTTTACTAGAGGGCGTCCAGTTACGATATGTTTTCGAACTATAGAGAAATAGAAAAGGAAAATACAGCTCTCTTTTACAAAAGATAAGAATATAGGCAGCAGAAAAGTAGTCGAATAGTAGACATGGTAATAAAGTCTTCATTTTGAAATTTAATAAATCGATGCGAGATGAATTCAGAGAATTTATATTAACGTTGTGTTAACTATGTTTTAAAATGTTTAAAGAAAGATTTGAAACAATCTAATTTTCATTGGATAAAATAAGAAATATCAAAATTTAGCATTCGAAAGAGTAATTCGGTTTTCATTAGGATAAAATAAATAGTATAACAAATAAGGCAATTAATATTTTTTCAAAAAAAATAGATTGAAATAAAAACAATTAAAAACTGAATTTTATGCATAATTAAAGAAAGACAAAAATTAATAGATTTTGTTTCAATAAAGTTCATTTGACAAACTAATTTATATAGTAGAAATAGAAATGAGAATATCTGACCAGGAATAAACCATTTATTAAATTAATGTAAAAAATCTAAATGATATAAAACAAAAATTTGGTACTAAAAAGATTTTTCTTTCTATGGAGTAGAAATAATACATTTCACTAAATATAAAGGAGGTACAACACAGAATATTAAAATGTATGATGTTTAAAAGGCAATTAATTATCTGTTGGCATAAACTGGAAAGAAAAGTTGAAATTATTTGAGGGAAAACAAAAATAAATGGAATTGAATATTAGATGTTGGAGATGGCAATTGTTAAATCACCCAAAGAATAACAACAACAAAAATTAACTATATGGATATCTGAGCTCTAAGGTGAAAGTCATATAAATACCAGCTTAGAAACAGGTCTAGAATAACTTAAAGGAAAATTACAGATGAAGATTTTTGGAAACTTGTGAAGATAATATCAAAACGATATAATATCCAGTTGTTAGGAGAAAATTTGCTGCAGCTACATGTCTTGGATACTTTTACGATTTTTTAACAATCAGGTGAAAATCTTGTAAAATATTTGTATTAAACTTATAGCTCCAGCAAAGTTAATAAATTGTCATTATATTTTCATTTCAAAAGGCTTTATTAACAACATTCGATTGCAATTAGATAACTTAAATAGATATCTTTATATTTAGAATGAACCATTTCTACATTAATTATTGGTTATTTGTTTTCTTCACTGTCAGTTTCTAAAACATTGAATTAATTCATAAATAGATGTCAAAATAAGGTTTTAAACGAAGTTAAAATAATATTTATTAAAATGAGGATTTTAGATTAAAAATATTCTTAAAGAGGTAGAAAAATAAGAGTGAAAAAAAGATCAAGCAAACAAAAATTAATAGATGATTTCAAAAATCAAAATGTAAGATAAAAAAAAGAAAGAGCCTTTTTACATATCCATCAACCAGAATTGGTATTATTACAAGTTTATTTTTTTCTATGATCACATTGTTATAATGCTGTTTGTAGACTTCTTTAAAATTCAAGTTTTTTTTAGTAGTCTTGAAATAAGCTAATATCTAAAATTCTAACTCCCAAATTAACTGCTATGTTAGTTTGATTTATTACCAGCAAAGCTCCTATCAGGGTAAAGGCCTCCGAAGTTTTCACCTGTCATAAAAAAAACTGACATGATAGTGGTGCATCAAAAACAATCAAATTTTTAAAATTCAAAAATATTTTGCTTTGCTTTTTTGCTGCATTAAAAATTTTATAGCATTTTAAAATAATTTAAAAATACAATTTTTAGTCTCAAAGTACAAAGACCCCAGTTTTAATATTTTTCCTAAATTTATGCCTTATATTATAATTTAAAAGTTTTATATACTTTCATTTGTAGTGTAATTAAGATTATAGAAATCAGCATATAGTTTTGAAACCTAACCTGAAAATAACTAAAATTATGATGGAGATTTTAAATTCTTTGTTGAAATAAGCATTTTTCTTTCCATATTGCAGATGATATTTTATGCTGGGTGGATAGTTATAATATAATGGAGTGCAAGACATGGAAAACAAAAAAAAAATTGATACGGTGAAAATAATAGATGAATTTCTCAATCACAGAGTTTAGAAAATAGCTTATACTTAAAACTAGAATGTGCAAATGACTAAAGAGTTTTTCAACTGCAGAGTTTAGAAATACAAGTAATTAAATTTAAAAAGTATACGCTTATGTAAGCTTTTATTCGAATATATATATATATTCTGGATAACCCGCAGAATATGGCATTAGCATGATGAATAGTTTTTGTTAACTAATGTGAGTTGCTGTTTTCAATGTGTTCTTGAGTAAAATGTAATTTATATTGGAAATATATTACTAATTTAAATTTTATTTTTAAATGTAGTAGGTAGAGGACTTTACAATCTGTGCCAATTGGCAAAGCTATTTCCATAAAAATGCATCTGATTGTGGGTGAGGGGTCATTTGTCTTTCCCTGGTATCTTTGTTCATTTATTTAAAGAATATTAATTGGTAAATTTACAAATTTATGTTTACTTTTCTAATGTTTCTTTTATGTGTTCAAAATATATTATATGAAGTATTATTCTTCAAAATACTTCAGCCTTTTATATCCATTTTATTAAATTTGCGAATATCATAAACTAATCACTCAAAAAATTACCTAATTTTATTTCTTATGACTAATAGATTAGCATTGATACAAGAGAGTGTTATTTGAAAGTTTAATAAAGTGATTCTAAAAAGTCTGGTTTTGTATAAGATTTTTATCGTATGTAATTTGAAGATTATTACTTCATAAATATTATATTTAATAGACGCGCGTTTTGCTTTCCAACTGTCAATCATAATTTATCATTTGCATTATATCTATGGCCCAATTTTGCATTTGTTGAAAATATTCTTTTCAAACTTTTCGATCCACTTTTTAATCAATTTTCTAATAGCATGACCATTATCTTTATTGTAATAAGTAAGCCTCGAATCATCTTTTTTGTATATTATAAAATTTATAAGAGCAAATAGATGTTGTTGTTATTTATCATAAGAAATACATGTAGAAAGATGTCTTTCCATGCAGTTTTGCTTACTATTTATTTAGAGAAATTACTAAATGAATCGTCTCTCTGTGAAGAATGGGCTTAGTAATAAAACGCAGATCTAACGTTAACTTGGAATAAGTTTGAGACAAAGTTAGTAAAATGAATAAAAGTTCAAGATTGGTCAGCAAAGTATCTAATAGTTGATAGAAATTAAAATAATTTCAGTGATTATGCTTATTCTGCTAATCTAATCTTTGGAGTTATAGTGTTTACTTATTATTATTTTAGAATAGTATTATAAAGAGTGGGCATTGAAGAATTAATAAAAAGAGCAAAGATTAGAGACAACTTGCCGATCTAGAAGAGAATGAAAAATATATAATAATAGGACATTATTAAAAATATAAAGAAATTGAAAAAAGAAAATGAAGGAAGATCATTATTGAAAAAATAAATTGGCTTTGATGTATACTTAAATATAACGGAATTATGAATAGAGAGAGGACATAGCAAGAGGAAAAAAACGAAGGCCTTAAGAAACGAGGTAGCTCATCAAATAATAGTGATACTGGAAAATATGATCTGGGATTTATCTTTAATATATCTTTTCGGAAGAGTCTAAAGTAAAAATTTAAAATTGATTTAATCGTCAGGAAAACCTGCATTTAAAGGCACTAATCATGTACATATATGCTAGACATTATTTACAATAAATGACATGGTATAGAATAATTAAAACATTTAAAATTGTATGTAAACTTAAAAAAATATTCTCTGTATTATCTTTATATTTTGTCCACAATTTTAAATGATGCACCTGTAATGATAAGAGTTAAATGCTTGATCATAGAAGTTATTTTCTACACTACCTGGATTAAGGGCTCAATCAGTAGGTGTGTGTGTGTATTTAAATGATTAGCAAGGTTCACTGGGTTATTCTAATTTTGGCCATTGTTGATGTTTTGTTTTTTTTTCTAAATTTTTTTTTTTAAATCATTGTTTTTATATTTATAAAAACTTAGAAACTCTTATCTATATTTTACAGACATCTGATTGGCCATTACAATGTGCAATGTAATTATTTTATATTTGTATTTTACCCTTTTTTTTTTTTTTACCACTAACAGGAATAATCTTTAAATCTAAAAAATGTAGAATTGATTTACTAATGAAAATAACTTTTCCTAAAATATAGCTGAGATTAATTTATTTGTGTTCAATATGAAATTAACTTTGGGTGTATACTATATATATCATAATTGAATTCTCCATTTTTGCTTCTAAATGGCAGTTGCATTTTAAAAAATTAAAAATGAATGTACTTAATTTACTTATTTTAGTTTTGGCACACTGTTATATTTTTTAAATATTTCTAAGATGTCCAAAAAAGAAGTAGGTGTAAGATATTTTAAATATCAGGAAGACTATTAATCAGTCCAAACTATGATATATTAAATAAAGTATTTTGGAAAATGCAATACAGAAGAATGGATTTTTTTATACAGATTTTTAAATTCTCTTCTATCAATTGCAATGAAAAATGTTCTTTTCTATTGTAAATATGCTATTTGTAAATATCACTTTTTTATAAGACTGAAAAAAATATAAACAAAAATGAAAATTGCAAGCTAAAAATAGAGAAAATGCAGATAATTAATGCCAATATTTTTATTTAAGAGTAAGGATTGTAATCCCCAAAATATTATTGTCTTAAAATTTAAATAAATTAAAATATTTATTTGTTTTTTTTTTAAAAAAAAAAATATATATGCACTGCCTTTACGATATGCAGGGATTATCATTTTATATGTATATAGTATATATAAATTATTATTAGACTATATGTAGTAAGTTGGCAACAGTAACTGATATAAATCACTGAAAAGTGTCTCAGTGTTTGTTTTTTTATAATTTTAATAATAAGATCATATAAAATCTTTCATCATCATTATTTTTAAAAAGGTTGCATATCAATGTTTTATGTGTAATCATAAAAATCATTAAGGTCTATTTTATAAATTATTTATATTTTTATAAGAATTTGCATTATTGATATTATTTTTTTATTGTAAAAAATATATGCTAAAAATAAATTTAAAAAATACTTAAAATAATTGCTATCTAAATAATAACTATAATAATCACTTTACCTACCAAATTTTCTTGAAAATAAGACCTGGTCTTATATTAATTTTTGCTCCAATAGACACTGTAGAGCTTATTTTCAGGGAATATCTTATTTTTCTATGTACAAAAATGTACATTTATTTAAGTACTTCTTTTCTTTACAGAAAGCTGTAAGATTTTTATCCCATGATTCCTCCACAATTCATTTCTTGTACTCACTGGAATATCTTTTTTTTTGCACTCATCTTAGCTGATGATCAAAATATTATTCCATTTAAATTTACTATTAAATCAAGTATAGGGGATTTGAAATCAGATTTTTAAGCACCCTTCAACTATCCACACTATCTCATACAACTGATGCACATAACCACACACATAGAAAAGATAAATAATCACCAATATATGTATTTCATGCTAAACCAACACTCATCAGTTGGTCCAGATTATCATCTTCCACACATATATATAATCAGTGCTCAGTTTTATATTAAGATAGCAAATCTTCATACTTTAATGGACAGGCTTCAATCCACCCCAACTTCCAACTTTTAAGCCATCCATATCATTGAAAATCTGATGATGAAAACCCAAATCCCATGCTGATGCCAATATTATTGCTATACCCAAGTTGACCTCAAGTCACTCTGACCCTTCATTTACAATTAAGCTCCCAGGTTTGTGAAGAGCACCTGGTATTCAAATATTTATTAAATCAAGTGTTAATTGAAGACTCGTGAAACAAGAGTGATAACAAAATGATTATAATTAAGAATGATTTGTCCACACAAAAGCAGCAAAAAAATGCATGCACAAAAATTCAGAAAATATTTCTGTATTTCACAAATGTGCATTAAGCATGTTCATTATAACAGATAGCATATTGATAATAACGAATATTCATATATGATAACTATGTCCAATTATCAAGTGCATACATTGTAAACACTTTCCAAATTGTTCATAATATTCTTGCTTGGGTTTTCTTTTTAAAAACATTTTTTAGAAGAAAAATTGATAATTTAATTTAAGCTAAACTTTGATTATTAAAATCACCCATTATTTAAATTTTTTTTAAGAGGAAAAAAATGTTTAAGAAATCAAAATGATTTTTTTGTATTTCTTAAATAGTTAAAAGCTACCACGATGAATCTAAAAACTAAATCAAACATTCTAAATTTAAGTTTTAAATATAAATAAGCACCTAAAAATACATAAATGGGTACTCATTTTATAGCTAAAGATGCGTTCTATGGGGTGGTTTTCGCGCTAAAACACATGAAAATGCTGTTTCTGCGGCTGACACATTCGAACCCGCGTTTTCTATAATACAACTTTTTTGTTGTGCTACAGAATGCATGTCGCGTCGCAGTACAGCATATATGTCTCATTGCAGCAAATACATTTTCCGAATTCGCACAGTTTATAAAGTAGTTACGGCTTGATGAGAGAGTTTGTATTTGAATTGGATGGAAATGTTGTTTTCATTGGATTTTTATTTTATTTTAAAGTATTGAAATGTTCAGAATTTTTAAAGTAATAATTCTAAGACTTTTTACAATGAACTCTGTTGAAGATTTAGTTGGGGAAATGTTAAATATCTATGTTTTTAGTGAGTTGCAATTAGGTAACGCGTCAAGTAATGTACTGTTCGTAACATTCCACGAGACAAAGAAGATTCAAAGAAGATTCTACCATGTATATATTTTTGAATTAAAAAAGAGCGGTACCAAAAAAATATCCAGTAAGAAAAGTACAAATATACACGATTTTTTGTAAATTTCATAAAAAGCAAATATTATAAACATGTTTAATAAGTAAAGAAGACATTTATATGTGTTTGTTGTTGTTTAAAAAAGTTTGAGTTTTTTTCTTTTGTCCGAGTACAGTTACGATTTTGAATTATTTTATTTTAGCATTACAAACAACAGAACCCTAAAACTAACCGTAACAACTTTTACTTTTTATTGTCATTCTATTTGAAGTAAAAAATAGCCGTAATATCTCTTTGTCTGTAAAAAATAAAAAAAGAAATTTTACTTTTTATTATGATTATTATTTTTTAGTTAAACAACAAAAAAAGTCGTAACACAATAAAATATTCAATAGAAAATTGATAAAAAAAAAAGCCGTAACACAATTAAAAAAATATACGATAGAAAAAACCACGAATCAAATTGTAATTTGTTGATTTTATTTTACATTTATTATTATCATTTAAATTGTATACGTTAATAAAAAATAATATTTATAAAAGACGATTTTGTTTTGTTTTTATTTTCACATTACAAAAAAGCACAGCAAAATTATTATAATCAATGGCCTGGGAATGGTCACATTTTATAGTTTTAGCGTGAAAACGACGCCATCCAACAGCATCTTTATTTATAAGACAAGCACCCATAAATGAAATTATAAATTGTCCAATATATTGGCTCTTGGTAGATAAAATTTTAAATTTGTTAAATCGTTCATAAAAATCAATAAATTGGTTAGCTGAAATACAAGGTGTTGCTGAAAGGAAATTGTTTCTCTATACTGGTAGAATTACGTTTGTCGAAAATTATTAACAGAAAAAGACATATAATTTATATTACCATTTATTTAAAGCATTAATATCAATAATATTGTTTATTTATACATCCATTACTTTATAATTCAATATGCCCTTCATGTGTTTTGGTGGGCGAGCAAAAGCCATCTATCTGGCTGATGATCTTAAACAGAGTTTATATTTGGGGTAGGGCTTATTTTCTGATTAGGTCTTATTTTTGAGAGAAATATATGTACTCAATGCATGAAATTTGTTTATTTTTTACATGTTTAATGGTTTTTTTGCTAAACATAATTTAAACTCTGAGGAAGTCTGTTCAAACATCAAAACAGCTTATAGTTGAAAAAATAAATTACATGCATTAAATGCATTTGGGAAGTGATTATTATTGTTATTTCTTATATTTCCTATGACGAAATGAAGTACATGCAAAAAAAGTAGAATTGTTTTACTATAATTATTTCAAGTATTTTAAAGAACTTAATACTTTGCATTAGAGCCATAAATGTGCAAAGAAAAAAATATACTCAAAAATAATTGCTGTTTAAAGCAACTTAGTATTTTAAAATGATTCAAATTGTTTTTTTTTTTCTTTATTCAATATTTTTCAATAACTTTTATCATCCCTTTATAATTTACCTTGCAGTATGAATCAATATCATTTTAAATTCAAAACTGTACTAATATTTCTGTAGTGCTGAAAGCCATATTGGTCTTAACATCATTAATTTATTTCATATAAAAGTATTCTAAATGAATTACAGTAAAAATAATTATATATTTAATAAATGCAAATATCTCTGGCTAATAAATAAACAGTAGTGATATTTTTTAATGAAAAATAAAATGTAGTGTTTTCAGTTGTGCCATTGGACAAATGAAGGAAAATGTTAAAACAAAAAGTACAATCTAATATTTCTTAAGTGGTTTACAAAACAGGAAGTTTAATATCTGTTGCTCAACTTTTCTAGATAGTCTATACTAATTGTATATTAGAATTATTTATATTTTACATTTTTCTCAGCTTTATTTTTTCCTGTAGAATGAAGTGAGCTTGAAACTTAGTTTGCAATAGTCTGTGTCTCTGTCAATAATGTTGCCTGAATCATGCGCTAGCAGTCACTTTGTTATAACAGTCTTTAGACTTCAGTACAATTCTGATTCATTCTGTATTTTTTAGTTGCTCTTGTAGCCAGTGGTATATTAATCCACTGTACATTTGTCTCCCAACTCCCTGAATGATAAATCTCATTGAAATTACAGTGTGAAATAAATATTTTAAAAATAACTTCTATTTACTTGTTTATTTATTCAAATAATCTAAGTTTAATGCAGACAATATATTTAATCTTTGTTTTTGCTGATTTGTCCACACAAACAGATAACTATATCAAAAACTATCACATAACTTCTGCTTTTACATGGTTACTGAGTAATAATAACTTCTATATTCTTTCTCATTTCATTTTAGAATATGACTCATCAAATCAGGGTATTAGATGGCAATGTAATCAAAGCCTGCAATTGTCTTAGCATATGGTATTCATTAAGCAACAAAATAGTATTTAATCTGAAACCACAGATCTTCCAAATAGTTCATATTGTCCTGAATTAAGTATCCTAAGTATATTAATGCACTTGAAATTTCAAATCATTGCACTGTATAACATTAACTTATGCTTAGATGAAAGAATAGTAAAGATGAGTAAGAATAATGTGCAAGCTTTGATTGCAAATTATCTAACGTTCTGATTTGTTGATTCATCTTAAATTATAAATAGCTTAACTATATAACAATGCATTATGATTAAAAAATATTTTAGTATACATGGTAGTCTTTGTTGATATAATAACCCCCCCCCCAAATCATGTGATTCCAGCTTTACACAAAGACAGAAATGGAGTGGAATAAGTAGAATTTGTTCCTAAAAAGCATTGTGAATGTTTTCTTATTTGTTTATTTTATGTTAATCTTACCCACAGAATAAAGATTCTTCAGAACTGTGGATACTTAAAATATATTGATATTAAATGGTTACCAGATCTATACAAATAGTTGCAATTTGACTGAATCAACTATCTATGGATTACTGAAATTTATCAATAGATCGCAGAACTGGAGTTTAGTGTTGGCTGCTGAAAAATTATCAACTTAATTAAAAGCTTTATAAATATTTTACATGCTTACTAATAATTTACTATATGTTATTTGTAGCAAGATTCATGTGTGTGTATGTGTTTATTTTGTTTGGTTATGTTATATCTTATATTGAAATTGTGAGATACTACAATTTTTATTAACAGACAGTGGATTGCAAATATTTCAATTACTTTTATTGCCAAAAGACTTTTCAAGTCATAAAACTTGCTTTTAAGCAGATCACTTATGTATTTTATAATGCATAGTATACTCATAATTTTTCTAATAATATGTTTACAATTGCATTCTTTTTACAGATATCAGTCCTCCATTTATAAACACCTTACAATTCACTTTCTTTCTGCTCTATTCTCTGCCTTTCCCTACAATGAATGTAATCGTTATCTTATAATTTGTTTTATCTTTTGACAGTGTCTTCTAATATTTTATTTTACAATTCTGTTCTAAACATGTTCAGACTTGTTTTTTTCCTTTAATAATAAATTTCCTCTTACATTATTTTCATCTTTTCTGTATTTTTGTTATTCTTCCAGATTCTCCTATCTCTCTTTCTCAATATTTCTTATATTCACATTTCAAAGATTTTCAAATACTTTTGAGGAGCTAGATTATTCGGTAATTGTGAATTCCTGATTTTTTTTTCTTCATGCTTGAAATTATTGAAGGTCACATAGCAAACAAAATTGATTCAGTGACAATATGGAAAAGTACTCATTATGATTTGTCATATTTCATTCATCTCCCTCTTAATTATTTTCATTAAAATTTAGCTCACCAAAAACTATATTGTATATAAGAAAACTATTTCAAAATATTAATAATCATAATTTATATTTTCCTAATGCTTCCCAAATAAAAAAGCTCATTCATTAATAAAAGCGAACAATTTTGTGGCCTGCTCTATTATTAGTAAAGTATAAAGTTATTTTAATTGTTTTTTAAATTTTTTTTTAATTTGTTACTTACAACAGTGCAAAGTGAAGTATTTCTTAATAAAAGTTCAGTTTGAGAATAAATGATCTGAGTTCATTAGGCAGAATGAAATCACTCCGATTATATATCTTGAAAAGATTACTGCTTTCTACATATATTTGATAAACCAATACTTGTATAAAAAACACTTAGCTTTTAAAAAAAAAACTGGAATGTATTAAAATTTCTAAATAAAAAGCATTCCAAAGCTCAGACTGCTTAGCATATAAGAGAGGAAAAGATATATGGGTCTAAAGAAGTAGATTATGCATGTTCCAATTAACATAAGTTCTATTGGGAAAAATAAGAATATTGGGTAGACATGAAAAAATTAAAGAAGCTGCAGCCCTAAGTCAATCTAATGTGACAATCTATATAAACCATTCATTAATTTTGTCATTAAAAAAATATATGGAAAAATCGGGAAGACTCGCATAGATAAGTATATTAAATTTCTACTGTCTTGTTTTTGATAGAATAGTCTTGTTAGTTAGAACATCACAAATTTCATATTCATGAATCTTATTCTATCTTCATTCTTAGGCCAGTAACTTTAAAAAGCAAAGAGAAAAATTTAAAAACATGTTCTGTACTATTGTCAAAATATTTGAATAGTTTGGGAATAGCCTAACTGTTTAGAGTCTTTAAATTTTATATTCAGAAATCTAAAACTTATTAGTTTAATCTTCATTCTGTCACTGTTTATACGAGCAATATTTGAAGAGAAAAGAATAATAATTGAATGTTTTCTATACTAAAGTGTTATTACCAATAACCAGGAATTTTTTTTAATAAGAAAAAAATGTCGGAACAAATTTCTTGTTAAGTGTTTTACTAAAAATTAAATTCAAATATTTAAATAAAATTTAAAGCAGCTTTTCCAATGTTATGAAGAAAATAAAAAAATTAAAATTTATCATAATTTTTATTTATTTTAGACATATCAAATTTAAATAAACAAATATTAATATAAACTGATAACTAAATGTAAAATGAAATTGTAAAACTTTATATAATTGATAGTGATTTCCAAAGTTGTGTCCAATTCTCGTCTGACAAATTGTCTCAATTCATTGTCTCAATGTTAGTGTCTATGGCCGAATGATGTATTAATAACCACAACAATAAATTTTGAAGGATCAAAAAGTGTCAAAGGTGGTCTGACGAGTTTGATGAACAAAAGTGCCAAAACTGATTTGATCTTTAATGAATATCTTATTGGAGTAATAATTAGATTCATTTGTGAAAACCTATGTTCACATTCACTTTAAGAAATGGGAATAGAATTTGAGTAATATATCAAAAACAATAGTTTTTCAGGATATCAAAAATGTATTCTCGAAATTCATGGATCATTTCTCTTTTCTTTAGTTGTAGTCTGATTGACATGTTTCCAATTTCCATCTCTCCAAATGTCAACTAAATATCAATATCTTCAAGCCAATATTTTTGGTCAAGTATGCAAGCCCAATGTGCAAACTTAACATTTTTGCTATCTAGCATTCTTTTTTCCATTGACTCTTCAAATATGGTATTACTTCTGTGAGAAGTGAAACTCTACAAAAATGCAAATCATGTGCAGCAGCTACAGCATATTTATGAAAGGATCCAAAATTCTGTTTACTTTCTTCAAAAACTTGAACTAGTGCATTTATTTTTTGATTTGCAACTTAGTTCTGACAATCTTTGGAGAATATCGCACACCAATGCTAGGTCAAATAAAAAGACTGTAAATATTATGTTTTATTTAAGCCATTGTAAGTATATGTAGGATCATTCATTGCTTGTTCAAATGCAAAAGAGATTCAAAATTATTCCACATGGCCAAAACTGAATGAAAACTAGATACCACCCATCTAGTACTTAAAACTTCCAATTTTTCACAATTCAATGCCTAATAGATTCTGCACATTTATGTATTATTTTTTGGTGATGCATGGTATAAAACAAAGTTTATCAATAAATGATGTGAATCTATTGATTCCTGAAATATTCTTTACAATATCACTAACAATTCTAATCTATGATCAGCACAATGCCAAACTACAATGGAAGGAAATTCTTGTGTCAGCAATTCTTTCACTCCACTTTTACATCCTAACATCACATGCTATGAAATTAAATCTTTTTTTAAATAATCCCATCATTCCATAAAATTTTAAATAATCTGTCATCCCATAAAATTTAAGACATCGGAGTAAGGATTCAAATATTCCTTTTGCTGCTACATTTTCAAATTCGATCAAGTCTAAAAATAAATTAATTGGTGAATTCATATCAAGTGTCCATACAGCATCGAATAAACACAAGGGTAATTTTTTTGCTTACGGTAGTTGATTCATCAATTATCAATGAAATTATATTTTTCAATTAAACAATTTGTTTAAATACATTTTTTCTCATTTCTCATCACTTATATGACTTATGATATTAATGCATTTGTTGAATGAAGAAAACAACCCATTTCAATTCCACTCAGTTCATGCAGATCAATTTCACTTTTAAAGTAGAGAATGATTGATTTTCCGTTGCTACTTTATATGCAGTTTGAAAAATTTTTGCTGATATTACTTCTTCACAAGATAATAATTTTAAAAAAATAGTTTTCAATTTTCTTTTTTTTACCTTCAAAAATAATTTTTAACACTAGTTTGTGTACAACAAATTCTCTGTGATTGAAAATTTTTTTTCAAAGTAACCTCAATTATAACTTCCTATCTTTCCCAGAATAGTTATTTTATTGAGGCCCATTCTTTGGAAATGTTCAATCCCATTGTCTCTTCAGTTTCAAGAGTTCTAATGTTTCTGCAAGGTGCAGCCAAGTTTAATTTTGTGTATGTTCAACCATTTATTTCTTGAGCAAAAAAAATTTTTTTTATCCAATGACCAGCAATTTGGCCAATAGTTGTGAATTCGGCATTGCATCTCAAGATTTGCTTGAGATGATTCAGGAACATCAACTTGCACCAATATTTCCATATTTTCTGTTATCATTTTGGACTTTTTATTAGTGGGACTGAGTCAAAAAGTAACTGAAAATGTATTTCATTTTTAAACTTACAATAAACTTTTACACTAAAAAATAAATAAAAATAACGTCAAATTTGCACAAAAATAAAGAAATTAAATATGCAAGTAATGATCATTATGTGTGTATGAGGATATAACTTTGCAGAATTTAACCACAAAAAAATATACCAAAAACGTGCTTTAACATTTAAATAAGTTTAATAAATATACATACATGGATTAATATTTGGAATATAAAGTTTACAACAAAATTAAGGAATCTCATTTAGACACCTGTGGTTATCCTTCATTTACATTTCATTTATACCAATATTTCCCATCCTGACCCCTTGAAGAACAGCCACTACATGCTTTGGTTAACATGAACTATCTGATGGTTTAATAGACCTCCTTGTTATATATGATGTGTATGCGACAAAAGAAAGATAAATGTTTAACATGTAAAAAAAAAAAAATATTTTAAAAGATATTACTAATTAACATGAATTTTGAAATAAATAATCAACAAATGTGTATATATTGTACATATATAAATATGTAGTTGACACATATCTTAGGTAACATCTTACCTTATCTTTCATTTTCAATGATCAGATTACTTTATATTTAAGATTATATCTTATAAACTTTATCTACCCATAGTACTGACCTTATCTTTATTGTGAATTTCATAAATTTAAGTTATTTCATCCTATATTAAAATAAAGGAAATAAATTATTGCATTTAACATATGAATAATTAATTAATGATGACATCAACTTTGTAGATAGACTTCACAATTCATGTGAATGATGTTCTGATGGCTTATCTTCATAATCCATGAGAATTCCTTTATGCATAGCTTGGAACTCAAATATCTGATGGAAAACCTTTGAATTGAAGTTTTGAAACAAGGAGAAAGAAAAAAATTTTTAGGGATCATTCCATTGTTTATCAATCCAGATGAATTGAGATAAGACAATTCCGTGTTGGCCTTGACAATTTCTAGCTCCATGAATGATGACTTTCCTTCCACGAAAGTTCCCTTCTGCAATTAGCAATGCATGATTGGTTTTGCCAGTAATATATAAAATCTTTTTAGATGAAATTAATTGAAACTATGTTAATATTTCTTCTGCTATCATGTTTTAATTTTAACATCGAAAATTTATTGTGAGGAATTCGAATGTTTTATTTTGCTTGTAGATTATCACTTTCAGAACTCTTTGCTAAGTTGTTTTAAAAGTAAATGTTTCGACTAGCTTTTATAGAAAAGACTATGAATTTGAACCAGTTGATATAAACTTTTAAATTTTTCTTTTAAGTTTTTTATGCAGGGAATGGTGGATGTTTTTACTCGGATGAAAGGTTTTTTTTTTTACTCTTTGAATAAAAAAGTTAGTTTTTTTTTATATTTTCTATATATATATATCCAGTAAGTTTATGCTATTTTTTTTATATTTTATTGTTGAGGTCATCTTTGGTTAAGCTTGAGCATAAGTGGTTTGTTAAAATAAAATTGTAAGAAGAGATAATAAAATCAATATTGAGTTTTCTTTGTTTTAATATTATATACATTATTTATTATTATTATTTTTGATTAAGTTTATTTATCTGATCTATTGTACATTATGATATCCCATTGATTGGTTAGGTTTAACTTTTGTTTTAACGTTTATTTATGTTTGGCTTTAAATATTAGGTTGTGATAATTAATTAATACAAGTTTATGTGCTATAACATTACTTGATTCTATCATTTGATAAATAGCATTAATCTCATGGGCTTGAATGTGAATTGGGTGTTATGGTGGGTGCTGGTTATTGATGGGGTGTTGTAGGCATCTATCACACATCCCCCCAATAAAGTATTAAAGATGGTTTCTATCTTTAATTCTTTGATTATTTTTTTTGTTTAAGTTAAGATAGGTCCATGATTTTTGTTTTTGTTGGGTTATTTGCAGTATTTGGTAATATCCCAGTTTACTACTAGTGATTTTATGCAATGTCATTGTTTCAAATGACTTTTGATGAAACATCTATATTGTTAGATAGTATTTGGGCTTTTGAGTTTGTAATCTATAATATTGTATTTTGTTTAAAGTTATTAATAAATTTGTCACCATGGTATGGTTTCATACTTCGAGCATTGTAGGTTCCTTTGACACTATTGCCTTTATCTATCCAGTATGCATTTGGGCCAGTACATTTAATGATGATAAATGGTTTTTCATATATATTGCAAAATTTGTGGAGATAAACTTCTTGGGGTTACTTACACACAGTGTTTTAATGAAAAGTTTATCACCTATTTTAAAATATTTGAATTTCTTTTGGAATTTGTTATATCTTTCGCTCATTGTTAGCATTTTGTAATATGCTTCCATTTGATCCTCTTCTAGGTCAATTGGTGATTCTGTGAGCATAGACATGGGTATGTGGAATAGAATTGGGGTATTTTGTTCCAATTGTAGTCTGATGGGTGTGAACCAGTAGATTCATTTACATTCCAATTGATAAAATTGACTATGTACTGTGTATGTTTTACTGAATCTTTATGCTTATCTCCTAAATAGGTTCTGAACAAACATTCGAATTCCTGCATTACATGTTCACAAGGGTTTGATTGTGAGTTCCTAATAGAAGTAAGCACATGTTTTATTTGTTGCTTATTTACCCATTGAGTCCATTTTTTAGATAGAAAAGGAATACCATGACCGGTTAAGATCGTTCCTGGTTTTCCTATCTCTTTAAAATGCAGGATATCTAATATTCTAATAGTGAATTTCATATTAGCTTGAGGTGAAGGGTAAGCAGCTACAAATTTTGTGAAAAGATCATAGGTCACTAACAGGTGTTTTTGTTTACTGAAAGGTGGTAATGGACCATAAAAGTCCTCTTTTGGGGATTATATTGCTAACTCAATTCATATAATTTCTGTTTATTGGCTTAGCTTTTAAGTGTATGTGACAGTTTTGAATTTCTTTTACAATGTCATGATACATTTTAGGCCAGTAAAACCAACTTTTCATTAATTGTTCAGTTTTATGAACTCCATAATGCCCATATAAATAATGTACAAATTGCATACTATTACTACCCTCTATTCTCTTTCATCATTATTCGACTTATGCTTTAAGAGCTGATTGCCTAATTTGTAATTTTTCAGATCATTTTTATACAGAAATTTTCTCTTTGTTCAAAGTTTTGATGATTTTATTCAGATTAGGATTTAGATTTTGAAATTGTTTAATGTTTAATAAATCGTTTTCTACGTCTTCTTTGATTGTTATGTCAATATTGAAAATGTAGGCATTATCCATGGTTAAACGTTGCTGTTCTGACCAACATGGATTTTGATTTAATGTATCTGCTACAATGTTTTCTGATCCTTTACAGTAATAGACTGTATAATCAAATTCTTATAACAGTAATCTGGCATCTAACCAAACAACTGTTAGTTAAATAGCTGTGGTTCAAGAATTCAAGACTTTTATGATCAGAGATCACTATCAACTTTGATCTGAGAAGCATTTGTCAAAATTTCTAAGAAGCCCACACTATGGGTAGTGCTTCCTTTTCAGTAACTGTATAGTTTATTTCTGGACCCTTTAAGAGATGGCTAATGAAATAGAGAACTATGGCTTGGCCATCCTCCTGGATTTGAGATAGAGACATCCCTAATCCATAATCACTATTATCTGTTTGTATGATAATGAATTTATTAAAATCAGGAAAAGCTAGCATTTTTTGCTCTGAAAATCCTATTTTAATAAATAGGATCATCTTGATCTTTAATCCAGCTCCATCTTTCATCTTTTCTGATTAATTTTAATAATGTTTCCATGTGGTCAGAAAATTTGGGATAAAAATGATTGTAAAAGTTACATAATCCTAAGAATGACCTGATCTGTTTTTTATTTTTTGGTGTGGGAAAATTTTGTATCGCCCTGATCTTATCTGGATGAGGTTTCACTCCAGTACAACCAATGATATGACCTAAGAAGATTACTTCATTACATACTAATGTACTCTTCTTGAAATTAATTTTTATACCTTTGTTAAAGCACTCTCTAAGGAACATTATTAAATGTTGAAGATGTTCTTCAATTGTATGAGATGCAATTATGACATCATTTACATAGATTATTATAATCTGTTTGATCTCAGGGGAGAGGGTTTTATTCAGGCAACTTATTAAACCAGCACCACTATTAATCAACCCAAATAGCATCCTGTTAAACTGATAAGTGAATCCCTCATATCAAAATGCAGTATATTTGTGGTCGTCTGGGTGAAGTTCAATTTGCCAATAACTCGAAGTTAAATCAAAAGTGAAAAATACTTTTTTATTAAAAAATTTCACGAATAGTTCATGTATAAGTGGTGGTTTATTCCCATCTGGAATTGTAATTTTGTTTAGATGTCTAGCATCCAAACAAAATCTCATCGACCCATCTTTCTTTTTCATCATTACAATCAGGTTGCAAAATGGTGAGGAGCATTTGGAGATTATTCCCCAGTCAATCATCTTTTGGATCTGTTGATAGGATATGCTTTGGATTGAAAGGGTTGGTTTTTAAACAGTTTAAGTCTTTGTTGAAATCCTTCTATCACTCTTGATATTTCTGATAATATGATGTCATATTCATTAATCACAGATTGCAATTTCTTAATATTTTCACCTTTAATTAAATATGACTCTACAATTTTTTTCTTTAGCAGTGTTTCAGGTATGATGGATATCATACAATCAATTTCATTTAAATCATATGTTGGAAGTAATGTCATTTCTACAACTTCCCCATTTACCCTAATGACTTTTGTTTTCAAAATCAACCATGCATTTGTTCATATGTAAGAAGTCTGCCCCTAAGATGACTTCATGAATGAGGCCATTTAGTATTAAAAAGACATGATAGATGATATATGTTTGGTTGATGGTCACTTTGACCCAGATTCACTTTTGAATTAATTTTGCCTTTTTATTATTAACCATGGTAACCTGTATTGACTTGAGGGGTAGGGTTTTGATATCTGAAAATTTGTCCATCACTCTTCTATAGAACTCATCAGAGATTTGGCTACCACTGCGTAACAAAGCCAGTTGATATAAACCTTTAAATTTTTTTTTTAAGTTTTTTATGCAGGGAATGGTGGATTTTTTTACTCAGATAAAAGGTTTTTTTTTACTCTTTGAACAAAAAAGTTAGTTTTTTTATATTTTCTCTATATGTATCCAGTAAGTTGATGCTATTTTTTTTATATTTTATTGTTGAGGTCATCTTTGGTTAAGCATGAGCATAAGCGGTATGTTAAAATAAAATTGTAAAAAGTGATAATAAAATCAATATTGAGTTTTCTTTATTTTAATATTATGTACATTAATTATTATTATTATTATTTTTGATTAAGTTTATTCATCTGACCTATTATACGTTATGGTATCCCATTGATTGGTTAGGGTTAACTTTTTTTAACGTTTATTTATGTTTGGCTTTAAATATTAGGTTGTGATAATTAATTAATACAAGTTTATGTGCTCTAACATTACTTGATTATTATTTACTAAATAGCATTAATGTCATGGGCTTGAACTTGGATTGGGTGTTATGTCGGGTATTGGTTATTGATGGGATGTTGTAGGTATCCATCACACATCCCTCCCAATAAAAGTATTAAAGTTGGTTTCTATCTTTAATTCTTTGACATTTTTTTTGTTTAAGTTAAGATAGGCCCATGATTTTTGCTTTTGTTGGATTATTTGTGGTATTTGGTAATATCCCTGTTTATTACTAGTGATTTTATGCAATGTCATTGTTTCAAATGACTTTTGATCAAATATCTATATTGTTAGATAGTATTTGGGTTTTTGAGTTTGTAATCTATAATTTTGCATTTTGTTTGATGTTATTAATAAATTTGTAATTTGTCACCATGGTATGGTTTCATACTTCGAGCATTGTAGGTTCCTTTGACACCATTGCCTTTATCTATCCAGTGTGCATTTGGGTCAGTACATTTAATGATGATAAATGGTTCTTCATATATATTGCAAAATTTGTGGGAGATAAACTCTTTGTTACTTACGTGCAGTGTTTTAATGAAAACTTTATCATCTATTTTAAAATATTTGACTTTCTTTTGGAATGTATGTCTTTTGCTCATTGTTAGCATTTTGTTATATGCCTCCATTTGATCCTCTTCTAGTTCAATGGATGATTCTGTGAGCATAGACATGGGTATGTGGAATAGAATTGGGGTATTTTGTCTCAATTATAGTCTGATGGATGTGAATCCAGTAGATTCATTTACATTCCAATTGATAAAATTGATTATGTACTGTGTATGTTTTACTGAATCTTTATGCTTATGTACTGTGTATGTTTTACGGAATCTTTATGCTTATCTCCTAAATAGGTTCTGAACAAATATTCGAGTTCCCGCATTACATGTTCACAAGGGTTTGATTGTGAGTTCCTAATAAAAGTAAGCACATGTTTTATTTGTTGCTTATTTACCCATTGAGTCCATTTTTTAGATAGAAAAGGGATACCATGATTGGTTAAGATAGCTCCTGGTTTCCTATCTCTTTAAAATTCAGGGTATCTAATATTCTAATAGTGAATTTCATATTAGCTTGAAGTAAAGGGTAAGCAGACACAAATTTTGTGAAAAGATCATAGGTCACTAAAGGTGGTAATGGACTATAAAAGTCCACTGCTACTATCTCATTTGCTCTTTTGGGGATTATATTGCTAACTCAATTCATATAATTTCTGTTTATTGGCTTAGCTTTTAAGTGTATGTGACAGTTTTGAATTTCTTTTACAATGTCATGATACATTTTAGGCCAGTAAAACCAACTTTTCATTAATTGTTCAGTTTTATGAACTCATAATGCCCATATAAATAATATACATATTGCGTGAGTGGGTTTTAAAATTTTTTTGCTATTACTACCCTCTATTCTCTTTCATCATTATTCGACTTATGCTTTAAGAGCTGATTACCTAATTTGTAATTTTTCAGATCATTTTTATACAGAATTTTCTCTTTGTTCAAAGTTTTGATGATTTTATTCAGATTAGGATTTAGATTTTGAAATTGTTTTATGTTTAATAAATCATTTTCTACATCTTCTTTGATTGTTATGTCAATATTGAAAATGTAGGCATTATCCATGGTTAAACATTGCTGTTCTGACCAACATGGATTTCAATTTAATGTATCTGCTACAATGTTTTCTGATCCTTTATAGTAATAGACTGTATAATCAAATTCTTATAACAGTAATCTGGCAGCTAACCAAACAACTGTTAGTTAAATAGCTGTGGTTCAAGAATTCAAGACTTTTATGATCAGAGATCACTATCAACTTTGATCTGAGAAGCATTTGTCAAAATTTCTAAGAAGCCCGCACTATGGGTAGTGCTTCCTTTTCAGTAACTGTATAGTTTATTTCTAGACCCTTTAAGAGATGGCTAATAAAGTAGAAGATTCTGGCTTGGCCATCCTCCTGGATTTGAGATAGAGACATCCCTAATCCATGATCACTACTATCTGTTTGTATAATAAAGGATTTATTAAAATCAGGAAAATCTAGTATTTCTTGCTCTGAAAATCATATTTTAATAGTAGTAAATGCATCATCTTGATCTTTAGTCCAGCTCCATCTTTCATCTTTTTTGATTAATTTTAATAATGGTTCCATGTGGTCAGAAAATTTGGGATAAAAATTAAACACAATCCTAAGAATGACCTGATCTGTTTTTTTATTTTTTGGTGTAGGGAAATTCTGTATTGCCCTGATCTTCGTTACATACTAATGCACTATTCTCGAAATTAATTTTTATACCTTTACTAAAGCACTCTTTAAGGAACATTATTAAATGATGAAGATGTTCTTCAATTGTATGAGATGCAATGATGACATCATTTACATAGATTATTATAATCTGTTTGATCTCAGGGGAGAGGGTTTTATACAGGCAACTTATTAAACCAGCACCACTATTAATCAACCCAAATAGCATCCTGTTAAAGTGATAAGTGAATCCCTTATATCAAAATGCAGTATATTTGTAGTCATTTGGGTGATATCAAAATGCAGTACTCGAAGTTAAATCAAAAGTGAAAAATACTTTTTTATTAATAAATTTCACAAATAGTTCATGTATGGGTGGTGGTATATTCTCATCTGGAATTGTAATTTTGTTTAGATGTCTAGCATCCAAACAAAATCTCATCGACCCATCTTTCTTTTTCATCATTACAGTCAGGTTGCAAAATGGTGAGGGCATTTGGAGATTATTCCCCAGTTAATCATCCTTTGGATCTGTTGATAGGATATGTTTTTGATTGAAAGGGTTGGTTTTTAAACAGTTTAAGTTTTTATTGAAATCTTTCTATCACTTCTGGTATTTCTGAAAATATGATGTCATATTCCTTAATCACAGATTGCAATTTCTTAATATTTTCACCTTTAATTAAATATGACTCTACAATTTTTTTCTTTAGCAGTGTTTCAGGTATCTTGGATATCATACAATCAATTTCATTTAAATCATATGTTAGAAGTAATGTCATTTCTACAACTTCCCCATTTACCCTAATGACTTTTGTTTTCAAAATCAACCATGCATTTGTTCATATGTAAGAAGTCTGCCCCTAAGATGACTTCATGAATGAGGCCATTTAGTATTAAAAAGACAGGTATATGTTTGATTGATGGTCAGTTTGACCCAGTTTGAATTAATTTTGCCTTTTTATTATTAACCATGGTAACCTGTATTGACTTGAGGGATAGGGTTTTGCTATCTGGAAATTTATCCATCACTCTTCTATAGAACTCATCAGAAATTACAGAGATTTGGCTACCACTGCCTAACAAGGCCAGTTGATATAAACCTTTAAAATTTTCTTTTAAGTTTTTTATGCAGGGAATGTTGGAATTCTTTTACTCAGGTAAAAGTTTTTTTTTACTCTTTGAACAAAAAAGTTCGTTTTTTATATATTTTCTATCTATATATCCAGTAAGTTCATGCTATTTTTTTTTTTAATTTTATTGATGTCATTTTTGGTTAAGCATTAGCATAAGCGGTTTGTTAAAATAAAATTGTAAGAAGAGGTAATAAAATCAATATTGAGTTTTCCTTATTTTAATATTATATACATTAACTATTATGATCTATTGTACGCTTTGATATCCCATTGATTGTTTAGGTTTAAGTTTGTTTTTAACGTTTGTTTATGTTTGGCTTTAAATATTAGGTTGTGATAATTAATTAATACAAGTTTATTTGCTCTAACATTACTTGATTTTATCATTTACTAAATAGCATTAATATCTTGGGCTGGAATTTGGACTGGATGTTATGGCGTATATTGGTTATTGATAGGCATCCATCACAGTATCTTGCATCATTTTTTGTTTATTTTGCTACAATTTCTCTATTTAGCCTCTTTGGCCCATTTGATACATTCATTGCTTATTTCTAGATCTTGCAACCATGTCACAATATAACTGAGATTTTTAGTTACTACATATAACATTAAATTTTTTATCTGTCTACTTTTACCAGTACTAACACTATTTCTTTTATATCAATAAAATTACTGTTTGCATTTATAGTAACTAAGCTCATCCTTTTGATTTAAATCTTATTCCATTTTCTATTAATGGCTATCCAATTCCTTAAAGTGAAGAGATACATGTCCCACCATCAATTTCCATTTTGATAATTTGATTGCAAATTTTGATTTATTATTTACACATGTCACTCTTCCCTTCGATTTCTATTGGCTTGTAAATCCCCATTAACCATTCTTTGTTTGCGTTTGCAAACTTTTGACAAAAAAGTACACAATTATTACACTTTTCTAAATTTATACATTTTCTTTGTATCCTTTCCCCCACAGTAATAGCAAATGCAAATATCATATTTAGTATTCTTCTCAGTTGTCTGTGTCTTCACCATGTTTATATTCAGCTTAATTTCATCTGTAGTACTTTTAAACACTTTGCAAGTTCTAGAACAGTTTTGTATGTTATTCCTCTTCCAATGATGACAGTATAAATTAGTCTAGACTCAATAATACTTCTCTAAGTTTTTCGTCTCACATGCTCCATGACAACTAATCTAATAGCATCTTTTCTAGGTGACCTTTAAACTCACATTCCTTTGTTAACTCTTGCAGTACAATATCATAGTTTCATTTGCTTTCATTTAGTGACTGCATTATATTTGGAACTAAAGTCATGCTATATATTTTGAAGTTGGTGGTTTGAATATCAATTTATCTTTTGTAGCAACTCTTCATAGAGAATATTTTCAAGCATTTTTGGGTCACATGAATGATTGGCTATTTGAAGCATACCTTTTCCAATCATCTTTAAAAGAATATTAACTTTAAATTTATTATTTGTAATGTTATATCTGAATGCAAGTATTTATATACTTGGAATTTAGTTATAATGATAGGGATTTGAACACTGACTTTCCAGCTCCCTTCAACTATACATTCTATCTCATACAACTGATATATATAACCACACACATGTGAAAAAGATAAATAATCTCTTAATATATATATTTTGAGCTGAACCAGCATTCATCAGTTGGTCCAAATCATTATCCACCACATACATGTATATATATATAATCGGTACTCCATTTAGCTTCAATCTATTCCACCCTCCAACTCTTTAACCATTCAAATCATTGAAAATCTGATGATGGAATGCCCAATCCCTGTTGATACCAATATTATTGTCAAGCCCAAATTGACTTTAAATCATTCTGACCCCTCATGAATAAGACCTTGTCCATTTAAATATACAGAAGAGGAATGGCCAGAATATAGGATGAATCTGTAATATTTGAATACAAGTATGATTACTTACAAAACCCATTTAGTCGAGCTATTTCACATTATTTAAGTATAATTTATATACTTGGAGTTTATATATAATTATATGGATTTGAACACAGACTTTCAAGCTCCCTTCAGCTATCCACTCCATCCCAGACAACTAATATGATACACGTGACCACACACATAAAAAAAGATAAATATTGTCCAATATATGTATTTCAAGCTGAACCAGCACTCATCAATTGGTTCAAATTATCTCCCATATACATATATAATCAGTGCTCAATTTATATTAAGATAGAAAATTTTTAAACTTTAATGGACAGGCTTCAACCTATTCCAACTTCCAACCCTTCAGCCATTCGTGTCATTGAAAATCTGATGATGGAATGCCCAAATTCCTTGTTGATGCCAATATTATTATCATGCCCATGTTGACTTTAAGTCATTCTGATCCCTTGTGTATAGGACCTTGTCCATTTAAATACACAGGAGAGATGGGCAGGATACAGGATGAATCATGACCGCGCACATATGGAAAAATAAATTTCCAATAGACATTTTGTGATGAACCAGCACTCATTATTTGGTCCATATCATTGTCTCCCATACACATATATATAATCAGTACTTAGTTTATATTTAGAAAGAAAATCTTCAAACTTTAATGGATAGGCTTAATCTACTTCACCGTCCAACTCTTCAGCCATCCATATCATTGAAAATCTGTTGATGGAACATCCAAATCCCTTGTTGATGCCAATATTATTATCATGTACATGTTGACATTAAGTCATTCTGACCCCTCATGTATAAGACCTTGTTCATTTAAATACCCAGAAGAGGGATGGACAGGATACAGACTGAATCTGTAATATTTGAAAACAAATATAATTTGAAAATTTTCTATCTTAATATAAATCCAGCGATTTTATATATATATATGTGTGTGGGATGATGATCATGGCTAAAGATGAGTGCTATATATTGGAAGTTATTTATCTTTTTCACGTGTGTGGTCATGTATATTTGGTTGTATGAAATGGAGTGAATAACTGAAAGCAGTTTGAAAGTATATGTTCAAATCTATAATTATATCTAAAAGTCCAAGTATATAAGTTATGTTTGTATTCAAATATTACAGATTCAGCCTGTATTCTGCCCATCTCTTTTTTGTGTATTTAAATGGACAAGGTCCTATACATGAGGGAACAGAATGACTTAAAGTCAATATGAGCATGACAATAATATTGGTATCGACAAGGGATTTGGGCATTCTATCATCAGATTTTCAATGGTATAGATGGTTGAAGAGTTGGAGGATGGAGAAGACTGAGGCCTATCCACTAAAGTTTGAAAATTATCTATCTTAATATAAACTGAGCACTGCTTATATATATGGGAGGTGATGATTTGAACCATGTGATGAGTGCTGGTTTAGCTCAAAATACATATATTGGAGATTATTTATCTTCTTCATGTGTATTATCATGTGTATCAGTTGTATGATATAGAATGGATAGGGACGGGAGCTTGAAAATCTGTGTTCAAATTCCCTATGTTTGTAATGTTATTTATTTTCATGTATTTTGATATAACCTATGTATATTTGACATCGTGTTGGATTGTTTACTTCAGATGATGTTATCATACTGTTCTGCATTGTCATGTTGTATGTTCACATTGTCAACTGCTGCTTTACCCAAATTGTTTACACAGGTTCTAGAGATAGTGCCAAATGATGCTTGCTTTGAATTGTTAACTGTGGTAACTAATGTACACAGGGGATAGATTTATCTAAACAAGCTATACACTCATTAAATTACTATTTTAGAAATAATACACAAAAAAGTTTTAAATTTAGCAATGCATTTATTACTTAGAATATATAATATTAGTAACTTGTTAATATTTTAACTAGAAACTTGCTTATTGAATTCCATACATTAATTCAAGTCTTAAT
This sequence comes from Epiperipatus broadwayi, assembly GCA_028023455.1. NCBI lineage: Eukaryota > Metazoa > Onychophora > Udeonychophora > Euonychophora > Peripatidae > Epiperipatus > Epiperipatus broadwayi. The sequence goes on from JAQFVV010000094.1 coordinate 2,313,260, forward strand.
CATGCATGCACATTTTATAGGGTTGAACTATAAGGATGCGTTTTTCTTACTACAATACTTTATTTTACATTAAATTTTCACTATAATGCTCTCTTTAGCATATTTTACTATTTAAACACTGCTGTTTTTCAGGCACCATATTTATATTACTCGTTCACATATTACACACTGAATTGCTTTTATGATTCTAGATAATCAGTTTTGTTTTACATGACATAATTTCCATAAATAGTTTTCTTATTCTTACAAATTGGCATATCTAGGTTATTTTTATACTTGCATAAATTGTAATATTTGTTCATATTATCTTTTTTCCAAGAGTGAATCTTTAATGCCTTTTATATTGATTTTACACACCCACACACCTTTGTTTATTCTTTATGCATTGGGCAAATATAACAGCATCTATTTACAGTAATAATATAATACAAATTATAAGAGTTTGAGGTACCGAGTTTAATATTTGTTGCGATTGGTGATATTACAAATGTGTAATTGTTGCTAGTAACTAGTTGGTTGAAAAAATGTGGTACCATGTTCCAATAAACTTAACACTTTCAGTCATGTTGGCCTGCCTTATGAAAAGTCCAATATGACTTTCCACTTCCCATTTCAAATTTAAATCAAATCTGCATTCTGCAAATAATGAGCAATACACATTACTGTTAGAATAATTCCAGACTTGTACAAACATGGCTTAGCAACACTTCATTCACAAATAGACCTCACTTTTATAGCCAATTTCCCTACCCTTTCTGTGGAGCATAGGATTTACCAACCTGGAAATTTTATTGGCCTGTTTGCATAGTTGACTATTTATTTACTCATTGTTGTTCTACTGATCAACTATATTACATTCTGATCTAAGGAATTCCTTAATTTGGACAAGTACATTATTGAGGGAAACTTAAGACAACTCCAACACATTTCTGGTCTCCAACTTCATATGAAATTGTAATTTAAGTGTTAAATATTTTTTCAGTGAAAAGTTTTTAAAAGTAAAAATATTTTAATTATTTTTATAACATTCTTTCGTTTGTTTTTTAATTTTATCTAAAAAGCGGTTTATGATCAACATTATTCTTTGAAAAGATTGTTAAAGTTTTTGTGATGAAAGTTTAAACAAAGAATTTTATAGTCACAAAAACTCCATTACATAATGTAATATTTATAGTAACAAAAACTTTTAACATTTCTGCACAATGGCTCAGTGAATTGTTATGGGGTAATATTTATCATTAAACATTTGAAAGGTTTCCAAGTTTTTTTAATTGGGAAGGAGGAAGGTTGAATTAAACTAATATAACAAAACTATTTTTAAAATGTAATTCATTAAAAAAAAAAAAAAAACAGTTTCCAAATTGTTTTTAAAAAATTTTCAATTTTGCTACAAAAATGTAATTCTTCAAAACATAGAAGATGTAATAACGTTATTTATAAAATATCTTACAGCTTTTAAGATTTACGATTGAGAAATGAAAACAAATGGTAATTAAATAAAATATTGAATAATAATTTTAATAATTAAAAAATGTATGTATTTAATAGCTTTTTAAAAAAAAATAATCTTCTTCTTCCCCCTATAGAGGGATCTTCAGTGAAATTGCTTTAACAAGTATACAATTGTAATCGACTCTTTTCATTTCGTAGTTGAACTTTACGTGACCTACCGAGAATTATTTTTATTTCACGAATATTAAAAAGTTTTCAAAATATTTTTATTGTAAATTTAAAACATGTAAGGAAGAGTTTACAGATTATACTTTCATATATAGAATGTAACAGACGTAATATGTTCTCTTACACGCATTAATAGAGACGTTTATTATTTCTATAAAAATTATATGGCTCATCATATTGATAGCAAGATAATGTTGGAAAATAACGGAGAGATGAGTGTGTGTATATATACAATTGATGGAATTCAAATTTATTTAAATTACAAAGTTGATTTATTTAGATTACTAGCGTCCATTTCTTGCAGAGGGGGGAAGGACAAAGCTTTGCTGGCGTTATTGTTGTTGTATATATGTAGCATGCTTCTCTGATATTCCTCTCCGAATCATTTCTATGTATTAAATAATTGCAGAAGAAGAAATAAATTGGTGACCTGTCCCCTTTTGGTGTTCTAGGAAGATAAAACTGGATTGTGATTTTTCAGAGGTTCTTTTGTATAGATATTGATGCTGTGTAAGGCATGTAGATTAACTATAATAGATTGATTAGCATCTGGTTTGGGGTCATTTAATTTTATAAACAGTGCTAGGGGGAGTCTGACAGGTTCAAGCCTATCCTTGGAATTGCTGAGTAATCTATTGATACATGGGAGAGAGATATGGAAAGCAAGGCAATAAATTGTAAGATAATATTTTATTAAAAAGTTTTTGTTAATGTAGGAATGTATGGTCTCATCAGTTGGGGAGCTTAGAATTTAATTTATTGTAAAATTGTTTTCTTTTTAGAAGATTTTATTTGAATCCAATGGATATTAGATCTTTGAGGTATAATTCTATGTTTGTTTTGTGAGGTGGATCATATTTACATAGAGTATGGTTATAGAATAGGAAGGAGGATAAACCTGCCAATCTGTGAGATTGAGGAACAGTTCAATTAGAATGCATGAACCCATGCCATGAATTTTGAACAGTTTAACACACATGCAGTAATCAAGATGAGATATGTTTCTTTGTATTATTAAATCTAAGTATGTGGGACATTGGTGTGAGTCTTCTCAATCTATTGTAAACAACAAAGCTGAGTGGCTTTGTAGATTTGCTTTATTATTCTGAATTAAATGCCCTGGTCCAGCTATGAAAATATCACCAACATAACGCATGTATATGAGATCTGGAAGGCATGCCAGATATGATGAAATGATTATATTTTCAAAGTGATTTAGATATAGGCTGGAAATGATGCCACTGATGGGAAGATCCATCAGTCATATTATAAGGTTGATTATTAAATGTGACTATGATTATGTCATCTAGCCAAGATAAAAATGCTATGATAAAATCCATGTGTTCCATGATGTCCAGTGAAGCTATTTTATATGTTGAACTAAGTTTAATGTGTTTAATATGAGATATAAATTCATATGAGGATGTGATGGTGTATGCCCCATATCTTAGGTGATATCCTGGGTGATCTGTCAACCATTGGTTGATTAATTTAGCTGTATTAAAATAATGAATACCCACAAAGTCCAACATGTGTCTAAGATGTGCATTATGCTTATGCAGTTTAGCATTAGCAAACATTCGAGGGGGATGGCAGCAGATGGGGAAATTTTATAATAATTACCCTTAGTGAATGCTTTATTACAGTTTTTGTGTAATATGTCAGTGACAAACTTATCTTTGTTATGTTTTATATTATAAGTAGGTATTGAAGCAAATTTTAAATTTTTTATTTGCAGCTGCATCTTGTTATTGAATTCAGCCTTGGTCATGAGGACAAATCTATTGCCTTTGTCTTCTTTCAAGCAAACTAAAGAGTTATTTAATAGGAACTGTTTGGTGATGCTAATGTATTCATTCCAGTTAAAGTTTGAGATTTCAAGATATTTATGCCAGACACATTAATTAAGTTAGCAATTAAATTATCTTTATAGGGATTGTTTATAAAGCCTGCTTCTATGTCAGCAATTAACTCCATTATTGCTTGTTTCCAGTGGCTGCCAATATATCTCATCCCCAATTCAAGCATACTTTTGGCAGAAGAGGGGGGTTTGAAGTAAGATTAACAAAAGCATTTTTATTCTCATCATGAGAAAGATTAACACCTTGTTTCTTAGTAAGAAAGTTGAGCTTGTGGGGAAATTTCTTTTTTTAGCTTTGTAGACATGTAGTTGCATTTATTGGTAATGAATTCAAAAATACTATTTTGACCTGAGATTTTTACAAAATGCTTTTTGCCTTTTTTGAGCTCTCCTTTGCATCCTTTGGTAATTATTGTCAGCAAATACAATTATAGTTATGATTTAATTCCATCATGATTAAATATGGATGTGTTTATTTTAATCTGACAACAATTGGGACTAATCTTGTGGCATGCACATACATACTCATTTCTCCATTATTTTTTAACGTTATCTTGCTAAGAATATGAGAATGTCAGAAGTTTTCAAAAGCGCTCAGCCATATAATTTTTATAGAACTAATAAACTTCTCTATTAATGCATATAAGTGCATATATTATGTCTATTAAATTTAAAACATAGAAAATTGTTATAAAATACAACTTAAAATCCAAAAAAAAATTATGATTTTGAATTAGTAAAAAATGGTACAGTCCAATATAGAAGCAATAAATAAAGTATTCAAATTTTATTTTACTAATAAATGTGATACTTATTCTCACTTGAAACTTAGACATTTTTATTCCATTTTATAAGTATGTTTTAATTTAAATAAACATCATCATTGTCAGTCATTAATTCACAAATATAGTCAAACTAGAGAAGAAAAAATAGACAAAAAATATTTAGAGATGAGTTTTATGTGTAAATGTCTACATATATTACAAACTTGTGATTTAATCTACTTATATGACATTTTGTGACACTTGAACATCTTGTCAAATTGTAACTGTCCATTGTATTCTATGCTCAACCATTTTTTTCTTTTAAGAATAATTCATATTCCACTTTTTAAAAGTATATTTGAGAAATCTTTATAATGTAAACAGGTGCCTACAACTTCCACAAAACCATGTTCAAATTTATTGTAAAATACTTTTTTTTTAGAAAATGTTGCTGTTATTCATAGCAATCCAAATTTCAAACATCCTAAGGTTCCAAACCTAAATCAATTTCTTTATATACCCATATACATTTCACATTCAAAATAATTATAAACATTTTTTAATTTTTTTACAAGATAGTACAATATATATATATTTATAGGATGAAGTAGTGCATAAGATGCATCCCCTTTTTTGTACACATTTTTAATGGAAAAATAATTTTGTACATTTTTTCATGAATTTCCATAATGATTTATTGTACTAATTTTACAGATAGTTATGTCTACCAAAAATATAACTAGGAAACACTGTAATTAGGTACCTTTTAATCTTCCTCATCTCCAGAACAATTTTTGTTTTAGTCCACATACAGATCATTTCTCTTTATGAATTTAGAACACCATGATGTTTATCCTGTAAAATATGTGATGCCTCTTTAGTAGCTATCAACTTGCTTGTTAAATAATCATTTTTGTGGAAACTGAAAATCCTGAGTTTTTGTGATCTATTATCCAAGTTTTAATTTTTTTCCTAGTTCTGGCAATTTTGCAATTCCATGTTATAGATTGTGTTTACTATGCATAGCTTTTTTTAGGTCCTCTTCCTATATTTTCCAAATTCTTATCATCTTTTCAGTTGGTGGTGACATAAAATTCCTCTCTGCTGCCTGTTTATGTATTATTTGGCATACACAATTAGTTTTAAAACAATGTCATAGCAGAATCTGTATTTTTTATTGTCTTTCTCAGTGCAAAATATCACAGAAAACCAATAATGTTCTGAACAAATCTACCAAGTTTAAACATTACAGTGCATTGTTAAAGTGTGATCATGCATGTGCACATTGGGTGAATTGTAATTTTGAGATCTCAGTGGATCTGAACTCTATTTTACTAGAATGCTCCTCTTTCAGTAATGAAACTTAAAATATATTATATGACTTATTGTCTTTATAGAACAGAAAAAAAAATTGTGATAATTTATTTGAAATCACTGTTTTGCAAAGGACAAAATGCAGTATATGGGTATTAATGTAAACCAGAAGTTTTAGACTGACTGAAATTTCAACTCATAATTTTGATTACCAGTACATAAGTTATACCCCATATTTTTGGTATATTTTGAGGGGGGAAAGTGCAACCTATTTGCCAGTAAATACAATAAGTGCCATGTGGCTTCTACATCTTACATTTAATTAAACAGCAGTTGTGGTGTCATTTTGCAGCTACTGATTTTTATTCATTGCTTGCATTTTAACTTTTAAACTAAAAATGTGTCCACTTAATTAAATATTGATCTATTATAAACAAATCAGTGAACAGTGATTCTCTTTTATATTTAAATGTAATACATTTTTGAATATTTTTACTTTTATAAAATATAATTGTAGAATTAATAATTGATCACAAATATTCTACTCAATTATGTTCTGATACCTTGATAATAATATTACGATAGTTGCCATCTTTTATAATAGCATCTTAAAATCTATCTTTCTCAAAACAACTTCAGAGTAGATCAGTTGATTTGCTTATAGAGTTTTGATCTACTGATGATTAGCTTACATTAATCATAGAACCTTAATAAAAAGTTGTAGTTAAAAGTAAGCTTGAAAAAAAAATGGAGTAGTGATTGATCTAATTTAATAGAATATTAATTTACGTTAAGCATTCTCTTGTATTATCACTGAATTGCTTTGGACATTTTTTTTTTTTTTTGTAGCTGCAATTATTTTTGAAAATCAGCTTAGAATCTCTCGATTGCAGCTATCTTGCAACATTTGTTTGAAGTTTTTATATTCATTTGATTGCAAAAACGTATGAAATTAATTAATATTAAAACAGCTAGATATTCCATGAAAAGTAAAATAAAATCTAGGAGAACATTTTATTGTCTGCACAAGTTACTCATTATGCTTGCATAAACTTGGATTTTTGTTAAAATCTTGAAATTGAAAACTTTACGTTAAAAAATAGTTTGTTTTATAAAATTAAATTAAACATTTGTTGTTGTTTTTAAAAAAAAAAAAAATCAAGGAAATGTAATAATATAGAACAGCACGTCGTTATCAGTAAAAAAAAAAATGTTTTTATAAATACTGTAACTTATTTTTTTACTTTTTTTTTTTTTTATAACCTGAATTTCTGAATTTTAAAGATTATGGTACTGAAAAAATAAATAAAAATTGTGTCCAATGTCTAATTATTTATTGAAAAACTTTCTTTAGCAATGACCATGTATATTATTTATTCATGACACTTAAACTTTACACGCCATGGGATTTATATGCCAAATTAGATCACCCCTGATAAGTAACATAAAATAAATTTTACTTTTAATTCTGTACTCATCATCTAATTTAATAACTAATTAGTCTTTAATGTATCAGACATGATTGTAAACATGAACTCTATATTACAATGTATATTTTACTTTTTGTGCAAATAAAGATTATTTTGAAAAAAAAAAAAAACTTTCTTTCAGTCTAAAAGCTAAAGCAAAATCTATTGTTGTATTATTCTTTTTATTATTTTAAGAGGATTTTAATTTTTAAACATTATGATCTTAATTAACGAATATTATTAAAATATAAATATATAATGAAGAATAGAGATTTATTCATTAAAAATAAAAAGCCCAAAATATTTTTGAATTGGTCATTATAAGGCTGTTTCAAATTCACACAATTACTATGAAACTGTCTTCATTTCTCTGAAAAAGAAAATTCCTTTTATCATTCAAGAAAATGCAGGACATATCTTAATGAAACATTATTAACTTTTTTTTTTTTACAATAATCTGTATAATATTTATTTTTTTACTTACTAACTATATCTTTATATTAAAATACAATTTGATTTGACCAGTCTGTAATTATGTATATTTAAAGCTTCTATTTGCCATACATGCACTGAATACATGGATGAAGACATTTGAAAAATGAACAAAGACCATAAAAACATTCAATATTTTTTCATTCTTCTTTCATTGTTTCAATTAAATAAATCTCTAAAAGTTTTATTTCATCATTGTACTTTTATTAATGTTTTTTATTTAATTATCTGATTACTTTAGACCAGGGATTGGGAACTGACAGCTCCAGAGCCATATGTGGTTCTTTAGTGGAAGAAGTGTGGCTCTCTTATTTTAAATAATAATAAAAAAAATATGTAAATTTTAAAAATTTAATATATATTTTTGATTCAACCACCAAAATATTAAATGCAAGTTTAAGAGCTGTTTGAATCTTGTATATGCATAATTAATAATATTAAATTTATAAATACTGAATGAAATCGATTTCAAGTTGGGGGTTCCCTAAATTTTAATTTTTCTGTTATTTGTCAAAATGACTCTCTGTCTCAAAAATGTTCCTGCCTCCTTATTTGAACAGTATAACAGTCTTATTCAGAGCTGTTATTTTTTTTATATATTTATTTACATATTCAAAATAAATGAGAAAGGAAAAAGTAGCAACTCTGAAAAAAACTGACAGACACCTGGAATTGTCAGATGATTGAATTAAATAAAACATTGTGAAAAATTTAAAAAAAAAAAAAGTAAATTTTTTTTTAGAAGTTATGAAACATAGAGATTGTGATTTGTACCAGATAAATTATGTGGTTCAGCCAGAAATACATCTTGTAAATCCTTTGCCTTTTTCAGCTAACTTTATTCATGCATTTAAACTATATATGGTAAATAAGTATATCAAAGCTATTACATGTGGACAAAAAGGAATTGCATTAATGATATCATGTGGTTGTATTTAATAATCTTTAATTAAGTTTGAAGTTTATATCTGAGGTAAAAATGTTACAATAAATATTCACTTATCTGGAGAGGATATTATTAATTTTTGAGTGTAAGAATATTGACACTTTATATTATAATAATTTAATCTATAATTATATATAAACATGGTTTATATTGTTAAGTGTTAAATTTTAAGTAATGTAAGCATATTCGATTTTTAAAAGAAAATCACTTTCATTTTGGCATTACTTGATCCTCTTAACGTGCATACTAACTTTATGAAGATTTTTTTTAAAAAAATCATTAGTTGAAACAAACTCTGTCAGTCAGTCAGATCACCGTACATATCCACTTTAGCAATTCAAATCATCACTTCATACATGCCCTGCTTAGTTTGATGGCATAATAGAGTAGCAGATTCTAGACCTCAAAATTTGTGGATTATGGCCCACTGTCACTTTCAGTGCTCGAACTTTTTATAAACTTCCAAATAATAAACCATTTAATTATTTATTTTATTTTTTACCCTATCCACAATGATATTGATTAACGTCTATTAAATGTATCTTATTTGATGATTCTAGAAGTGTGTCTCTGAGAATATATAGCATAATAGCAATTTGTTTTTCAGCTGTATCACAACAACTTATTTTATTTTGCACTTATATTTCATTATTACTCCCATAAATTTCTTTAAATCTTTATCTTTAGCCTTCAATTATTTATAACTATTCCTTAGATTAAATATTTTATTACTTCTTCTAATTATTTTAACATTGTAAATGTTATTCTTCCAAGTAATTTTCCATTCTTCAGCAAATCTATAACCTCAAAAGCTTCCATTTTTTTCACTGTATTTTTATATTTTCAAAACATTTTTTTTTTAATTTTAATGGGCCACAAAATAATCTCTTTCTCTAATTAATATTGCTTAAGTGTTGAAATTCTACTTTTTTTTTCTCTTGTGTCATAGCATCAGCCGGGACGCAACCCCACTAACCCGGGACAACTGCTTGTAAAGCAACTGTCACTGACCTCTCGACCACCAATGCTTGACTGTTGAAATTCTACTTATGGTAACTTTGTCATTATTTCCATCATCAGATAAATGAGTTTTTAAATACTTAAAAGCAGCAATCTTATCCATTACTTATTATCTTATTGTTACTTTTTTATTATCTTCACATAGTTAAATTTATTCTTGTTCCAATTTTTACTATAAACTTATATCTATTTTGGCACAAAGGAAATAATGTGCTGATGGTTTATCTGTTTTAATTGCATTGCCATTATCTAAAAATACTGCTTTAGTTTCAGTAAACAATGATTTATATTAATTTCACTCTCATCAAATGATACTGGTTTAGTAATCTATTTAAATAAATGTGAAGCAAACCAGAGACAACAATCTTATCTTCATCCCTATAAAACATATCACTTTTTTTTTAGTTTACAATTAATACTTAAATTAATGGCATTAGTCCATTATACCATTCTACTCTAGAGTCATTGATGTATGCACAGATAGCCAACAGATATCAGGTAATAATTTCCAGCAAATCTTTGGTAAATTGATATGTGCAATTAATGTATCTCATTAATGAATGCCAATAGTGAAAAAACAAGTCGGGGATTTGCTAAGCTTTATTACTTGATGTCCATCAATTGCTCAAGCTTATAATCCTAGAACAGATGATGAGGCTGAATTTCTTCCTTTATCTATCTAATTTGTCAATTCCATTAATTTTATAAATATTTTTGATTTGTGTATCTAATATTTAATAATAGTCATCTTTTCTTCAAAATACCCAACAATATAATCAAATTTATCCTATCAAAATCTTGTAAAGATTGAATTTCTTTCATCCTGTTTTCAAATATCTTAATACAATCATTATTATTTCTACTGCATTTCTTATTTCTCTATTCTTTCTAACCCTAAATTGTTTTAATTTATTATAAACTTGTGTTCAACAATTCCTTAGCTAGATCTGAGATTACATCTATTGCTCTACAATTCTTAGTTTTTTTTTTTTTTTTCATGTAACAAATGTGTTGACAGGGAAGCTAACCCAGGCAGCTGCTTGAAAGGCAGCTATTCTAACCACTAGACCACCAACGCTTGACTATAATTCTTAGTTCTGATGGCATTAACCACTTTTCTATAAGAAAAATTGTAGGTATTGAAAAAAATGATATGACTACATTCATGAATAATAAATTATTTCAACTAATTTTCTTGAATCATTTCCCAAGATTACTTCAAGTTAATCATTTTATAATTTTTCAATGCTTTTCTTAGACTCCACTTCATCTATTACTTATATTTTTATTTTCTATTATTACATTCACTGTTAATACATGTGAAGGCTTGAACTATTCTTTTTATTTATAAATTACTTTTTTTTCCCATTATTTTGAAATTATTTTTCATATTTATATATTATTTTATTAATATAAAATCTAATTTTTGAAATTCTTCTCTTTTACTATATTTAGTTTCTGTCTGTCTTTGTTTAACTTTATCTATTTTATATCTCACTATTATATTTTCAATACTTACTTTTATTTAATAAAATATTTTTATAGTTTTTCTTCTCTATTATTTTATTAATATTTTCATTACTAATATAGGTGTTTTTTTTTTACTCTTCAAAATTTTATTTTAGGCTGTTGCTATGTTTTCTAAGCTGTCAAAAAAAAATGCATATTTTAAATAAATGTGAATTCATATTAGTATTTAACTTATAAATATGAACACTTTTATTCTACTGTTTAATTTATTAATAGTTACTTCTTTCTTGATTTAATGTTTCTTATAGTCTTCAATTTTTTTACCAATTATGATATTACTAAATTGGCATCAGAATCTGAAATATGTTCCTATTACCTACAGCTTTTTGCATAGAAATTATTTTTTTTATCATATGTATTTTATCATTTCCAGATTTTCCCCAATAGTAACTTTTCAGCTATTCACTTCTAGTATTTTTATCTCTAATAATAATTTTCTTTCTATTTCTTTAATCTTACACAATTTACTAGATTCCATTTTTATTATACAATTATTTATAAAGTCATCTATTTTATCAATTTCTTCATACAATGTTTTTATCATATCCACTAGTCAACTTGTAATCATGGGTAGTAAAGAACACCTCAAAACTTCTTAAGCAATGACATGTCCTATACAGATTACTGTACAAATTATCTTGCTTCTAAATTTTATCATTACATTGTTTTCAATATCACAACTACATATTGTTTCTTTTTGATTTTTTAAACTACAATCTATCCATTATATTTTTTTAAGAGATGCAATATTTACTTTTCTATTCATTTTTAACAATTTTTTTTTTCTGGATTATTTACAAATTTAATATTCCAAGTGCAGACTGACCATTATTATTCCAGAAATCTTTATTTCTAATCATTTTGAATTATTAATTTTTTTAATTAATAGATGTCTTTCAATAATAATGAAAAAAAAATCAAGTGATAATTTATTAAAGAATATTGCATAGTGAAATCATCCTAAATCAGCTTACCCTTAAATAATGGACTTGTCTTTACTACAATATTGTCAAGATCAGTTTAAGTTACAATTAAACTTACCAATGAAACAACAGTAAAAGTAACTTAATACACTGTACAGGTTTACAAACACCTGCATATATATATATATGAGAGATTTGAACTAAAACTTTCACATGATCCTCAACTCTCTATGCCATCTCACATTGTTGACCCACATGATCACACACATTTTGAAAAGTTAAATAATCACCAGTATACATGTTTTTTGTTAAACCAGCACTTATCAATTGGTCCAGATTACCATCTCCACACATATATACAATCAGTGCTCAGCTTTATATTAAGATAGCCAATCTTCATACTTTAATGGACAGGCTTCAAATCACTGCAACCCTCAACTCTTCTGCCATCCATTTCATTGAAAATCTGATGATGGAACTTTCAAAGCCCATGTCAGTGCCAAGGTGTTATCCTACCCTTGTTGATGTTAGTTATTCTGACCCCTCATGTACCGAAGAATAATCCATCTTTACATACATATGTGAGGGATGGGCAGACCTTTAACCCTTCACTAGTGTGTGTTGGAAGTGCAGTATAATAATTAAGAAGTTGATTTGTAAATTGTACATGTATATGGCTTTAGTTATTCCATGGATAGAAACTCAAATCAAATACCAGAAGAGTAAATAAAAATAATTTGAAATATCAAATTATATATATTATCAAAAAAAAACTATTACTTTAGAATGTCAAATATATATTTCATGTTATGTCAAGAAAAATGAAGTCAATAAATTTATTTTTTAATCCTTCATTGCAGAGAGATATTGTCAACTATGTCTATTTGTTTGGAGATGGAAAATGAAAATAATATAATATTCATATATTAGTTCAAAAAAATCTGAAGAGGTCAGTATTTCCCAGAAATGACAAAAGATAAAAGTGAGATAGCTCCATCTTCACTTACTTGATAGATTTTCATAATTGTTATCATGTTTCATGAGACTACTTTGAGTTATTTTTGGAATAGCAAAAAGTTCATTTTTTTGTACAGTTTATTATAAAAATTAATGATTCTTTTATACAATAATATTATAGTAAATATTAAAACCAAAAAAAGACATGTATACAATTTCATTTCATTTGTTTATATTTTATTTTTAAAAATAGAAGTTAATAAATTTGACTGTGATTTAAACAAACAAAATCATGGTTCCTCATGTTGCTATTCCTTTTGAAAGAAGTCATTAAACATATTTATGAAGACAGTACTAGGAATTTTTGAAATATTTTAAAATTTATAAATAGAAGTTTAAAAGATAATTTAATAGATTTTTGATAATTTAACATTTTATTTATTTATTCATTACCATTTTAACCATAGTTTTTATTTAACAAGGATTTTAGTAAATTTTTTTTAGTTTTATTTGATTGCACTCCCAAACACCATCCAATGAAACGAAAGTTATTACCTTTCATAGTGTACTCAATTTATTATTTATGTTTTAATATTTTCAAACATCAAATATAGTTTTTTAGAATATATTTCATTTATCAACTTAAATTACTATCAAATCAATTTACTGAATTATAATATAGAATAAAGATTAATATTAAATCAAATGTTGATATTTATCATCAGGGTTAATAAAAGAAATGTCATTTTCCTAAAAAGGTTAAGCAATTTATCAATACATATACCCATACTAAAAAATTATGAGAACATAACATTAAAGTTTATAAATTGTAATATCATATGCAAAAATTATACAATGAATTCTCAATCCAAAGTTTTTTTAATGGGACTGCAAAAAAATTAAGGATATATAAAATAAAAAAAACAGAAACCTATTTAAAAATTATGAATAAGAAACAATTTGACGATTACTTATTAAAATACTAGACATATAACATGCAGTTTTAACTGTAATTCACATATGTAATACAAAAAATGTTTCACAGTAAATATGTGACATTACTACCATTTCTTTTCATTGCACAGGCTATTAAAATAGTAGCAATTATTTCCACACATTAGTGTCATCTATTACAAGCTATAATAATCAATAGATACCAGAAATCCTTACTAATGACAGTCATAAGCTAAATGTTAGTCTGGGATATTGGATGAGTATGCACTAGATAGGGATTTAAATGCACAAACCTCTATAGGCTACTATCGTTTGCACTGTGTGACACTATTATATGTAGAGAGTTGCTACTATAATAAATGTGTAAGAATGTATAAAATAATTAGCCATGTTTATAAAAATAAAAATTAATACTAATTATATTAATTAAATAAGATTATTTATTAAAAAAAGTAACCACTAATTGTTGATGAAAAGTAATTTTTAAACTGTTTTTATTTTATAAATAAATGAATAATACTTCAATCAAAGTATTTATTTGTAAGATTTTAAAAGAAAGGTGAAAGTTGCTTCCAAATTAATCAAACAAGTTGTCTTTTTAGAAGGAGTGATAAAATGAAAAAAGATTGAAAATAAAATTAATCACTTTTAATTTTTAAAAAGGAAACAATTGCTTCTGAATTGTATGAATTAAAAAAGAATAACAACTGTTGGTTTTTCTTCATAAAATAACCTAAAATGCAATTGTTATAAAAAATAGGATTGATTTAAATAATTTCTGGACACCCCATTTCCCCATGCTTTTATTTCAAGTTAAATCTAAAAACTCCAATTGTGGGTGAAGAAACAATTTTTTTATTTAATTTTAGTCCACAGTCAATAAAAGTGTTTAATATAAAAAAAAAAAATTTCATCTCTATTTTTAAATTTTTAGTATTGGCACATTTTTGAAAATGTAAAACTATCATATTTTAAATTGACTGAACATTTATAGTTAATATATATCAGAAGATATTTCTGCTATAAGTTAAAATGTATTATTATTACATAATAAAAATATATATTAAGAGTTTAAAATATTTTTTAAAATATTATTAAATTAAAAGAAAGAAAAAATTAAACTGCCCTCTTGTGACAATTATTTAAATCAAATGAAAATGCTAAGGATAATTGTTAACTGCAAAACTTAGTTACTGAATATTTTTCATATTTTTCCCATTCTCTGTTCCATACCTATCAATAGTATTTCAAATGGATTAAGGTGTTACAACATAGCTATATATCAGTTTTCAAGAAATTCTATTGGATTTAAATATATTAAACCTCTATTTTAAATTTTCATTCTAACTTGAAAAAAGATCAAAAGTAAACAAACAAACAAACAGATTTTCCAAAATCAATTAAAGCATTTAAAAAGATACCCACATGTAAAAAATATTGTTTCAGGATTATCACGTTTCATGATAAATGTGAACGAACAATAAATTCTTAAAAAATAAAATGTATTTCTATAATGCTGATTTCTGGTACAAAAAAAGTATGATATATCACCCAACATAATGGACTGAGAATCCATTGTATCTAAAAAAATTTAATGTAACTTAGTACTCATTGCACTAACATTAAAAGATATATATATATTATGCAGTTGTAAATTTCTGGTACTAAAACAAACTATGTTAAAAGATGGCAGACAATGACTAATAATTAATCATAATATCTTATTGTTTAATTAATCCAACATGCCTTTAAATAAAGAATTTAACATACAGTATATATATTAAGTTCTTTTCCCAAAGATAAAATAAGTAACTAATTACTAACAACTGATTGTCAAAAATCAGAATTTTCTAATGTATTCATATTCTTACTACAATTTGTTCCAGCATCTCAATTTCAGACTTAGCTTATTTAATAAGCATTCATGAAATGATATAATAAAAATATTAGGCTATAATTAATTATAGTAGAGGAAAACTAAAGGAAACTAAGCATTATATATAATGTTTTACCTTTTCAAAATATCAATGAATGAGCTACTATCCCTAACCAACATGGAATAAGATGGAAGTGAATTCACTTTTTATGTGTTTTTTAAAATAATAGCATATATAAAACTTTGTAATAATAAGAAATACAATGGGACGTATATACATATTAATCTATTAATACTGGTGCTTTTCTTTTGATATTTATGATTACTTAAATTGGCCAGCTCTCAAATTACATCATTTATTAACCAGTCTACGGCTAGTCTATTTCATATAAAAATTGTAGCATTATTGAAATCATGCAGAAACTTCTCCACCAATGAGTCAAACTATCATTTGACGTGCATTGCATATATATATATGTGTGTGTGTGTGTATGTATGCGTGTATTATTGAATAACAGCCTTTTAAAAAGATATATATATATATGTTGTGTAGAAATTAGTTGTCTTCCTAAATTACACAGAGATTATATATACTGTAACCTTCCAAAAAGCGACTTAAGCAACCATAAAGTAAACTGTAGGTCTAAACACAGGTCTAAATCAGTGCAAGAATTCTAATGCATTAATTAAACATATAACTTAAGGTAAGTCGTCTTATGGGTTAAGTGCACAATAACTAAATAGGTTCTCTCATAAGCTAAAAAAATAGTAATTAATACATTATTTTACTAGACATGGATATGCCAATGATTGATTGAAAATCCATTGTTACACTCTACAAACGATAGTAATGAACAGTAATAATAATCTCAGGTTCTTAAATAATAAATAATTCATTTGTAAATAATACTGACTTTGCAATGATTATCTAAATTAATAAGGGGTTTGAACTTAGACTTTCACATGACCCTCAACCATCCATCTATCTTATACTGCTGATACACTTGAGCTCACGCATGTCAAAAAGATAAGTAATCACCAATATACATATTTCATGCTAAAACCAGCACTTATCAGTTGGTCCAGATTATCATCTCCACACATATATACAATCAAAGCTCAGCTTATATTAAGATAGCCAATCTTCATACTTTAATTGTCAGCCTTCAAACTACTCCACTCCACAATTCTTCGCCATTTATTTCACTGAAAATCTGATGATAGAATGCTCAAAGCCCACCCTAGTGCCAACCTTCTCATTCTACCCATGTTGACCACAAGTCATTCTTATACCTCATATACAGGACATAATCCATTTACATATGTATATGAGGGATGGGCAGACCTTACAGCACTTTATTTTGAAATATGATTTTTTTTCTGCAGTAAAGGCTTTTTCATACCTGCACTTATATATGTAATATATAGAGGGTTTGAATTCAGACTTTTACATAACCCTCAACCATCCATGTTATCTCATATCACTGATACACTTGATCACAGACATGTTGAAAAGATAAATAATCACCAATATATATTCCATTATCAGATTTTCAATGAAATGGATGGTGGAAGAGTTGTGGGGTGGAGTGGTTTGAAGCTTGTCCATTAAAGTATAAAGATTGGGTACCTTAATATAAGCTAAGCTTTGATTGTATATGTGTGTGGAGATGATAATCTGGACCAACTGATAAGTGCTGGTCTAGCACAAAATATGGATATTGGCGATTATTTATATTTTCGACATGTGTGCGATCAAGTGTATCAGCGGTATGAGATAGCATGGAGAGTTGAGGGTCGTGTGAAAGTCAGAGTTCAAACTCCTTATATATTACTTATATAGGTGCAGGTATGAAAAAACCTGTACTGTAGGGGAAAAAAATCATATTTCTAAATTAATAAGATAATTTAGGTTCTTTTAACTAAATAACAGCGAGCAATGAAACTTATTTTCCTAACACCTTAACATCACTTTCTTCCTTTAAAATGACTTTAAATATAATATTAGCTAGCAAAATTACTCTTATTTGGGTTCTTATGTTACCAACTAAATAAATCAAGTTTCTTAAAATCTAAAATAATTATCTAACAATAGTAAAGCTAAAGTGATGCAGTAAAAGGGCATTTTGTTGTACCAAAAAACATCACTAAGTAATCTAACAACAAGAGCATCAATAAAGTATTCTTATATAAATCTAATTGCATATGGAATGGATTGCATGAATTGCATCTATATGACAATTTCAATATAATATGTACTCTTATATGCACTTCAAACACTTTTACTATTTAAATAGATTGGATGTGGCATATAACAATGGACACAGAAACGTAATTAACGAATAAAGTAAATATTTATTACAAAGAGTAAATACATTTTTTTTTAGTTTACAATAAAATAAAAGTAAAAAGAAATTATTAAACTCAGGTGCTTATTATACATGTATATAATTTTAATGCGCAAATACGCGCACAACAACTGAGCTTCATCAGGATTAAATAACAATATATTATAAACTCAAAATAATTATAATATCTAAAGAATAATGCCCGAGCGCTTTCAAGAGAACTTAGCTCTCATAATCATGGGCAACAAAGAATAAGCATAGCGTGTTGGTATATGCTAAAATATGCTGATATATGTAAATTAGTTGAAAATAAATGCGTCAGATCTAAATGATCCATTTCTTAGAGATTTTGTAACACGCATCTTTCCTATTCATAGCCTTATCATCAATAGCAATAAAACATGCTTCTTTAACTTTTCTCTTAACGTCATTTCTCTCCCTGCAAACTATTCTTGCATTTTTAGGTTCACATGCATGACCAGCTGATTTCTGATGTATAGCAAATATTGAGTTGCAATTTGGGTCTACTCATCGAAAATTTTACTCAGTGTTTAATAAAGAATTTCAACTAAGCTTTCATACACCCCCTAATACAAATAGAATTATTAATAACACCAAAGACACTATAACACCTAACAACACCTCTCAGGCCGTATATAATATTTCATGTCCAGAAAATAACTGCATGGCATCATACTATGGGGAAACGAAAGCAACTCTTTCTACAAGACTATCCCAGCATAGATATTCTTACAATAAGGCCCAAGTAGACCCAAATTGCAACTCAATATTTGCTATACATCAGAAATCAGCTGGTCATGCATGTGAACCTAAAAATGCAAGAATAGTTTGCAGGGAGAGAAATGACATTAAGAGAAAAGTTAAAGAAGCATGTTTTATTGCTATTGATGATAAGGCTATGAATAGGAAAGATGTGTGTTACAAAATCTCTAAGAAATGGATCATTTAGATCTGACGCATTTATTTTCAACTAATTTACATATATCAGCATATTTTAGCATATACCAACACGCTATGCTTATTCTTTGTTGCCCATGATTATGAGAGCTAAGTTCTCTTGAAAGCGCTCGGGCATTATTCTTTAGATATTATAATTATTTTGAGTTTATAATATATTGTTATTTAATGATGAAGCTCGGTTGTTGTGCGCGTATTTGCGCATTAAAATTATATACATGAATAAAATAAAAGATAAATTGTTTACTACTAGTATTTACAAAAAATAAATTAAAGAAATCTTTACATTAATTAATACATAAGTTAGATATAATGCACATATAATATACCATATCCGTGATATATTTGGTTACAAATAAATAAATAAATAGAAATCTCCTACAGTTTGAATTTAAAAACCAGTGATATATTAATTAGCACATCTGAATGTACTAATAATATAATTATAACTACTAGTACAATAAAATATATTTACATTGAAATCAGTATACAATTTTTTAATATATAATTTATAATTTAGACAATTTAATATAAAGAAGTACGTTGTATTAATCTTAAAAAAACAAAGCTGGTGGAGCAGAAAAATACAAAATCAATATTTTACTCAACACACATTTATTTGAAATATATAATAAGAAGTAGGAAATATAATCACGCAAATGCCTGTTATAATATACAAATTGGAATATCTAAATATTTATGGGCTATGGTGGTGTGAAAACAAGCCTACATTAATGTGAGCAGAGCAATTCTGTCTCAATGCTACATATATATGTGTCCCATTAGTATCTACTACTAACAGCAAAAGGCCTAACAAATAATATCTAAGTAAAATGAGAAACCACCAACATAGTCACCACAACAAATACATGATTATAAGTAGAAATACCAATAATAAAAAGAAAGGCAGTGAGATAAGTAAACCACATCTACTCATATTTATAAAGTATATAGCAAAAGTGTAATCAAGAGACCAATACAAACGTATTAATGAAAGATAAATAAGCAGTTAATTTTAAAGTTATGATAATTAATAATAGAAATTATATACCAATCCAAGACAAAATATATAATGTATATCAAAGTAGTGACTGTTTTTATAGATGTTTATAATACACATAACATTTCAAACATTACAATAGTAAAATATAAAAGACAGAAAAAAATCTTAAGTAGTTTTCTCTTTTTTGTAATAAAATGATTTTCCTCAATCGCAATTTTGATTACTGCCATGACCACTTATCTTGTTTCTTATTTAAGAGTACATTGAACTTGTCAAAGATAAGCCTCCTTACCACACTCAGGATGAACAAGTTTTGAAAAGTGATGAACAAATGGAGATGACAGGGGCAAAACATATATTGGATGGCAAACTCTCTGATGGCAAGGAAACCAGTGAGGTAGAAACAACACAACAAGCCATTATCCAATGAAAGAAAATAATCATTCTATCATTCATGAAGTCAAAGCAATTAAAAAGAAAACAACAGACTCAAGTTGTTCTCAACAGGATGATAATAATTCATCATCTTTGAATACTAGTCATGATCAAACTAAAACTATCACTCTAAATTCAAATCTAACAAACCAAGAAATAAAAAAGACAAAAAAACAGAAAAATTCTTTAATATCAACAGATGGGGGTGATTACCGATCGCCTGACAATCAAGTCCATCAAATGGAGCTTTCACATTTGAATGAGAACAGCCTATCAAACATAACAGGCACTCCAACAATACAATATCAAGTGAATCAAATCAATAATGATATTTTAGACATTGATCCTGTAGGCCAATTATGGATTTCCACCTCTATCAAAATGACTAATTACACAATAGCTTTTGCTTTGACCATGTTTGATTGCAATGCAGTTGTTGATTAAAGGCATTAATGTATGAGGCCTAAATTCCCTGGATAGGGTGTTCATGATCAAAAACTGGATTGCTTTTACTGGATTGCTTTTCCACCCCCACATAGTATATGTCTATCTGAGATGAAAATCCATTCTCATTCCAATCACAGAATCAATCATTTATTTAAAGAATTTGGTTCATTTCATCATTATATCTCCACTTAAGCATGCTTGGGTGTAGCTTTTTTAATTAGCAAAAAGGCTTTCACTTTCTAATTTCAAAATTAATACTTATGAAATCCTTATAGTTAATTTTTGCTTTGGACTCTTCTCCCTTAACATAATCTACATCTACATAAGAAATTTGCCAGCAATAGTACTCAACATCATTCACATAATCAACTCTGTGCTTTACTCCAATTCTCCCCCCCCCCTCCATTTTATTTGGGGACTTCAATATGGCATACACTGAATTTAATCACAAATACCTCCATTTTATCAGCAATGTAATGTTATGTGGAGAAGACTTCTTCCCACCCAATTGTTTCTTATTTTATACAAAATCCATAAGAACTCTCATTGATCTCATGTACTATACATTGGAACTACATCACTCAATTGAAGCCCATTTAACCCTGGTAATCTTTTCAGACCACCTGGCAATAGAAATAAAATGTGACTTCAATAGCAGATACCCAACACAAATAAATCATAAACCATACAATTAAGATGCTCAATAAAGTAACCACAACTGAATCATTTTTTCAGAGCTCTACATCTTATTCAACAAAGTAGACATACTTTCTCATTCACCTATTGAGGCATGGTGGTTCTGGTTTGTCCAGACTATAGCCATCTTGATAGACACCCATACCATAAAGACCTCAGGCCCAAATAAATTACTCAAAGAACTTGAGAACATAGGGCAGCATCTTGCTAACCTCCCTCTACAAGATAGAAATCTCAAAACACAATATCATGATAGACAGAGGGCCCTTGGGAAATACATAGTAACTAAGAGGGCCAGGATCTACCTAACCAATCAACACAATTGGACATGGGGTTATTTATGATGGGCTATTGGTGCTGGAAAAAAATGTTCTACACCATCTATTATTGCCATCGACCAGGAATGCTATGCAGGTCCAATAATAATTACAAAAATTCATCAATTACAAAATGCCAAATTTGAAATTGGACAAATATAGAACACTCAAATAGATACCATTGAGCATGGTATCACTGAAAAATTAATTCTTGACAAATTAAAATCATTTCCAGAGCATGTACACCCTGGTCTGCATGGTATTCCAAAGTTTGTCCTTATACATCTAGATCATTTCACCACTCCAATAATTCTTGGAATGATCAATGTTCTCATTGGAGACTTCTGCAACATCAATGATCTATACTGTATTTCATTGGTTCCCTTCTTCAAGAAAAAAAATAATCCATCTGAATTAACCAATTTGCAGCCCATTTTCATGATTTCCCATTCAATTAAAACAATAGAATCAATAGTAAAAGATAAAATAGAAGATCAAATACTTCAAAACATTTTCACCTCCAAATTCAAAAGGAAAGGAACCTCAACAAATCAAGAAATATCTAGATTCTTACTACTTATGAAATATGTCAGAAACCCCAAAAACTCCAGGCCAATTGTGGTCCAGTTAGACTTTTCCTCAGCATTCAACTCGGTTGAGCCCTCTATTCTTCTCCCGATTTTCCATGAATAGCTCTATTTTCATATCACTAAATGGATGACTTTTAACAGATTTTAAGTCTCATCTGTCTATTTCCCAGGGATCACCCCTTAGTTCCTTCTGTTTTATTGCTTATTTAAATCCTCTATTAAGGCAGATAGAATTAAAAATACCTGAAATTATGGTCCCAACTCTAGAGGAGAAAGTCCATCATATTTCCTTCATGGATGATGTGGTTGTCTTCCTCCCATGGAAGGAAGACCTTGCATCACTGCAAAAAAATTATCAAAAAATACTCACAAATTTATGGTTTGAAGCTCAACTCACATAAATCAGCAACCTGGAACATCTGTTACAAGAAAAAGGTTCCCTCTCCTTTAACAGCAGAACCCCAAAAATTTCTTGAGTTCAACTTTTTCAAGTCACCTTTCACTGAGATGTGATCTTCAAGAATCAATTCTTACTTCCACCAAAAAAGTTGTGGACTCTCCCTCTAGAATATACCTATCCTTTCTGGGGAAAATCTCCCTTTCAAACATGCTAGTTTCCCCACATATAAATTATTACTTACCTGCCTTTTGTCCCATCAAAAGCTTCCAGAATAAAATAAATTCCATTTGCTAGAGGACAATGTGGAGAGGTAAAACAATAGTGATAAGCTTGCACAAAGTTCAGAGGTCTAAAGAGCTTAACAGCTTGGCCCTCCACTCGGTCTCTACATATTATTTAAAGAAAACAAATAACATGATACAATCCTTAAATTATATACTTCCAAATAATCAATTCCCCACTAGTATTAAATGCATAATCAAAACAAAGTTCATATCCAAAACATGTACTCATCAACTACTTTAGAGATCTGACAGATATCTGAAGGTTGAAAGAATGAATAGTGATCTAAAATTTTGAGATAAATAAAGAGTTAAGCCATTGGACTGTAAGTACACAATTCACTATTAACACCAAAAGTGCTACTTCAAATGAGACACTATAAGCACAACCCATGATAAAGAAAATGCAAAAACCTTTTGCAAAGCCCTCTCATGTGGAGGGGCTGGAAAATACAAAACTTTGCCGTGCTTCTTTTGAGTTTTAGGGGCTGGGAAATACAAGCTATGCTTTGCTCTTTTTCTTTGGAGAGTTAGAGTCTGGAATCATGGCAGGACTACATTAACTGCTCTATGACAACCAATATGAAATACAAAAAATGGGTTGGAGCAAATAGTGGAGATAGAACATCCTCAGAGTTGCATGAAAACATTGCATTCTCAAGCCAATGACAAAAATTTCCATCCATCATCAAAACGGAAAATAAGCTAAATAAACTTCAACAATCAAACACTCAATTGAATCTCCAAAATCATTGATTTTCTATTTAACTCGAAACATAAACCTCTTCTAAACATACATGAAAGCTACTATTTTATAATTTATAATCATCATATTTCACGGTAATTTTTAAATTAAATTTGCATAAAATGCATTTTTTTCTTAGTTGTAATTTGAGATCAAATTGATAATTTGAAGTGATGATCACCAGTATTTGATCATCATCAGTCTTATATTGGGCAGCCATCCATAATGATTGCCACAATACATGATCATCATCAGTCCTCTCTTAGGTAACCATTTGTAATGGAATGGAGTGATAGGAAGTGATCATAAAAAGGGAAGTTGTACCTGGGGTAATGGAAAATCGTCATCAACCCCAAGTAAATTTAAAATGAAATATCAATAATTTACAAAAGTATATATATATAAGTATAAAATATTTAAAGGAAACATGAGATCAAGAGAGATCTCTGAGAGATCATTGAGAGATCAGAGGAGCATCAACCAGCATTATAAAGTAAAAGTAATTATAAGTAATACTCAAAATACCATTCATCATCGTGAATGATCCACAATAAAATATAATAAAATCAACAGTCCATCTTGTGGCTGGATTTGAACAATAAAAAATATAAATCAACAGTCAACCTTGTGACTGAATTGGAAATGGGTCTTCTGTAAACCAGGCTAACTACTGAGCCTTTGGCAGCTTGGAGCAATTGTTTAATCATTAATTTGGAGGCCCAAACTAAGTGTGAATCCATCAGAATATATAACCTGAAACATATGATCAATAATGTTGGGATATTAAAATGTGCTGATCATCATCAATGCATTGACCACTTGAGTACCATTAATGTACTGGCCAATTATAAATTTACATTTTTAATAAGACTAAACTAAAATTAAAGGTAGTGCATGGGCTTTAAAGAATATAATCTTGTGCGCCAACCAGGATGATGATTATTGAGTATCTCTGGATGCCCAAATGCACTAAATACATCCCCATTTATATATTCTTCCCATGCTCAAATCTAGCTCAGAGAACGTAAGCTCTATTACTGTACGTGACTAAGAGATGATGCAATACAATTTTTAACAGTTGAATACAAGTTTATTAATAATAAAAATACAAAATTGAAATTAAGGTCTATAAAAATAAGATTGCACACATTTTGCTTACTATATAATCACATTGCAATTTACATAATTACTATTCAAAATTCAAATTGTTACATTGATTTACATATATGTGCACACAGACATGCATTTTCTAATATACAATTAATATATTTCAATTGATATTCAATAATGACAAAAATGATTAAAATTTACATATATGTCCTTTCTTTGGGAAATATGCATAAATTTCATACATATACATGTGTATAAACAAAATATAGATATAACTTAAAATCAGTAATCAAATTCTACTACAGCTTTTTTTTATTCTTTTAAAAAATATATATAGTCAATTTTTGAGAGGTTAGAAAACTTTTTATGAGGTTACCCCTTAACTAATTATAAATGCCTTTAAATTTAAAAATATAGATTTAAAATGTCTTTCCAAATGAATTATTTAAAAACAACTCACTTTTGTATACATGTTTAACTGTGCTTCTCTTTCCATATAGACACAGCAGCATACATATAACTACTTCTTTATTCATCTGGTGTTTCTCTTGGGAAAGCTAGTTTTTTGGTCAATACAGGCAATTGTCATCATCAGGTAAAAGTATATAATTCAGCTATGGTTGGCTTTCTCCCTTCTGCAGTTGGTTCCACTTAGACCTGGATTTGGTCAAGTCAGCAAGCTGTTTTCCAGAACACTGTTAAGGCTATGAATTTCAACACAAAGAAGTATCATTTTCCTTTATGTGAATTCAAACTCCATTATTGAACTAAAGTTCAGCTACTTCCTCGCATTCTTACATTATCATGGCAGTTCTGTATATAATTCTACTAGCCATCTCTGCAGCTAGCTTTACTGTTGCCATTCTCTGCTACAATTACCAACTCTTCACAAAATACTTTAGCCAGTTTTGCAGATAGCTCTGCAGTTATCTCTTCTGCTAACCACTTCTCAGAAAATTAAAGCCAAACTTTGCAGTTGGCCTACTTGGCCACTGCTTAAAATATTAAAACCAGATTCTTCTGGCCAACTCTTATAAAACTGCAAGCCAAACTTTAATCCTTGGAATATGACCAAAGGTCTGATCTATATACATGTTTTTACATACATGTTTTTACTTTGATAGTAGAAATTTACAAATTAATTAAAAGATTTCGAAAATAGACATTTTTACATTATCAGAAAACATGCTTATTTTTAAATTTCAAAATCAGAATTACAAATAATAATATTTATTAGACCTTTTTAAAATATTTATTTCATAATGAAATTTTATTTTAAACCCAGAGCTATTTAACCCCTTATTTATTATTTTTATTTCAATGAATATAGAAAATATCTACTACAATTTTTGTCTGTGTTTATTTCTACTTTTGCTTTACTTTATAAATATATGTACACACACACTATATTATTGTGTGCTATGTAACCCAGCTGGTTACAATATATATTACCTCAATTATGTACTATCTAAAACACAATGTAAATAAATAATAAATAAAACATTAACAATGAAAATTTAATAAATTTTATAATTCAGCAGCAACCTTTTTTTTTTTTATCTTGGAGCTCCAATCACTAAATCTAAATTTTCATATATTCCTATTTAGACATATGAAATTTCATTTATTAATAATGTTTCTCTGGTTTGCATTAAAAGTCAGTGGTGGCTGGTCCATATGCACTGAGGTACTGCAGCATCTCCAGAAAAGAATTAATTATTAAATTTATGCTTGAAAATATCAATAATATAACAAGCATTCAATATTTTGCGTAATTATTATGTAAATACAACTAATTAAGCCATTTTTAAAAAAAATTGTTTTAAGTGATGCTTGGGATTGTATTCAAAGATGCTGCTAATTCTGGCAGTGGTGAATTTCACAAGTTCTGTACTGCTGTAGCATCAATAATTATCAACCTGGATTCATTCCAGATGAATTGGTTCCTGCACTGCGGAGATTCTTCAAGAACATAGATCCTATGTGTCACAACTGCCGCAGAACCTTTGAAATCTTTGACCACAAGATAAATGATTGCCCGGCATATGACAAAATCAGAACATTCATTTCTCACAACTGCCACATTTCCCTGAACAAAATATTAGATATCAAGAGATGCTTCCTGTCTAGAGATTATGTCATCTCAAGACTTTCGATCTTTATCACTTATGCCACCTGGATGGCCAGATGTCGCAACAAGTTCACCATTCTTCATCCCAAGCCTGAAGACATTTTCATTTCTAAGTGGAAGGAATTTTGCCAATATGGACAGTATCATCTTGTCCAGATTTTTATTTGACAATACTTGGAGCCTGATTAAGTTGGATTGAACAACACCAGTGAGCACATCGAGCAACATGGATTACTTTTATTTTATTTACAACTGTATCATTCTTACATATGTATTTCAATAAAGTTATTTATAAATAGTTATTTGAGCATGATATGTTTATCTATTATGGTTTTTCTTCAGAAAAAATAAATTTTTATTTTCATTTAGGATGAGCATTAAAATATTGCTATTTATTATAGAAAAATATAACAAAATAATAAAAGAAATATTATTTTAAATATTTATCTGGATGGATGCTAGTATTAAATATTTTTAAAAAATCATATTTTCCCAATTGTCTTTACATAAAAAAAAATTGAAATTAAAAAGTAAAAGTCATATACTCCAGATATTATTATATGTCAAACAGTAGTTAGTAAAAAACAAAAATACATTAGACATTGTAACAACAATTGCTATGAAAAAATTCATTGTTTGTATGGGTGTGAAATTAGAAGTGCTTTGTTTTGTTTTCCTTGCTTACTTTTTGAGGAAGATACTATTATAAAATACTCTTACTTAAAAATATGTTGGGCCATTACTGTTGAAAGCATATACCTTTTTTTTTATTCCCCCAAAATACTTTCAATAATAAAATGTTTTCTAAGCATAAAGCTAGAAGTGTTATGAAATTTAAAGAGAATTCTTAAACTACTTTCTTTAGGCAATAAAGTGAAAGTTTCTGATTTAGTTATGGTAGGAAAAAAAATCAAGTAAAATGTTTCAGTAATGCATCTGAAAACTTAAAGATTTTATTCAAGAATCTGAAATGAGTAATTGCAAAATAGGGATGGCTTTATAGATTCCAAAGTCAAAACAAATTTTAAAACATAACAATTATAGAAGCCTTATCTTATAATAATGAATTGACTATTAAATTTCCATAGACAAAAAAGTTATTTAAGAAAAATGATATTCTTCAGAAAGTGTTTAATTGTGATGAAAATGAGTTATTCTGTTATACCAAAAGTTAAAGCAATCAAAGTCGACACTTTGCTCTCCATTTTATTTATATAAAAAAAATTAAGATATGAAACCTGTTAATAATTGCTATTAGTCATTCATTAGATTAGAGATTATCATAATAATGAACAATATTTTTGTGTGACAGAAGGTAAGGACTGGTTTTTAAAGGCTTGTAACACTTACTAGAGGGATATAATTATAAATATATGACCAAAGACTTGAAAATTATACATTTTTTTCACATGTTTTTGCCATATGTTTATAATTACATCCCTCCACAAAATGTTAAAAGCGAATAGAAACCAGTCCTTACCTTGGATGGGAATGGTGTAGTGAAAATTATTCTACAGAAATATTATTCATTATATGAAACCTAAGTTTATTTGGTCCCCCCCCCCCCAGTAATATGAATGGAGTAAACCCATAATAAATATATGCTATAATTGTGCTCTCTCAATTTATTATTAATACCTACCTACATTACTGGTACTTGTTACTTTTAATTTTATTTAAATTATCTTAATAAAAGAGTAATATAGAAATTTCAGAACATTCAAAGAAGTATGGAGAGATGCATGTTGGGAGTAACAAGAAGGGATCGAAAATGTAATGTATGGGTAAGAGAACAAATAGGTTTTACTGACCTCATTGAAAAAATTAAAAGACTGAAGTGGAGTTAGGCTGAACATATTGTTAAAAGAGATGATAATATGGAGGGATCGAAAATGTAATGTATGGGTAAGAGAACAAATAGGTGTTACTGACCTCATTGAAAAAATTAAAAGACTGAAGTGGAGTTGGGCTGAACATATTGTTAAAAGAGATGATAATATGGACAAGTGAAATTTTAAACTGGATTCCAAGAGATTGTAAAAGACCCAGAAAGAGACCACATGTGAGATGGATGAATGAAATAAGAAAGTGTGTAGGGGTGATGTGGTGAAGAGAAACTAAAGATAGGAAAAGATGGATTGAATTTGGAGAGACCATCCTGCAGTGGATTGATAATGGTTGATGATGATGAATTTGTATATACATATTACATACGTAAGTCGTTATAATATATATTTATGCATGCTAAAGAATACTATACTACTACAAGACAGTAAACCATACACATTGTATTAACAATAAAGCTTACAAATAAAATGTGGGCTATTGTTCATTACATGGAATATATGTTAGGTAATTTGAAACAAAATAAAGCAAATATCACAGTGCTAATGTATTCGTATATTAATATCCTGCATTAATCTCTAGTGAAGCTTCTAAATTTTTGTTCTCTCTTTTTTTTTCTATATGTCATAGCATCGGTCGGGTAGCGAACCCGCAACAACCGTCTGCAACCAAATGCTTGTTTGCAAGGCGGCTGCGCTGACCTCTCGGCTAACAACGCTTGGCAGCTTCTACATTTTGCAGTATTCAACAAATATTATTACTTGTTCTTAATTACTTCATCTCCTCTCCTTTTGATTAGAAAAATATTAATTCTATATCGTTTATTATAATTAATATAGTTGCTTTTGTACATGATTTAAGTTAATAGCATTAACGTACAATATTATTTATTAACTTTAAAATGTAAACATCCTTTTATATATATCTTAAAAGCCTCCCCCCCCCTCCGTCACACATTCTTTCCGTTTCCACCACCACCCCCTCTGCGCGAAAAAAAACAGTTGAATTAAAATTTTATAATCACTTTTTCCCAGAAGAGTAAAAATCATGTTTAACTTATTAATTTATTTCTCTATATTATTTCAAAGTTAACAAAACATATTACGTGATAAATGTGTTTGGCTTGTTCTAAATATATCTGTTATGTTGCAATAGAGCAGCTACTTTAATTACTTCATCTAGTTTCTGCATAAACATAAAGATAAAATGCAATAATTCTCTTAACGTTGTTAAAACATCAATGTTTATGCATTCATAATTTATGATTGAATTTATGTAGTAATTATTTTATTCTAATATGATATTAGGACTTTTTTTTAATGCAAAAAAAATGAAAACGTATTTGTTACACATTTACATTAAGTCGTTTGAATTGATACTTTGCCAAATTTTTTAAATATTAAAATGAGCAAGTTAACGCATGTGATCTTTTAAAGTCATGTGATATAAATTGAGTCCTTCAACGCGAATAAAATCAACGGATTCACCTAAATAAATCTTTGACTTATTGTTAGGTCGTAGAGTAGTAAAAATAATTGAACTTTTAATGGCATTTTTAACAAATAAATAATCAAAACTGTTGAAAATGCTATATATTTATTCTATGAATTACGAATTTAAAGAAAAGATTTTCATTATTATTAATTAATATATACATCATGTTCAAGATTGATTGCTTTATAATAAATCTATAAAAATATCATTTTTTTCCCCGCCGGGGAATAAAAATTGAAGAAGTGATATAATACTTTTTATTAATGTTTGATAAAAAGCAAAAATTATTCAAATTTCTAAATACTTTAAAGGTCCTAAGTAATTTCATTTTAAATAATTATTTGTTTTATACAATTATATATAAATTTACAGATCATATATTTTTTAATGTTTCTTCACTTTTTGTCTCTCGATGATTTACAAGATCATTAATTTTAAAACAATTGTTCTTAATTAAAATTTACAGATTGTTAATTCCATATCTGATCCAAAAATGACCAATGCTCGACAAATTTTTTTTCCAATAATTTTTTTTTGGAAATAATCTTAACTATTTATTTTATTCGTTTCACATTTCCTTGGCCATTTATATTTTTTTATTATCAGAGTTCATATCACACCTTATTGACCGTATTATTTCTTATTCGTCTTTTTATATTTATACCTGGAGTGTGGGGGTTACTTTCATTCTTATTTGTTTAGGTGCCTTACATTCTTCAAATGAATATAAAAGATTTCTTCATTTATCTTGCTGCGGTGTACTACCACCACAAGCAGACCAAGCTGGAAGTACTCTCATGCTGGACATTCCAAACTACATGGAGAAACCTGAAACAATCTAAGTAAATGAAGACAAAAAAAATATGAAGGAAAATAATACATATCTGTATAGATCTCAAAGAATTAAGAGAGGACCTAATTATCATAAACAATTATGTGAGACTCCAAAAACCATAAATTTCTGAAGTGGAGATGTGCTATGTTAGAATAATGTAAATAACATAATTTGAGCTGTGTTAAAAATAATGTAAATTGTGCTAAGTTAAAAATAAATAAATTGAACTAAATTACTTATAAAAGCAAAACATTAATAAATGTTTTAGTAAAGAAAAAATATTTTTGCTAAGATGTGATTAAAGATTTCTGTTAGTAGCAAATAATTGTGATTAAAGAAGATCAAATTAGAGATTAATTAAGGTGATATAATTAAAGATTGGTTCCTATTCCAGAAATAGGATAGCACTAATAGAAACTAGATTGAACTAGAAATTTCCATAACTATAGTTTTGCTACCTGGGAACAGTCTGAAACAGGATAAAAGCTTATCTATGAACAGTTCACCTTGACTGGGTTGTGATCAAGAAATTGCAATGCTTGAGTGTTCAAGAGGACTACAGATACAACCAGTGAACTCCATCACTAAAGGTTCAGTAGTGGACCTAGGGATGTTTACAGGCCACATCATACATATGTGTTTATTTAATATTATATTACAATATGTAAGCATTATTTAATATTAAATGTAACCTTTGTTAATTATTACTTCCTTGTTATTAACTTGTTGGCAATTAAACATCAAAATTTTGTTATTCAAATTTTCTTGTGTTGTGATGTGATGTGATGCACTGTGACTTCTCCTTAAACGGAATCAGGAATCTCTCAGCAGCTATGCTCAGAGAAACCTGTTAGCCACTTTACCTTCCTTTTCCATTGACCACCCTAAGTTTTCCCATAATCTGCTCCATCTCATTTCCACAATATAATCTTTGTCAACTCCATGACCTTCATATTTAAACCCCCCTTATCTTTTCCCAAACCTAGCATAAAAACCAATAACTCACTTTCTGTATAATCACTTTGTTCATATTTAATCTTCCATAACTTCATTATTTGTACCCTTTCTGCTTCCAAGCATTTATATTGAAGTAACAGATGCCTAATATTTTCTATGCTTTCCTTACACAACTTGCAGACTAAATCACCCTTATTTTTCCATTTACATGTATATTCCCTTGTTGCTAAAGATCCCATTCAAGCCTTAAACAATAAACTACTTTCCTTACTATTATCATAAATTTACTCACACCCAATGTTCTGTTTACTTCTATATATATATTTAAACTTGTTTTACTCTCCATACTAGTTCTGCATCTCTCCAACTCCCTATTCTTTATTAATGTATCACTATAACACTCAACAATCCTCCTAACACCATCATCCCACCTTTTGTACAAGTATACTGACATAACTTCTTTATCCAAATCTTCTGCATACCGCATTACCTTTCTCACCCATCTTGTTGCCTGCCCTTTACTTGTAACCCAATCAAATACTATTTTGGCTATTCTTTTATTATCCATAAACTGCAATCTACTGTACATTTCCAATTTGCTTTTTGCATCCCTCATATAAAAATTTAACCATCCCATTTCTCCTTGAATTGCCTCCTTTGCTGTCCACACCTCAGCATCTAATGCATGTCTTTCTATTTCCCTTTGTACTTTTTCTAAGCAATCTAATACCACTTTTCTAACACATAATGCATCATTGCTGTATGTTAACCCTGCTACTGCCACTACCTTCCATACAATTCTAGCTACATCATATTTATTATATAAAAACACTGTTAATTTCTTTATCAATCCCTTTCTTTTCTTTGCTTCATTTATCAATTTTTTCTCCCATTCATCCAAGCAATTTTTCTTATTACTCAATATGATTCCCAAATAACTATATCTATTCACCACACTTAACTTTATATCCCACAATAAAAAATCTTTGTCTTCTCTTTCCCGAGTATTCACCATCATTATATTTGATTTTTCTTCACTAAATTTAATCCCCATATCTTTACCCATCCTTGCACATGTCCTCAGCATAACTTCCATATCTTCTCTTCTTTCTGCACACAAAAAGACATCATCCACAAAAAAAGACCCGACAATGTATATACTCTCTTGCCACATATTAACGATATCTCTATCCCTCTTCCAAGACTTTCTATTGCTCTCTCCATTTCACTCAAATACAACACAAACAAAATAGGTGACATAGGGCATTCTTGCCTCAGTCCCACCCCATTTTTAACTTTAACTGATTCTATATCCCCTAATTGATATGTATAGTAATTATTTTCATATAATTTCTTAATAACACCCACTAAAGCTTCATCCATTTCCAGATTTTCTAAACTTATCCATAATCTACTTATCACTCTATCATATGCCTTCTCTATATCTATAAAACTCATATATAACTGTCTACCTGAATTTCTACTCATATCTATAAGTTACTACAAATAAACTATCTCCTACACGCCTATCTGACCTAAAGCCTCCTTGCATTTCCCCCACTACAGTATTTTCTTCCATCCACTTTGCAGATGGGGGATTATATGGTTTGTGCTCTGATATTTATTTATACGCGTGTTTATATTGCTGCATGAGTGAGTAAATGTAATAATTTCGTAAAAAGGAATAAAAGTTATTTTAATTTAAAAAAAAGTATTCCAAGATGGTCGACCAAAAGAAGAATGTTACAAATTATAAAAAAATTAATTAATCTCAAAGAAAGGACCCGAAAAGTTGCAGATCGCTATCTTGAAACAAAGACATTTTAATTAATAAAATAAAATGTTAAAAAAAAGAGACAATGATCGGTCGAGTGTAGATTGCAAGGTAAATTGGAAATTCCTAAGCTTAGATAAGTGAAACAAAGAAAAGAAAAATTATTGAAAGGACTTTCATTTCGCAAATCACGTGGTTTAATGAAAGAAGAAAGAACAATAGCATGATTAATGAGAGTCAAGAAAGTTGAACTGAGAGGGACTTATATAGCTGTGACTGCCACGAGCAGGATCGTAAGAAAAAGTTGGTAAAAAGAAAAAAAGTTTATAATCGAGAAATCATGAACAGAAAAAAAGTTTATAATCGAGGGCCAGGCTATGCCATCCATCCTGCAGAGAGACTACCATCACTATAAATGTAGGAGCGAAGCCCTTCTTCAAACCATGAAAAGAACAGCAATGGATGCCATTGATTGCCTTATGGAAATAGACCAAAGAAAGAAATCTTTTAATCGTACAGCTAATAATCTACACCCGGGTGAGATAAACCAAACATTTTTTCGTAAGTGATACTAACTATTTTGAATGAAAGCACGTCCTATTAAATAATGCGTAAAAGGGTTAAAGTAAATGAATAAAATGTTGAAATAATACCCTGTATACGCCTTAATAGACAATGCCTGATTGAAATTGTTTTCAAGCTATGATCTGTATTTTTGTGTATTGCATTTATAAACTTGTGCGAGTGTATTTACATGCGGGTTATTTAATTATTCGGGCACAAACCAATATCCAATTCTGGGATTCTATGGGTTTTGTTTTATATTAATAAATATTAATTAGTATTATAAATTTAATTGTGTGTGTTAGTGTTAATTTCTTAAAATAATATTAAAAAGCAAAAAGTAGGAAAGCAAACGAATTGTTCATGCGCTACATGCGCATTTTTATATGTTCCCTCCACCTCTTTCCCACGGTCACCAACTACTACCCCTGAGTGAGCTAGCCAGAGGTACAAGCTCTAACCACCAGAAATAGATACTCATTCTCTCCCATCATAATTCTTATTTATTCGTAGGTAAGATTGGCGCGTGAGGTCATTATTGATGCTCATAAATATGCTGGGCGAGTAATTAGAGGGCATCGCAAAACCAACCACACATATATGGGTTCATATTATAAATTTCTGTTAAATAAAAGAGCAAAACTTAAGTTTAAAATATGTAATAAACGTATATCACATATATATGTGTTTACGCCGGAATAAACGGTTACACGTTATTGGTCTATAATTATTTAACTTTCTATGATCCTTACTTTTTCCTTTAAATAATAATCTTACTCTTGTATTACTCCAGCTATCTGGAAAAACCCTCATCTAATTTAGGCCTAATAATAAATTTTAAAAAATTCACAATCATTTAACGAACTTCCAAAATAGGATGACTTACCAAGCCAGTTTTCAATTTATGGGATTGAAACCTATTAATGTCTACAAAATTTCTAGCTACTGATCTAATGCTATCACCAACTCCTGAAATACAACTTCAGCTCAAATTCAAATCCTATCAACTGTGTCAATTTTCTGATGTGTAGTAACCACAAGTACTGCTGTCATGTTATGGGTAGATAGATATGCAAAATTAAATATAGCAGAAGAAAATTTGAATAACTAAAATATTGATGTTTAATTCCCAAGAAGTTAACAATTTAATGATGTAAAAAGCTTACATATAATATTAAACAATGCTTACATATAATAACAATATTAAATGACACACATACATAGTCCTGGAGATATACTAAAACATAATAAGGCTGATGTCACCTGTAAAAGTCCTTACGCCCACTTTTGAATCTTCAGTGATGCAATTCACTGAGTACATCTGTAGTCTTAATGAACCCTCAAACATTGCAGTTCCTTGATTATAACACAATCAAGCATGAACCCCAATTCTTCTCACACTTTTATCCTCTTTCAGATCATTCCCAGGTTGCAAAGCTATAGTCATAGAAATTTCTAGATCAATCTAGTTGCTATTAATGCTATTTTATTCTGGAACAGAAACCAATCTTCAACTACATCAGCTTAATTAATCTCTAATTTGATCTACTTTAATCACAATTATTTTCTTACTAATGGAAATCTTTAATCACACTTAACAGAAATATTTTTACTTTACTAAAACATCTATAACTTTTTTGGTACTTGTTTCCAGGACTTACTAAGATGGCTGTCTGTATTTCAGTAACAATTTTTCAAAATTAATGTTAAATTTTTAATAAAGGTATAAATTCCTATAAATTTAATTGCCAATTTTTATTTCAATTTTTTTTTATTTACTTCACGAAGATGTGTTAATAGTGTTTACAAAAAATGAGTGGAAGGCCTACAACCTCCCAAATTATATTTACAAAAAATGACACACCCACCCCTAAAAAATGTATAAATACAATAATTACATTCACTATACCTAAAAATCTTTACATATGTGATGCATTAAAAAACTAATAACAATCAAATAATTTTTCACCAATGGATTTGTTATCTATATATTGCACTTGCAACACACAATTGTGAAGCTTAGTTTTACTTCACTTATGATTTATAATCTATATATTGCCCTTGCATTGCACATCCTTGAAGCTAATTAAAAGTTTATATTTGCTTAGCACTTTTGGGAATGTTGTGCTCCCATATTCATAGCTTATAATAATAAGGTTTGTTGTTGGCTTATCTAATATAGATGTATGTAAATATATGCAAATCACTTAGACCACCCATTTTTTCAAAATAGAGAATCAAGCATCTCTCCTATTGATGGAGTTGGGGTCTTATAAAGCACTGAGTGCAATGACACCAAGATCAAGATAAAGGAAGCTTGCTTTATAGCAGAAGACCCTAACTCCATCAATAGGTGAGATGCTTGCTTCTCTATTTCAAAAAAATGGGTGGTCTAAGTGATTGGCATATATTTGCATATATCTATATTAGACAAACTAACAACAAACATTATTATTATAAGCTATGAATATGAGAGCACAAAGTTCCCAAAAGCACTAAACAAATATAAACTTTCAATTAGCTTCAAGGATGTGCAATGCAAGCGCATTATATAGATTACAAATCATAAGTGAAGTAAAACTACGCTTTTTATTACATTAATGGATATGTTATAATATAGAGGATTTGAACACAGACTTTCAAGCTCCCTTAAGCTATCCACTCTATCTCATATAATTGATACACATGACCACATACATGTGAAAAAGATAAATGATCTCCATTATATGTATTTATTGCTGAACCATAAATATGATGCTAACATCATGGAACATACTAGATAGTTAAAATAAATATTAAAATGTAAACTCTGTTAAATATATATACAGGAAAAATCTATTTCTGTTTTTCACTATAGACATAATTTTCAATATTTGAATCATAAATTTATTACTATTATTATTTTGTATATCGTAAATAAATAATTGTGAAGACATAGGATATTCAGTTAACAATTTGATAGAATACAAAAAGTTATATCTCCATTATTAAGATTAGGCCCTCTCCTCTTGCTTTTCATTTTCTTTTTTCTCAGATGAGAATTGATCTGTGAATCTTTTTGATCTTCTGAAACCTTAATTTTTTACAAAGAAATATATTAATTTTGGTATTTTACATTTTTACATATGTATTGTGCAGTGCGATTAGTTTGATCACTTATATTATATAGTGAGTAAATAAGTGGATGTAATATAGCAGTGTGAAGAGTTTAAGTCACTTCAAATATTTATATAGATTTTTGATGCAATTGTTTCCCTGAAAATAAAACCAGGTCTTATATTATTTTTTTCTCGAAAAGATGGCTTAGAGCTTATTTTCAGGGGATATTTTGTTTTATCATGTACAAAAATATACATTTATTTAAGTACAAAATCTATATTTATTCAAATACAAATATCTACATTTATTCAATATTAGTAATTTTATCAGCATGTAATAAACTTTTATTACTGCTTGAATATGTAACAGTCAGGATTATAATCTTATCACAGAATATTCTCCTTCAATATGAAAATATTAAAAGTTATTTATGTTCTGTTAAATTACTCATATTTAATTTAAAATAATATATGAATGTTAAGCTAGTTTAGTGTTTTCCTGGAGGTTTGTGATATTTTAGTTATATTTATATAATGGACTATTTCCATCATCTAATATTACTAAAGGCATTCAATACTTAAGAGACGATAGAAATAGTTTACTATATAAATACAGTTAAGCTGGCTTGATTAATTTATGAACTAAGATCACCATTAATAATGTTTCAGCCTTTTCAGATACCCAAGTATTGATTTATTTACAAATATATACAGTTGGAGGTC
Source organism: Epiperipatus broadwayi (assembly GCA_028023455.1). Taxonomy (NCBI): domain Eukaryota; kingdom Metazoa; phylum Onychophora; class Udeonychophora; order Euonychophora; family Peripatidae; genus Epiperipatus; species Epiperipatus broadwayi. The sequence continues at coordinate 2,351,817 of JAQFVV010000094.1, forward strand.
AGATGAAAGAGGAATTCTTATATCAGACGGAATGGATGGGTATTGATAAATGAAGAGTAAAATTGGATTTGCAAGTTTATTAAAATGATTAGTTATGAATCTGCCTGCAAAGTAATTTTGTGTAACATTTATTTAAGTATAAAAATCTACATGTATATCTATGTATACATTCATTACTTTATACAGAGGCTAAACTCTCCATACAGTAGCACTGGTAGCCAGAGTAATCAATGAATGCAAGAAGGTTTGTGCGTAAAATTCCTATCTAGTGCCTACTCATCCAATATCCCCAGATATGTTTCCAGCTTGTGGCTTTTATCAGTGAGGAGCCTTAAATCTGACAGCACTGCACCTAGATCCTAAGATCTAATGTACCCCTCCAGCAGCCACTTTTTACCTTATTAGCTAACTATAATACTTTGAGTCCAAAATGAAAACACAACTATGTTTTCAATTCAAGCTTATTAACTTGTACAGCTGTATAGATCTGAATTCAGTTCAGCATCCAACTTTTTAGGTGTCTTTGGTTCTTCAATAACCACAGTCACCATAATTCTATTGGGCAGAATTGGTTTTAAATCAATAAACCTCACATGATCACTATTTCTTATGCTTACACAAGCTGATTACACAGAGACTAAACTCTGGCTTGCACTAGTGGTGCTACAGTATGGAGAGTTTAACCTCTGTATAAACAGCTTGTGACAACATAAGAATGTGATGTCATTATTTTATAATTCACTATGTCTGGCATGTATTTGATTGAGCTGACAATCATAATCAAAGATTTTTATTTGGGATAGAGCTTATATTATCATCCTGAAAAATCATGTTAGGTCTTATTTTTTTGGTTGTCTTATTTTGTGGGAAACATGGTATATATATAAAATCACAATTTGTAAAAAAGGTAAAAGTTTGTTAAATAGAGAAATGAAAGTGAACATTACACACATATATAAACATGTAAAAAATAATAATGCAATCCCAATAATTTTTATGGCTGATTTATAATATTAAATATTTTATTTCTTGTATTTAAAATATTTTGTGTTAAATAAATGAGTTTTTCATTTGTTTGTAGAACAATATCTGCTGTATGGTTTTAATTTTGCACTCAAGTTTACTGAGAACATTTATGTGATTGTTTAATGTATATTTATCTTATTTCTTTTGCTTTTTTTTTTTTATTATAGAAAAGTTGAACGTTAATGTTAGTGTTACTAGTATTTATTTATTAAAATCATTATATGTGATTTATTATAATGGTAGAGAAGTGGATATGAGAGCTAAAAGTTCATGGTATGTAGCTCAGTTGACTCTTTGAGTGTTAGCTCAGTTGACTCTTTGAGTGTTCAAACATTATGTGATCTCCAGCACAACAAACCCATTCAATTATTTTTTATATTAAAATCATTAAATAATGTTTTAATTATTTCATAGGTATGAATTATTAAATAAAGATCTCAATGTAATAACAATACAAAGATTTCTTCTTTGTGTGTGTGTGTGTAAATTTCAATTTACTTATATTAGAATTTACTGAGCATCTAACTTGGGTTTCAGCAACATTGCAAAAACTACTATCTCTGAAATGTAAAGCTTGTCACTAAAACTGAAATAGTAATCATAGAGCTTATTCAGGGCTAAATTTTCTAGAAATTATAAGCAAAAACAAAACATCTTTCTGCTAAAATGCAATTATTGTAATTATCTTTTTTAAAACTTCTGAAATTATTTTTTTGATCTCCACTTGATGTATGATGCATAGAAAACACCTAGCTTATTCTGCATCTAAGACTGAATTTTGGCATGAAATCAAATGCATGTCTATAAGAATAGATTTTATAAAAAGTGTATTTTAGAAAATTTGAATTCTAAACATTTTAAAGCAAAAAAAACAACATTCCAGGCAGCTAGAAAATAATATTTCTTTAGTGTAATTTCCATTATACCACTCTCATGCATGGAAGGAACTATTTTTTGTATCTGCTTTTAACATCTTCTGGACAGGTATAATTATAAACGTATGACTAAAGACATGTAAAAAAGATGTATGATCCCAAGATGCAGCCTTCATGCTGAATCAGCATTCATCAGTTGGTAAATTCCATTCTCTTAAATATATTTTTATCATTCTTTGATATATATAGACTGCAGCTTAATTGATGTTTCAAATTTATTGCCCTCACAACTTTGACACACCTAATGAGGATATATTAATAATTTTTATTAATTATTCATTAGCTAAGAGATTATTCACTTAATGAATAGTATTTCGGTAGTGTAATTTTCAGTATACCACTCTCACATAAGATAGGGACCGATTTCTATTTATTTTAACACCTTATAGAGAGATGTAATCATAAACATATGTCCAAAGACATGTGAAAAAGATGTATTACTCCCAAGATAAAAAAAGTTTTGCGTGAGGATGGTATAGTAAAATTTACACTACAGAAATATTATTCATTGTTGGATAATCTCTAGAGTAATGAATGAATGACTAATAACAAATTATTAATATAACTAGAAATTAATTATTATTTTAATGATTTTATTAATTTGAAACTATCATAACATTTTAATTGCGAACTTACATTCACTTACGAATGCCTTTGTTTTTTCCTCCACATTTTTTTTTCTTGATAAAAGAATAGAAAGTATGAATTTAGTCAAATGTTTGAAAAACTCTTTAAAAGACAAAATAGAATAATAGTTCATATCAGTTAATCTAAATATTTATTTATATGTAATTTTTAAAATTAATTTCTTTTAAAATATCCTGTACAGTTGAATGCAATGATAAAATTATGGATTCGAAAGCTATGTTTTTTAATCAAAGCTTAGCTACTACACTTTTGATTCTCTAACATCATATGACCCCCTCCTCCACAGAATTTTTCAATTTTTTTTCTTTCAAAATATATGTATATATATATAAGAATAAATTATAATATATGTATATAATAAAATAAATTCTATAAGTGTATGTGGATAATTATCAACTATTACTTTGCTAAACCAGGCTTTTGATATGTGTATCTTTGTTAAAGCGCAACTATAGTGAATATTAGTAAATATAATTAACTCTTAAGAATCTCCATAAATATAAAAGCCAATAGCATTCCTCTTAGTAAGCACTGGTCGTTTAATTCAATGACATAGCCAACTGCTAGGTCAATTTACACATGCAAATCTATAATCAGTGCATAGTTTAATGTACGTTTATTTGTATAAGAATATACTAATATATTTTTTCTAATATTCACTTTAGTTGTGTTTTGACAAAGATACATCGTAATAAAAGTCTGAATTAGGAAAGTAATAAATATTGTTTCAGACGAAAATTTATTATTGTAATAGTTGATAATTATCTATCTACTCTTGTAAAATTTATTTTAGTGTGTACATATATATTAATTTATTTGTTTTAATGTGGCTTAATTTTTCATAACGTGTAAATTTTAAAATATACTTAAATAAATATTAATTAAAATAATAAAATCTGGCAGTCATAAAAATTTAATGGGCTTTCTTATAATTTCATGTTGTAAGTTACCAAATTTTAGAAATTTGATTTAAGGTTTTGTATCTGCATTATCATTCATCTATTGAAAATAACCACTAAGCATACTCACAAACTTGCACATCAACAAATCTATTGCTTATTTACAGCCAGTTCTACTTTAATTTACTGGCTTTTTCTTGTATATGTCATCACATTGTCAATGCTTATGATTAAGCATTTTTTGATGCCTTGAGTACAAAATGCCTATACCATTTTCTTACAAATTTTTTTTTAACATAAATTTTATTACTGTAATAAATAGTCTATTTATATAGCCCTTGTGTACATATATGATATAGAGAAGAGAATAAACCTTCACTCTTCACTTTTCATGAATTTACACACACTCATATATAAGCTCTCACTTGTGCTTTTTAAACTGATGCTTCCGGGTGAGTGCATGCAAATTCATGAAAAGTGCATGACTGAAGGTTTATTCCATTCTCTATATTATAAACTTTATCAATGAAATATGTGGTACATGATTTATATAAGTTTAGGTGTATAGTACCTATTTACATATATACAAGTTACATTTTAGTTAGTAGCAAGGAATTAATAGTATAAATATTTGTTATTAAAATCAGTTTGAAAATAAATTATATACAAATGATCGAATAATTAATTAAATCATAAAATGTACTGTTAGATTTAAAATGTTTTTACATATAATTGATTTATTATATATTAATTTTTAAATAAATAAACTATGTGTTTAATGATTAAATAGTGGGTATTAAAGCAAAGATCATATTCTAATTTTAATGATCAGTGGTTACACCAAGACCATGCGAAATGTGATTAATTTAGTCAAACCACATGACATGGGAAAATTTTAATTTTTATAAAATCTTTTACTAATTGTTTGTGGAAATAAACGATGGGCTTATAAAAATACCATTTTCTTTTCATCACAAAACTTTGTTTATTTACATACTTAATTAAAAATAATAAATTAATGGCAATACCAATATTTCTTTATCCACAGAGAAAACATTGGCAATATTAGATATAACCTTAATACATTTTCGTGCAGAACAGATCATGTCCAAAGCAACTGCTACATTCAATAACATAGTTGTCTTGATAAGGATGCTATGCACTGAAAGTGTATTAAAGATAAATTTAATGTGCCAATATTTTTTTCTGTGGATAAGGAAATATTAAATAAAACATGATTTACTGCTTGAAGTGCATAAGAAATTCAAGCATCAAAAGTGACAGAGTTTAAAATGCAATTCCATGGAGATTTGCACCAAAACTCGCAGGCAAGAGATGTTAACATCGCATTTAATTTATTATACTTTAGTAATGGAGTTTCTTTCGTTTTTTTAAACTAAAAACAGTAGAAAATCAGTTTTTATTGCGGAAAGTAAACTGGAGATCTAAAATTTTCCAATGTCAGTATTGCTCATAAATAAGTACAGTACTGAGACGATGGAGATAGGAATAAATCCCAACATTTAGAAGAAAAAAAATTAATAGCTGCGTTTGGCAAAACTAGAAATGTTTTGATATATGGGACAGAATTTGGAATATTATTTCAACTGGTAGAAGGAATATATATAAGGCATCTTTTTTCTTTATTATTTTTCAGTTATATTGTAAAATTCTTAAAAGAAAAATATTTTTAAAAAATATTAAAATAAAAATGTAATTTCTCAAAGTAGTTTTTTTTTTTTTGCATTAGTTAATAACAAAATCATTCCTTTTCCAAAAAGGGGAAAAGAGTGAGACAAAAACGTGCGAAGTAATAAAGAAATAACACAGCTTTCAGTTAATTATTTTTAACATTTTTTTTTTTTTTAATAAAAAACAAAAATCTTGCTACTTGCGTAATCATACTTTTTGTGGATTACTAAAGTAATAAACTGTTGTGGGATTACAAATTATCATACGTTTATTCTCCAAATTTCAAGCTTTGAATAGTTAATTACTCGTGTTTGCCAATCTCTTTATGTATGTATATATGCTTAGTATTATGCAATGTATATACAAAGTAGCAGGTTCTTAGTTATAAATTACCGCTGTGATTTAATATTGAAACTGAGTTTTATTGGCATATAAAAATGTACTAGCAAATATTATACATCCATAGCCATATATAATTCAGAAAAATGTTTTATTCTTGTTAATATTATATTGGAAATTATACTGTAATTCGATCTAATATAAATTAGTGGTAATTATCAAATGGCCGCCGAACAACATATGACCCTCATTAAAATTTCATGTAGTTCTTTATTATGGGCGCACTGATTAATTATAAATAACATTTACAATTTATTTTAAAAAAAGAAAATCTATTACTATTAAAATTGTAGCGCTTCAAATGAATTATAATTTTGCTATAAATGAAAAAGATTTCAAACATGCATTAATTTGGCAAGTAATGCGACAACTGTTTTAATCTGGATAAAATTAAGATCCTTACATTTTTTGATGATGACTGACTTTTAGTGGCAATTTAATTGAATCACCAACAATAGAGGTCACCATTTCCAAGAGAGGAAAAAAGATATATATATACACATAGACAAGCATTAAAATTGTTTTATAATAACTATATAAACTAATCTGTGATCCACAATCACATCTACGTATATAACATACTGGTATATACTTCTGATTATTTGAGAGCTGCTTTTTAATTTCTTTTTCAACAAACTTTTATTTTTCAAACTATAATTAACCTTATCTCATAGTATTTTATTTTCAGTCATATTTTCCCAAAGAAAACAATTAGTAATGCCTTCTTTATAATACCTCTGAGATAAACTTGATAATTTAAATGAAGTCTGTCTCCCATGAAAACCAATTTCCAATTCATTATAAATATTTTTTTTTTAGGAAATCTTGTATTGAACATATGGTCAATCCAACAAAGATTAATTTTACTGTAGTAGATTCCGTAGCATCACATCAGTGAGTTGAAGATTATATTAATTAATTTTATAATATGTCTATCATATTTGTAAATTTTTAGCATCCTTACAGAAATTTTTCTATTGCCTTTTTGTTATATTCTTAGAATGTTCAAAACTCATTTTCACTCACTAAATTAAATAAAATAACAGTTCTATGTAAAGCTAATTTAGTTTTCATTATGATTAAACTTTCTGCTTTTTAAACTTGTTAATAGCAGCACCAACATATTGGAATATCTCCTGCAGTTCAACATCTAAGTTCATCTTTCTACCTATAAAACTTTCAAGACATTTAAATTGGCTAAAATTTTCAAGCTGATAAACACCCAAGCAAATTGTTGGGGAGGTTTTCTCTTCCATTACTGGCTGATAAAAGTTTTTTGAATATTAATTACTAAATCAAACTTTTAGTATATTGTATTCAAAACTAAAAGTGCATTCTGCAGATTGCATTTAAATTGTTAAGAATAAATCCAGAAGCCTTTTTTTTAATTGATTTAAATTAAAAATTGTGGATCATTCAATCTGCATTGCTTCATACATTTGGTTTCATTAAGCTATCCACAAACAGTTCCAAATATCACTGCCATAGGAATCAAAAACAAAATTGGAGTAGGGGTTTGTCCTTTTTTAACAATAGTTTTTCCTTCAAATGTTAATTTTCCACTAGTAGTATAACATTCCTCTTATTCAGTCATGTGAGAATCTTAATAGTATGAATAAACTTTGATAGATAACTAGTTGAATCAAATATCATGACCAAATCAATAAAAAAAATATTTTGTTCAGAATCACTTTTTTGCTTTTATCTGCCAACAAAAATTATACCCACAGTGCATCCTAATTTTCTAAAACAAGATTAAGTCGCTGACAATCATTTATCTATGACTGGATAAAAGCCTAATTAGAAAAAGTCCTTGAAAGTGTCTTTATTATAATCTTGTCTACTTCCTTTATTTTAAAAAACTGGAACAGTAAAAGCAGATTTGAAATCAGGTGATAATTAAATGACTATATATATATTTCTAAAAATATATATTTTTGAAACTAATATATCACTATCATATTTTAAAACTTCTTCAGACTTCTTATCAGTATCCAAAATCTTTTTATTTTTAAGATGATAAAACGCTTTTAATTTTATTACGCTTGATAGCTTTATACAATCTAAAAAGTAGATAAATGGATGTACCATAAGAGTTGTCATCTCAATTACTGCATAATTATTCAAAAGATGATCAAATTACTTTTGGCCATCCATTTGAAGTATCATTGTTATCATAGAAAAATTGCTGTTAATGAATTTAATAGAATTATAATGCTATTTTTAAATTCATATGATACTTTTAACACATAAAAGTGACCATAATCAGTGATTCTCAGTTTGAACCCATTAAGCATTTTAAGCCTTCTTATCAGTCATTGAACTTTTACCTTCTAATTCCTATAATGATCATCAAGCCTTGCATTAAATTTATTATTCTGGCCAGCAGAAAATACCATGATTATTTTTTGTTAAGTCATTAATAATAAGTTCATTGTCAGAGAAATAGTCATAATTCTTTTTAGTGAACATAAAAAATAAATTTACTTGAATTCATAACATACTCTTTAAGAGAATTCCCTGCCTTAATAATATGACAATCCTGAAAATGCAAATTAGCAATTTTAATTTTTAATAACTGTTGAAACCAATCAATATCAAGTATCTAATGAATACAATTTTTAGAGCATGTGAACATATGAATTTAAAACAGGCAAAACTCACTATACGTATGACACACACAGCAAGCTAGAGTAATCAATGGATGCCAGAAGGCTTGTGCATAAAATCCCCATCTAATGCCTACTCATCCAATATTCCCAGACTAGTTTCTGACTTGTGGCCTTCATCAGTGAGGAGCCTTGGATCTGAGAGCATTGCATCTAGATCTTAGGATCTAATGCAACCCTCCAGCAACCACCTTTTATCTCCATTTAACTACAAAACTATAAGTCTTAAACTGAAAACACCTTAATGTTTCCAGTTCAGTTCCCATACATTTTGGTGTCTTTGGTTCTTTAATAACCATAGCCACCAATATCCTATTAGGCAGGATTGGTTTTAAGCCAATAAACATCACATGACCACCATATCTTATGCTTGTGTATAACTGTTGTTAAAACAGGCAAAACTCACTATACGTATGCCACACACAGATCCAAGGCTCCTCCCTGACGAAGGCCACAAGCCATAAACTAGTCTGGGGATATTGGATGAGTAGGCACTAGATGGGGATTTTATGCACAAGCCTTCTGGCATCCATTGATTACTCTAGCTTGCTGTGTGTGGCATACGCATAGTGAGTTTTGCCTGTTTTAACAACAGTTATATACAAGCATAAGATATGGAGGTCATGTGATGTTTATTGACATATGAATTTATGATCTATACAAGAATTTGCATTTGTAAGTGCTTGCATAATATAAACTTGTATTATGTTTTAACTTTTAATTATAATGTATTCTATTGAATACTATTATTTTGTGCATGGATATATCTTTGTTCATTTATAGCATTTTTTTTGTCTAAATAAAGTGTTATGATATTCAATTCATGTGCCATGCAAACATTCAGTAACAGCAAACTATTTGAATTTTTAGCATCAAGACCCTTATTTCCAACAACTTTTGAGTAAAGTCATAAAAAAAAATATTTTAGTGCTATTGCTGTAAAAATGTTATCCAACAAAAAATAAAAGCTTTCTTTCTCTGAGTACTTTTAATCTAATGTAACTTATGCACCTGCAAAATGAGCACAGTTACTAATGTGCAAATCAAATTTTAATATCATTATCCTTTCATTGATACATTGAAAAATTCCATTAATAAAAGATGCTAAATTAGATTTTACAGCAAATCTACCTCCATACAGTCTCATTTTATTGGTTGATCTGTTCTTCCACAAAAAAAAACTTATAGACATCTATCTTGTCTATTCACCTTCTTTCTTCTGATAGATGAGTTTCACTAAGAACAAGTATATTGATCTTAAATCTTGATAGTTCCTTAACTTCATTCATGCTTGAAAATGTTGCATCAAGTTAATACATTATGCACACACACATGTCGCACATACACACACACATATATATATACACACACAAAGAGAGAGAGACAAAATTCTCAAAGTTTTGAACTAAAAAAAAGTGAAAAAATGGAATTGGGATCAAAATTGCAATGTGTGTAATTAAGAATGAAAATGTATTTGCATCAGCACACAAACCTAGTTTAGGGAAATTACTGGTGAAATGAGAGATTCATGAGGACTCTGTTCCACATTAACTTAAATGATTGAGACCTTTAAAAAAAAACAGAAAAGACTAACCATATCAGATACTATACTTAGTTTTTAATGAATCAATATTTTATCCTACAAAGCAGCAAAAGATATTTTTCTTCTGACATTGTGTATTGGCTTTTCACAGTTGACTCTCACATTTAAAGATCATTCTTCTATTCATCATTGTGAACTTTGTCAATAGTCTAAGTACAACACCTGACAATTTATTTAAATAAATGATAATAAACATGGTATTAATATGTATTGTAAGGGATGGTTTACAACTAGCCTTCACACCTGCCCCAATTTCTTTTACAATGTTATAAATTCAGACCAAGTGGTAGGCAAATAAAATATCTTATATATACTTGCTTATACAAATGTAGTATATACATTTATAAACATACATATAGACTGATGTGTTTGAGAAATTAATTTTTTTTTTATCTATTGTGAGAAAGCAAACAAATTTGCTATACACATGATGTATATATGCATATAAAATAATATGTTCGTCTATTGGTAGAAATTAATTGTTTTTCTTTTATTCATTTAATTTCATTAACTAAAAATACTAATTAATTGACTTATAGAATGGACATAATAAAAGATACAAAATTATATGAGGTCAGAATTGTTGATAAATGATCAAGTTTGGAATAATGAAAATTAAATAAAAATAATAATCTTTTATAATTTGATTTTTTTTTTATAAAGTTGTAACAATAGGTTTTTAGCAAGCATGTGACAAGAGAGCATTTCTCTTGGCTGGAAAAATCTACCATTGAACCAACAGCAGAGTAGCTTTCTTGACTTGAAAATCTGGAATAGAACTGACAGCAGAAAAGTTAAGTTGTTTTTTTTTTTTAAAAAAAAAAAAAACCTTTTGGCGTCTAAAAAAAACAGTAAAATTTTAATATTTATAGTTTCAAGATAATATCAAATCTTTATTTTGGATAGAAGAAAACTGGAAAGTTAAACTTTAACTTATAATTAGCAGGAATGAACTAGTGTCTTAATTTATGCTGTAAGCTAAAATTCATTATAATAGAAATATTGCAAAGGAAATCTGAAACTACTAAAAATTAACTGTTTTCTTTACAAGCTATTTTTATATATATTTAAGTCACATTATAAATAAAAGTTTATAATAAAGGAATCATTATGATGCATTTGGAGTAAAAAGCCAATGCTGTGGGACTTTCCAAAGCTAACTTCTGTCATTATGAAATTATGGAATTATAAAATTTTTCATCAAGATGTCTGTCTTATAGAATGCTGGTGTACAGCAATCTTCCATGGATTTATATACATTCAGGAGAGATAATTTGGATGTGTTTGTTTTAACCAAGCATCATGAACTGTATAAATATTAACAGAGTTGGCAAACAGGAATGCTATACATGGAGATTGACATTTATATTTATTATCTCTTAACTGTGGAGAGAAAATGCTTGCTTTACTCAAGATAAATATATGTTATTTTGATTCACATGATTATTTTTTTTTGCTTTTGTCATTTTTTTATTTGAAAATTTATATATTGTAATTTTTTTTTATTGTGTATTTAAGAGTCATTTTTCAAATTCAATCACCTGCAATTTAAAAGTGGAAGCAATGCATGGATAAATGTCATGTTGATGAAAATTAAAAAAGGGAATCCTCTTCAATATGTATTATTTTTTTAATAAAAGTAAATTTCAGATTCCTCTAGCAGTCAACATTGATCCATCAAGGTGACCTCATCTCAAGTAAGGTTTTTATATATTTAACATTGAGGGAAATACTTTAGGACAACAAAACTTTTTTTTGTTACTAATCAGTTTTAATATTTACTTGTAATTTTGTTTTATTTCTGAATGCATAATTAACCCACTGAGTAAAAGGTCTTTCTTTGTATCTATCATTAATTTTTACTGTGACTTACACACACAAATAAATGGGAGTGGGGCTATATATATATATATATATTTAATAAAAAAAATAGTTATATATATATTTAATAAAAAAAATAGTTATAAATGTATTTACCCTAGCCTAAAATATCATTCTAATAGTTACATTAATGGGGTAATTTTAGAATTAGTGAACTCTCATTTTGCTTTTTTTGTTGTTGTTGTTGTTTCATGTATATATTTAATGAATTATATAGTATAATTTTGTATATAATATACTTCAAATTAAACAAAGCAAAACTCTCCATACAGTATGGCTTGTGCCAACAAGAGCAATCAATGGATGCCAGAAGGCTTGTGCATAAAATCCCTATCTAGTACCTACTCATCCAATATCCCCAGACTAGTTTCTGGCTTGTGGTCTTCATCAGTGAGGAGCCTTGGATCTGAGAGCACTGCACCTAGATTTTAGGATCTAATGCAACCCTCCAGCAGCCACCTTTTAACTCTACTTAACTACAAAACTATGAGAATGAAATTGAAAACACAATATTTTCAATCTAAGCTCAATAGCTTATATAGTCAGTGAGGAGCCTTGGATCTGAGAGCACTGCACCTAGATCTTATGATCTAATGCAACCATCCAGCTGCCACCTTTTAACTCTACTTAACTACAAAACTATGAGATTGAAATTGAAAACACAATAATATTTTCAATCTAAGCTCAATAGCTTATATAGTCATATGGGTCTGAACTCAATTAGGCACCCATACATTTTGGTGTCTTTGGCTCTTTAACAACCATAGCTACCACTATCCTATTATGCAGGATTGGTGTTAAACCACTAAACATCACATGATCACTATCTCATACTAGCACATAATTGTTATTAAACAAAGCAAAACTCTCCATACAGTAGTGCCATCTTGTGCCAACAAGAGCAATCAAGATGGCACTACTGTATGGAGAGTTTTGCTATGTTTAATAACAATTATGTGCTAGTATGAGATAGTGATCATGTGATGTTTAGTGGTTTAACACCAATCCTGCCTAATAGGATAGTGGTGGCTATGGTTGTTAAAGATATTAGGTGGCTATGGTTGTTAAAGAGCCAAAGACACCAAAATGTATGGGTGCTGAATTGAGTTCAGACCCATATGACTATATAAGCTATTGAGCTTAGATTGAACATATTATTGTGTTTTCAATTTCATTCTCATAGTTTTGTAGTTAAGTAGAGTTAAAAGGTGGCTGCTGGAGGGTTGCATTAGATACTAAGATCTAGGTGTGGTGCTCTCGGATCCAAGGCTCCTTATTGACGAAGGCCAGAAACTAGTCTGGGGATATTGGATGAGTAGGCACTAGATAGGGATTTGCACAAGCCTTCTGGCATCCATTGATTGCTTTTGTTGGCACAAGATGGCACTACTGTATGGAGAGTTTTGCTTTGTTTAATAACAATTATGTGCTAGTATGAGATAGTGATCATGTGATGTTTAGTGGTTTAACACCAATCCTGCCTAATAGGATAGTGGTGGCTATGGTTGTTAAAGAGCCAAAGACACCAAAATGTATGGGTGCTGAATTGAGTTCAGACCCATATGACTATATAAGTTATTGAGCTTAGATTGAAAATATTATTGTTTTCAATTTCAATCTCATAGTTTTGTAGTTAAGTAGAATTAAAAGGTGGCTGCTGGAGGGTTGCATTAGATACTAAGATCTAGGTGCGGTACTTTCAGATCCAAGGCTCCTCACTGATGAAGGCCAGAAACTAGTCTGGGGATATTGGATGAGTAGGCACTAGATAGGGATTTGCACAAGCCTTCTGGCATCCATTGATTACTCTTGTTGGCACAAGATGGCACTACTGTATGGAGAGTTTTGCTTTGTTTAATAACAAATATGTGCTAGTATGAGAGATAGTGATCATGTGATGTTTAGTGGTTTAACACCAATCCTGCCTAATATGATAGTGGTGGCTATGGTTGTTAAAGAGCCAAAGACACCATAATGTATGGGTGCTGAATTGAGTTCAGACCCATATGACTATATAAGCCATTGAACTTAGATTGAAAATATTATTGTGTTTTCCAATTTCATTCTCATAGTTTTGTAGTTAAGTAGAGTTAAAAGGTGGCTTCTGGAGGGTTGCATTAGATTGTAAGATCTAGGTGCAGTGCTCTCAGATTCGAGGCTCCTCACTGATGAAGGCCACAAGCCAGAAACTAGTCTGGTGATATTGGATGAGTAGGCACTAGACAGGGATTTTATGCACAAGCTTTCTGGCATCCACTGATTGCTCTTGTTGGCACAAGATGGCACTACTGTATGGAGAGTTTTGCTTTGTTTAATAACAATTATGTGCTAGTATGAGATAGTGATCATGTGATGTTTAGTGGTTTAATACTTCAAATTATTTTGTTTCTGTAGCCATCAAGATGGTAGGAAAACCATTCTTGATAACCGAATATTTATCTATTTTATTATTTTTTGTTTGTAAATATTTATTTTATATGTTGTTAATAAATTAAGTTGTTTAAATCAATCTCATCTCTGTTTGATCATTGCCATCACCATTGTGCATTGCTTCCACTAGATGTTTGATCATCACCATAATTATTGTGCATTTATTCCAGCAGAAGTTTGATGATCATCATCATCATTATATATTGCTCTTATAAATAATTGATTATCATCAGTATTTTTCTATATCTATGCTTATATATAGTCCCTGAAAAGAGCTGACTGCAAGAACTCCCTGAGTTTGAATTCTGTGGTGTAATGGGGCCTAAAAAGGGAGATGTAATGAATATGCATTGGTCTAAGTCACATTGAAATTTTGTTAGTAAATTATAAGTTAGTATATTGAAAGTAGATGTGATTTGGAACTGGGCATTTCATTATGACATCTTTAGCATCCTATTCGAAGGGCTAGGTCTGATAGTAGTGAGATGCGTTCCCTTTATTATATGCCATTGCTGATTCTGTAACATCTGTCACACTCAAATGTGCTGTCGAATCATAAATTTTGGATATGACTTGTTGTAGGTTGGTTGACACATTTCATTCAAATCATCCAACTACTTAGTCATATTCACATCATCGTATGGTTTACCCCATGGTTCCAGTATATCTGGCACCATCAGCTTTGGGGGTAGCGGGTTTTGTTATAGTATATAGATTTTTAAATTTTAAAAATCTCATACAATTTGGTATATTTGTAAATTAATTAATCTTAATTGTTGAGAGCACTATGTTTTGCCAGCCACTCTACTTTTTAATGGTAAATAATATTAGTGAAATATTAATTATCATTCAATTAATAATTATATTAATTATCATTCAATTAATAATTAATATGAAGTTCATAACTCAAATATACCTAGTTATGTATGATATAATTTATTAAACATATACACATGACTAATTCATAGAACAATATAATACATAAAGAATAAATAAACATTCATTCTTTTCATAAATTCATTTTCTTATTGCATCATAAAATATATTAATGTTTATGGTCAGATTAATATAGAAAAACACTTAATAATTATATAACATCATTTAAATATAATTAAATTACAATAAAATATTCTAATATTTCAATAATCTAACTATGCAATATATAAAAATTAGAGTTCTCTTGTTTCTAAGAATTATTTGATTTTATCCCATCAAAATTTTAATAAACAAAAAAATATTGTGGAAAGGTTAATTTTACATAGTAAGATTGGCAAATATTTTGTGATAATGGATATATGACATTTATGTAGGTCTGCTCATAATGGCAGTCATAACCTATTTGTACAATTTATATATTTTGTTATTTACTACTACCATTCATTTATGCATAATATTGTAAAAATGTTTACAGAAAATCTTATTATTGAGATTGCATGCAAACTAAATATGGAAGGTATTCTGAAAAATTCCTTTCTTGCTTGTAACAAAGTCTTGTAACAAAGATTGTCTGATATTTCATCTAAAATGTTAATATCATTTATCAAACCAAATCCAGGAATATGATAAACAAACTGTATAACTATTTGCTCTATTATTTGAAGAATAATCAGGGGATCTGATAAAAGCATAACTCTTCTCTTTTTAAGCAATAATTTTTTTTTGTAAACACAAAAGTTCACTATCCCACTGCATGCCAGTCTTAAAATTATCATCATAATTCATGTGATCAAAATACACATCCACTTGTTTTATCATATCTGTGCTCTGTTTTTCTATATCTTGCTTCTCGTTATCTATCTTGATTTGTTCCAAGTCATCTTTTATTTCTTGTATTTTTTCATTTTCCATGTTTGTATCTGAGTGTTTACATACTCTTCCCTAACAGTGATGACATTTTCTTTCATTTCCCTCACTTCTAATTGAACATTTTCATATTTTTGCTCCATTTTCTATTGCATTATCTCTAATTTTTCTTTCATGGTATGCAGATTTTGTTTAATTTCTTGCACCTATGATTATTTAAATTCTCCCATTGAATGCTGTATCAAGCAAGTATTGACTCTGTTTTAATTCTTTCATTGCATGCTGAATTCTCTCCAATTTCTGTTTCATTGAATGCTAACTTTCTTTAAACATTTCTATTAAATTCTTCAAAAGCTTTTTTGTGTCCAAGTGCTTATCTATTTTTCCAATTACCTCAGAATTTTTGAATGTGGTAGGGTTGCCTTCTTCCCATGCTAACTTCTCAGGTGCTGGACTTTTATTTCAATTCTCAACTTTCATGTTGAAGAAAGAGAGAAAAAGTGGGGAAAAAATATCTTTTATTTTCTATTTTATACAAACTTTTCTGTTTCTAATATGTTGAATTAAACTTTTCTACTTTTATGATAAATTTCACTATATTTTAAATTTATTAAATCTTTTCTGCTTTTGTACATCAAAATTCACTATTTATATTAAAGATATGTTTTGTATGATAAACTTTACTCCATGGCATCACCATATTTCCATAAATATCACTTTACTTGTACTGTTCAACTTCATTCGATGTTATTTCTGGTTATATCTTTTGCAAACCATTATCAACTAAGTATAATATATTCTGCCAACTGTTTTTAATATCTGGAATATATTTTATAATCAAGCCTCATGTTGCAGGGTCAAAAAGATAAATATACTATGTAATGGATAACAGGCACATAATATCCATCGTCAGAGGATATCATTGGATCTCTATAATAGAAAATTTACATTTTATTTATGAGCATACTAAATATAATTGCCTACCACAGCTATACCATCATTCGTATATTTAAAATTACTACTATATTGTAGAGATCAGAGATTCATGTCAAATAGCAATTGGCAAAGCTGGTAATAGTACACAAAACATGAACAAATCTAACACCAAAACAAGGTTTATTAAAAATTTAACAAAGCATAATATACAATTCAATTATGAGTTCAAATACCAAAATTATTTTAAATAAGACAGAGTTTGAATATTAATTAATTCTTTTCAATTAATCATACAATGTATTTGATAGCTAGTAGTTTAAATATTACACTCCCAAAATGTTTACTTTTAGTACTATTAACTAATCTCTGAAGGTTTATCTAGATGTGTGCACACACACATTTCACATTCACATGATCAAACAATCAATAATCAAAGCTGTCATCACTATATATATATCCAGATATGCAAGCTATTAGAAAAATTAAGTTTGTATGATGTGCATTGGATTCAAACACTAAAAATAAATAAATAAGGAATGGCAATATACAGGCCTATTATTTACTCATGTTAGAAAGCATATATATATATATGTAATCATGGGGAGGAAAGTCTTCATCCATCGCAAAACATACACATCCATGAACATTTTAAGCAGGGATAATAATAAAATCACAAGGGACCAAACCATATAATAAGAAACTCACATGTTTGGATAAATAGCTGGAATTGCTATATACAATGGATACATATATGTTTATCAATACGTGGTGCAAACAGAATTAAACAATTAAAACTGCTAACAAATTTAAACAGCTTAACAAATTATTTATAAAGTTATGTTCATATATAGGTTCAAGTTCACACATATAGTAATGATTTTAAAATCTTCAGATGCATTATCTTACTTATTAATTATGAACAATACAATATAAAATAAAATCTATCTCTTTGAAAACTTTTGTTTTCTGTATTGAAAACTTTTCTTTTTTAAAAGTAACGGATTGTAATTAACCTTATGAAGGGAAAAAGAAAAAAAAACTAAATTAAAATGATAGAAGCAATATCAGATACTATTAAGAATTAAAACACAGAAACAATGACAATAATAAAAAGTTTATAAAAGACAAATGTATAAATATAAAATTGCATCATTTACTCTATCACTGGCTTACTAGTAATGTGTTATATATTTCGTAAGTAGAAGTTTACCTTAAGTCCCAGTGAAAAAATGGTGAAGGGAGTATTAATTTCTGGAAATGCTGAATTTTATAGACATACTTACATGCAAATGGAGATGATAGTTTTAGCTTCGTTTATCAATTTTGTAGTTTGTACTAGTATTTTTCTTTCGTATTGAGAAGTGTATTGCTGAACTATAGCTTGATGGTGGCTAGCACTTTGTTGGTTTCTTATCAAGTAAAATTGGAATTCAATGATTATAGGCTATATATTGGAGGCTGAAATTCATTTACCAGTGCTTTAGCTGCTCATAATTTTTAACATAACTACTAGTAGAAGTTATGGATACCAAATGCTAATCAGGCAAATATAGCATCAGAATCAATGCAGAAGGAATGTAGGCAGAATGAATATAATTCTGAGCTGGTCTTTTTGTAGCACTCAATTTTTAATTAATTGGCTCACTCATTTGCCAAGAATTTTTAATGAACAAAACTAATGATTAGCTGGTTATGTTTTTTAATCTAAGCCAGTGATTATTTTATGAATAGTTTTACTAGAAATTTCTTAATTCCTTAAACCAATAATTAGTTTATCAAAAAATTTTTTACTTAGATAAATCTGTAACCCTTGAAACATTAAAATCAGGAACAAGGTTTAATAAAAGAAAATTGATTTTTTAAAAGTTTTTAATTGATAAAAACCAAATAATTAAGAATTGATAAAGGTTTTATAAATTAAATATTGTTCTTGTAATATAAATTGTAAACAGATTTATAACATTGACCAACTACAATAAATGCAAACCTATTAATGTAATCATGTATATACATATATATAAAACTTAATGACTGAAATTAAGATTGTGCTTTGCGAACAATGAATTTTTTTTCAATAACTTAGATATTACATATATTGTAATGATCAGCTGAGAGCCTGCAAGTACGGCCAACTTCAATCACCAGAGACATTAAATTTACTATCTAGAAATTTTCATCTTCTATGTATGATTGTTAAATTTTAAGTATCTGCCTTCATTGAGTATTTAGCTGTTGATATATATAAAAAAATTAACATTTACTGTTGAATATACCAATCATAGATTCCTACAAAGCCCTTAATCACTACCAGCAATTTAATCTTTGTTCACTAGATAATGAAGAACTAGAGACTTCTTGGAGTATACATTTGATCACAACATATGGCGACATGATAATAACAATGATTAATAAAATATCAAACTAAAATAAACAGAAATTTATTATAAATTCATTATGGTTATATGTATACATTATAAATATTTTTAGTTATTGTATCTTATAATTAACTTGTCTAATTAAAATCTATTCAGTCTATTTACAATATAAAATGAAATTTATGGATTATAATTCTAAAACCCTATGTTATGTATACACACATATATAACGTTTTTTATATCTTTATGAATACCATCACAGACCAGACCTAAACAACCAAACAATAATACCAGTCATTTTATTCATAAATCAATTGATTATGCATCCTAAAGCTAATTTTGGTATGTGCATATATATTGCATCAAAATTTATTTAGCAAATGGCAATAGTGCAGATTCCAATCAAGTAAGTTTATAATAATAATTTGAACAAATATTACATACTTTTAATTCTCCTAATTGCATATTTAATAAGGTGTCAGATAATTATCATCATATATCAACAATTAACTGGACACCCAATTTGGAAATACTTGAAATATATATTATAACTAATTGGCTATATAGCTACATTAAAAATAATTAGATAAGTTGGCAGCATGTTCTTAAGGTCTAGTTTAGGGTTATTTAATTAATGAGAAAAATATTTAATTTTTCCATACATATTTTTTATAATAATAATGGGTCTTCAATTAACTAATTATTTAAGTCCTAATATGATAATATGAAAATTTTCAAACATTAAATTTGTTAAATAATAATATGAGTCTAATATGGGAATATTTTAATAAGTTATAAATAATTGTAGAAGGGAGAGAAAACTATAAAAGAACGTAAACAAGTTTTTTTAACTTTCTCTCTCTTCAGTGATTATAATTAATTAGTAATTTTATTTTAAACTATGAAAAAGTTATAAGAGAAAAAAATTTTTTTTTTCTTTTTGTAAATTATTTAATAGATATTAATTGAAAACTTAAAAGAGAGATAAAGTTTTATTTTTAATAGTATTTTTAAAAAGAAAATTTTTTTTTAATACTTTTGATAAATTTTATTTTTAAATAGTCAGAGTTATTTTTTTCTCTCTTCAATACAAAAAAATCAAACCAGTGCAATTAACTGATTATCTTGTTTTCCTTTTGCAAGAAAATTTTTTTAATTAGAAATAAATAAATAAATAATACTTCTGAATATAATATAAAAATAATATAAAATAACAATTAGTGTCAATTGTTAATACAGAGTTTAATATAAATAAATAAAAACAAATAATATTTCCAAGTGCTTTCAACTCTTACGAGTCCTTATCAAGGCAGTGTAAACAATTCTATTTTCTCCTGGGTGATGAATCTAACATTTCATTGTATTGGCCAGGAACAACTAATCAGAAAGCTGGTTAATTTTGAATTCATAGCACAAGATGAATTTTGTATAATATATGATTCTTTAATCTTGCGTTTTTTATCATGTGTTTCATTCGTTAATATTGTAAAATCCTTTGGACTACATATATAGCCTGTATTATTTTGGTGAACATAAAAAGCTGAATAAACTGTATCATCTTCTCTCACTCTATTATAAGTATATTTATGTTGTTGAAGGTGATATTTAATATTTGTTTTGGTTTCTCCAACATATATTGCACTACAATTTATTTGTGGGCATTTAATAGAGTATATAACACTGCTTTTATTCTCCTTATTTATTATTTCCTTAGAATTATTTATTAACCTATTAAGGTTAGGTGGAGTTCTCCATGCTAATCAAAAATCTTGACTTAAAACTTTTATTATATTTTTATTAATATTGGGAATAAAAGCTAATGACATCCATGGTTTAATATTCATATTTATATGGTCACTATTATGACATTGTTTATAATGCTTCAATACGGTAGCTAATAACATTTGTTTATTATAACCCACTTGTATTAAATCTTGCATATAACATTTTATATTATCTTTCATAAACATTTCATTTGAACACAGTCGTTGATTATGTGTTAAAAAAGCTCTAAAACCAGCTAACTTGGGTACTAAAGGAACATTAGATGTTAGATTAATGTAACCTCTATTATCTATATGTTTTACAACCATTTTATATACTAATTTATCATCTACCCTTGATATTTGCAAATCTAGGTATTTAATACTAGAATTATCTTCTCTTTCTATTGTCCAAACTAAACCATCTTGGTTCTGCAAACTATCAAAAATTTGCTTTATAATGTCTGGTAGCCCATATATCAAAACATCATCCACATATCTACAATATAATGTGTTCTCATTTCTTACTAATATGGCTTGCACAATTCGCTGTTCTATATTATCTATAAACAAATTACTTAATAATCCACTTACAGCCAAACCCATTGGCCATCCTTTTTCCATTCTATATAAGGAGTATGAGTTTGTTTCATTGGATGTGGTGGAATTATATGGATCAGTGGATCGATCTGCATCTATTACAATTTTGAGAGATAAATTGTGTGCTAAAGAAATGCCACAGGATAAAATATCTTTCATTATAGATGTTTTAATTTGGATAAGCAATGATATTGTTGCAGCACATGGTAGTAACTTATATAGAATGGAAAAAGGATGGCCAATGGGTTTGGCTGTAAGTGGATTATTAAGTAATTTGTTTGTAGATAATATAGAACAGCGAATTGTGCATCCCATATTAGTAAGAAATGAGAACACATATTGTAGATATGTGGATGATGTTTTGATATATGGGCTACCAGACATTATAAAGCAAATTTTTGATAGTTTGCAGAACCAAGATGGTTTAGTTTGGACAATAGAAAGAGAAGACAATTCTAGTATTAAATACCTAGATTTGAAAATATCAAGGGTAGATGATAAATTAGTATATAAAATGGTTGTAAAACATATAGATAATAGAGGTTACATTCATCCAACATCTAATGTTCCTTTAGTACACAAATTAGCTGGTTTTAAAGCTTTTTTTAACACGTAATCAATGACTGTGTTCAAATGAAATGTTTATGAAAGATAATATAAAATGTTATATGCAAGATTTAATACAAGTGGGTTATAATAAACAAATGCTATTAGCTACTGTATTGAAGCATTATAAACAATGTCATAATAGTGGCCATATAAATATGAATAATAAACCATGGATGTCATTAGCTTTTATTCCCAATATTAATAAAAATATAATAAAACTAGGTCAAGATTTTTGATTAGCATGGAGAACTCCACCTAACCTTAATAGGTTAATAAATAATTCTAAGGAAATAATAAATAAGGAGGATAAAAGCAGTGTTGTATACTCTATTAGATGCCCACAAATAAATTGTAGTGCAATATATGTTGGAGAAACCAAAACAAATATTAAATATCGCCTTCAACAACATAAATATACTTATAATAGAGTAAGAAAAGATGATACAGTTTATTCAGCTTTTTATGTTCACCAAAATAATATAGGCCATATATGTAGTCCAAAGGATTTTACAATATTAATGAATGAAACACATGATAAAAAATGCAAGATTAAAGAATCATATATCATAAAAAATTCATCTTGTGCTATGAATTCAAAATTAACCAGCTTTCCGATTAGTTGTTCCTGGCCAATACAATGAAATGTTAGATTCATCACCTAGGAGAAAATAGAATTGTTTACACTGTCTTGATAAGGACTCGTAAGAGTTGAAAGCGCTTGGAAATATTATTTGTTTTTATTTATTTATATTAAACTCTGTATTAACACTTGACACGAATTGTTATTTTATATTATTTTTAATTAGAAAATAATGTCAAAATTTTTTTGATGTTAATTTAAGTTCTTGAGTTGTTTTTCAATGTCTATGATTAAGGAAGGAAATATCTGAACAATTGTATTTATAAATAATTATTGAATTGACTGTTATAAAAAGTATCATGGAGACAGATTGTGATTGGCTTGTAATCAAGATTGTTCTAGAAAAAATAATGGGGGTGTGAATAAGTCAAAAAGTCCAAGTGTCTGATAAGTAATAAATATTCCTAACTTATCTGTTGAAGAGAGACCAAAAAGGAAGTCTTAACCAACCAAGCTATTGCATAGAATAGCAGAAGTTTTAATCAAGCTGTTAGCATACTATGAGTTTAGTCATAAAAAAGTTTGCAATGAAAACCATGTGCTAAATTCAGCTAAAAGCTAGACATCATTTTCCACCATGTAACATGAATTTCATTGGAATAAAAATGTAGAGAAGTTAATCTCTAAAGTAATCTGCAATCTTGTCTGCAACCAAGAGTATGAGTCTCTGTGTTAACCTCATCTGAGAAATTTATTAAAATAAAATGGATAAAATGTAGCTGTTATTAACTTGGAAATAAAATGCTGCACACTAAAAAAAATAACAAGTTAGTATTGTTCATGTGTGGAAGCCTTCAATAGAAAACTCAACTAGAACTGGAAATTATAATTGGGAAGGACTCTGCAGAATAAAAATAAAACCATGGTGGGAGATAATTTTTGTGTGTACACACTGTATTTTTATTAACAGTAGATTTTTTTATATATAAAAGTAATATTTTTTTTGTAAGAATTGATAATTTTAAATATTTTCATTAAGCTAATGTTTTCAAATTTTGAAACTTTTTTTTTTTTAAACAATTTTTTTCTCTGAAACGTTATTTTTCTCTCCTAAAAACTTAACAAAAATCTAATTAAGCTAAATCAAAGAATGTTAGTTTGATTTAAAGTGTTGTTTTTCCAAATCTTACTTATTTTAAAAAAATAAATTAATTAAAAGTTAATTCGTGAATAGAAAACAACTGATTGATTATAATTCTAATGAAAATATATTTTTTGATGAAATGTTTAAAATTTCATGCTATCATGACATTTTTTTGTTTATTGTTAATTAATTAGTTATAAATAATTGCTTAAAAATATTTTTTAGTCTTAATTTCTTTATTCTATCCAATTCCTGTTTCATCAATTGCAGTATGTGGGACTTTATTTCATGACAGCTTAATATTCTAGGATTTTTTAATGATCCCAATTAAACTATTTACTTATAATTATTTGAAGTGATTTATAATAATCTGCTTTATTTATTTATGTAGGTATTTCTTGCTCTCAGTAATAGTTTATAGAGTTTTTGCTTCCTGAGCTAGATTTGTGCATAATAGTTATATGGAGTAGGGATTTATGTTGAGTGTTATGGATATCCAGATTATGATGATCCTGATTCGTGCAAAAGAGATATCCTTTAAAGCCCATGCATTACATTTCATTTTATTTATTATTTCTTTAGAAATTTATTTTATAGTTGACCAGTACATTAATAGTACTAAGTGGCCAGAGGATTGATGATGGTCAGGATGCTTTTAGTATCTCAGCATTATTTGACTTTTTGTTGTAGTTTGATGGAGTAGCACCTAAGTATATACATCTGGATAATTAATGTTTGTATTCCTGCCCTAGTGGCAGTGGGTAAATAATTAGCCTGGTCTATAGTGCACCATTTTCAAATACAGTCACAAGATTGACTGTTAATTTATTTTTATTGTTAATCATTCATGTTGATGAATGATTATTGCATTTGTGTAATGTTGAGTGAACTTATACTTACTTCTCTGCTAATTTCTTATGCTCATTCCTTTTATATTTTGTTTATTTGGGAATGATGATGGTTTCCCAACTTCTCATAATTCAGTCCTAATATGGTATGCTGTTACAAATGGCTACCTAATTGTGGGAAATTGTAACCTCAGATTCTCTCTTATTAACTCCCATTTTCCATATCGTTATAATATAAAAGATGTAACCATGCAAATAACTACTAACTCGAATAAGCTTTAATTCAAAATTTGAAGACTAAGTGCATGAATCATCAATAAACTGTATGTATCTTTCAAAATATATCTGTAAGAATAAAGAGAATACGATTTAAAAATATATTACTAACTTTGCATAATTATGTCAATATCTTTTTTATTATATAAACATATCTGTGATATATATATCTTTATATAGTTATAATCTATTTGAAAATTTTAATTAATAAGCCAAGACTACTTTAACAAATCAATAAAGTAAAGATACATTTCAGCATTAGATTTAAAAGGTTGCCAATAAATACCTTCGTTTTCTTTTCTCCCTTTTAATATGGTCCTAATAAAATATTTAAAATCTGTTGATATTCATAGATATTAATTTTGAATAATAATTCCCATTGGCATATACATTCTAATTTATTGTTGATCCAATTTGATATAAATAAGATTATCTTTTGAACATTAATAATTTAATTAAGTACTAGGAGGACAATTTCTGTGGGCCAAACTATTGATTCTTATTAAATATTTAGAATGAACAATTAGCTGTTAACTCACTTTCTTATTTCAAACCTTCAAAATTAATGTGCTAATAATACAGTACAATTTAAATCTTTGAATATAGTTTACACAATAATTGTTAATTCAAAATGAATAATAAACAATATTAACTAAGAAATAGATATCAAATAAAAATAGTATGAATCTTTAGGTTAAAAAAAACATTTTACAATTTAAATAGTTCATAATCAAAATTTAAAATAACTTTAATAAAATTATCTCTGATTAGTATTTATGTAGCAATCAGCAAAGTCCAGTGATGATAGTAAAAATCTTTATTTATTTTACAAGCTCTGTACTTGAAATTCAAAGTTTTAAGCTGATATTACAGAGTCCTGTACTTTCCTCAGTTAAATTTAAACATTTTGTCATAATTGGTTTTTAACACGTTTAAAATATTTACTTTGTCATCATTGACTTCCATACATATTTGAAATATCCATTATTAATAGTTATTAGTTTTAGGTTTTTATATAGTGGACATATGGTTGCTTTAATTATAGCTAATTAGATATCCCTAAAAACTTTCCAATGAAGCTGATTCTATATACTTAGGAAGGAGTTCCTAGATGCAAATTAACAATACACTGACAGCTTCTTGGTACACTTGAAGAGATTTCTCTTAGTCACATATTAGTTTGAGGTTAACTCCTAAATTGACAATCAGCATGATGAGCATGAGAATTAGAAAAGAAAAATAACAAATTGATTTTTGTTGCATATTAGTTTATTTGAATATTTGCATATATTTTACTATATATTTTATGAAGGCTATGAATTTGAGGCATGGATCCTCGAAAACATTAAGCCGATAAACTTTAATATTAAGTTATATCTTCTTCTTTATTAACAATTATAAATAAGTGTTTTTTGTTACATAATATTGAGAAATAAAACTATATTTATTACATACTATTTATATTAAAAGTTGTTTTTTTTATAGAGAATTATAATATAATTCAATTTCAAATACTTTGATAAACTTTTTCTCAGAAAATGTAATTCAAAAAATAAATATGTGTGAAGTATCTAGAGAAAAGCTTTATTTAATCATAGTAACTTGGGTATGCTTAGCATGCTTTTGATTACTGAGTAATCATAAATGTAGCACTGATTGTGAGAGGGACTTGTGATGTTTAAGAGCATAACCGAAATAGAGAATTTGCATAATATTTGAATTGTAAATAAGTTTGTTCAGAAGAGTCATTTTTTAAAGGGGACACAGGATTCTTTTGTTAATGGTATGTTTATCCTTGGTGATATGCCAGGCCTCCTTCATTTCATGTTTAGCATCATTACATTCAAAATAGATGATGTTGGCAGATGTAGGTTTAAAGCTGTGTCCGAGTTTGAATACATATTCAAAGAAAATGTATTTGGCTTCAAAGTGTGATTTGCCTCAATTATATAGGTATCTGTGTTGCATAATGTGAATGGATAAGTTGACATGTAATTAATCATAATAAACGACATGGTAATCAGTATTGCTGCATCTAATTTTGCATACCTTTTGGAATTTGAGCTCAGAGAGCAGTTTGTTCTCGGTGTTATTAATCAGATGATTAAATACTGGTGGGATGTTAAGACCAACTTGGTGATTAACAGCACAGATTTTATTAATCCGATGAGAAGCCCCAGATATATATGGAAGTGATATCCAGGGTTTATTATTAGCTTGAATAGGTGGCTGTCTAATTTTAGAATAAAAGCTTTTCCTTAGATACTTTGTATGCATTTGTTTTTTTGAATATCATAATTTACAAAAGCAATGTTATTGTAAGAATTTTCTATTTTTAACTCGAACTAAAATTTGTAACAAAGAAATAAGATATATAAAAAAATGTAATTACAAATTAAAGATATTAGTTCATTTTAAGAGTACTTAATTCTGATAACATAAAAACATATTTTACTTCTGATTTCCAATTTAATTTATGTAAAATCTTAATCTTCTAATGCATCCCGTCTAGACTTGAATTCAGATGTAGACAGTATTTAAATTGTCTTTATATCACTAAAATATTAAACTCTTATATAAAAGAAAAGAAACTGTTCTTATTTCCTATGTTTAAAAAAAAGTCACTTTCGTTTAAAATTAAATAAAATTCTCTATATCTAACTTATATGCACTTACTTGAATATAATTTATTATGATATATTTAATAGACTATACTCTCTTACTAACATGCAATTTTATATTTTCACTTTAGATGAATCTCCTTTTTTCAACTACCTGCAATAAACTTGAAAGGATATAGAGGGTAATGCAACGATTCAGCTACATACTAATACTCACAACATACCTATAAATGTAGGTCAGATAATTCCTAAAGAATTTCATATTCTAAGAAAGTAAAGTTAAAGAAGTACTATTAACCTAATCCACTTTAATTAATAGAAACACATAACAACCAAATAAAATATCCAGCATCAATATGAAATATTCTGCTACATATAACTTAAACAATTATCTTGGCGTATGTATTAATGAATGCACAGTACATTCATATTTTTATACATTAATTATACAAAATATATAATATTTCTTTTAATGGTAAAATAATAAACTGTATAAATTTAAATACCGTAAATATTTAACTGGCTTGCAAAATAATAACAAATCTATTCAATTATTGGTCACGTGTGTTAATGCTCATTCATTCTTTAATATACAGATAGCAGTCATTCCTAAATGAGGAGGACTACTCCAACTCCAAGGGAAAAAATAACGCTCTAGAAATGTGTTTTATAATAACTATATAAGCAATCAGTTAACCAACAGTACATTCATATAGTAATAGTATTGAAAAAAAAATGTAGCAGATGTGATGGAAGCCATCATCAATAAATAAATAAGCACCAACCAAATAAAGTGAGCAATGAATGAAATACAGAAAATGGAATAAAAAAATCAGTATCAGAAAGCTAATATGAGTAATTATAAGTGATAAACATATGGACTTGAAAGAGGTACACTATAAAATAATAATCATCAAACCAGTGTTAAACTTAGGGCACAATATTATAACAGCAATTAATACTTTATCTGCATGCACATACTTAAGTACTATAGAATAATAAGCATACAAATTTCTATGATTAATATATTAATGCTGATCATCATAAATGCTCAGAACTATCTGGTACCATAAATGTACTGACCATCAATAAAACTAATTACTTAATATATAATGTGAATGGGCTTTAAAAGTGACCTTCATTGCCTTAGTCCCATGTAAATAATTCTAAAGAATACTGTTATAGATGCCCAAACATATATAGAATTATGGGTGAAGTAGTTTTTGTATAACAAAAATCCTTGTGAAGAAGTATAATAACTATTCTTATTGCATTGCTAAATATATATCATATAATACTAAATTTTTCAAGCACTGTAACAGCTGAGGTTGCGAGATATAAAGTTCTGAAGAAGATTGCTGGGGCAATCGAAACTGTAAGAAAAGGGTGGTAAATAAAGCATTGTGTAACAGTGGTAAAGTGCTTGGACAATTTAGTATTATATAATAAGAATCCTTGTGACTGTAAAGAAAAGAAAATATATACACATTTAATCTATTACATCATAAAATGATTTCACTGTAATAATTTAAAATATTGACTAATATATTTATTAATTACAACTTATAATAATCATAAAATTAAAGATCTAATAAGTACTTTATAACACAAATACACCAGTCTGATTTTAATCTACAAATATCAGATATTTCCATAGACTGACAAACTAAACTATGCATTAATAATATTTAAATTGTAGTTTACAAATATATAAATTATAAGTACACCTGGGTCTCGTTTTACGCGATAGATAGGTTCCTCAGAAAACACGCGCAAATGAAATCGTGCAAAAATAGATGTAACTTACCTTGAAAAGGGGGGAATTTGGACTGTGATTTTTCAAAACTTGCATAAAAGCAAAGCACCAACGTAAAATTTACTTTAAAATTCGTGCAAAAAAAAAAAAAATAAGGAAATAAAATATGACTAATAAAAAATTTCAAATTTGAAAAAAATTGATACAAGACAAACTTTTTTTAACTATAATATTTAATTTTATTCAAAACAATATATTTTTATGCATAATTTACAGTAATTTATATTTTTTTATACACGTTTTAATTATTATCACTATTTGCTGGTAAACAGGTTCTTTTGCAAACTGATAAAAAAAATCAGATTCTTCACAAAATGAAATACAACTAGCGCCAATGTCACTCTCATGTTGTGTTAATTAATGGTTTTCTGGTGACCACGTAATTAGTAATTAATCTAACAACTAAAAATTAAATTCTTATTTTTGTCTTTAATTTTCAATTTTAATTGTACCCACTGCTATTCCTCATCTTTTAAAAATAAACTTGCGGACACTAAATGATTAATAATTGATTAAACGTTCTTTTTTAAAAAGCAAAAACAGAATGTGATTTAAAATGCAAAATTAACATGCACAATGTTTGAACAAATTTACATTATAATCTTGTAAAATTTAATGTGTGTATATATAAAATGTGGAAATCATGATTTTAATTTCATTATTGCATAAAATCTTACAATTATAAAGCACTGAAAATATTGAAATTACTAAGTTGAAAGTCGAATTTCAATAATGTGCTATTACTTTTAATATAACATAAATGCGCAAAATTTATTATTTAAAGTAATAGCGCAATATCGGAGTTCGACTTCCGGTAAAACACGAATCGCATAACTTCAAAATCGTGTTAAATAAGTCCGCGTAAAAAGAGACCCAGGTGTATTAGTAAACCAATAAACATTCTGTTTTAACAAAATACAAATGATTAAATGTTAATGAACATATAATACATACACACATGTAAGTGCATTATTACTCTTAAATTATAAACAAACATTTTAAAGTAAAGAAACATTACTTTTTTGAAAGTCCCTTTGAAAATCTTGTTGTTTTCAATTTTATTCTTTTTTCTGACAAGGATAATTGTCCCAAAAATTGATTTTTCTTCCTTTTATACATTTACAAAATAGTGGAAATATGTAAATGAGTCCAGCAATTGTCCTCTTATTAGTTTGCCAAAAAGGGCAGCTTGACTGCTGATGCCATTGGTTGGTTCTGCCTCATAGTTGAACAAGTACGTAAGAGGATAAATTGGCCAGTTGCAGTACAACTGGACTTTGCCAGTGCTTTCAATTTTGTCAGAATAGAAGTGCTACTCAGGGTTCTGGAGGGACTCAAAATGCCTAAGGCATACCTCCAAATCATGGGGAACCTCTTGGAAAATTGAGAGATTTTCCTGCCTTTGGATGGTCGAGTTGCTTCAGGAATTTGGTCCTGTTTCCATCCCCCAGGGCTCACCACTGAGTGCACTCCTTTTCATGGCTTACATCAACCCTCTTCTGTCATGCATTGAGGCTGCCCTACCTGGGATTGCCATTCTGGTGCTAGGAGAGAGCATTTACCACATTTCCTATATGGATGAGGTGGTGATGTTTCACTCTTCATAGGAGGTCTGTGAGCTAGAAAAGATACTGGATTAGATTGCTTGTGATTATGGTCTAAAGGTTAATGAGGAGAAATCAGCCCTATGGTTGATCAGAACCGGGAAACAAATCCCGAGGGGATTTAAAGCTCCTCCGCAGAAATTTCTCGGATTTTGACTGCCCCCCCCCCCATAGTTATGAGAAGAGAGCTGGAGGAGGCCTTATTTGTAAAGGCTGAGAAAACAGTGAAGTCATTATGGGTAGTCTCCCTTTCATTGTTGGGAAAGGTTGTGCTACTAAATGCTGTGGTGCTGCTAAAGATTACTTACTTTCTGGCAGGCTTTTCCCCAAGAAGAGTGTTTATCAAAAGGATTGAGACTCAATGTAAAAAGCTGTGCTGGGGAGGGGGAGACAACAGTATCAGCATGAGGATTCTTCAAAAACCAAAAAAGTTGAATGGTTTAGGCCTACACTCTATTCAAAATTTTCTCCTGCAATCGACCTGTAACATCTTGGTCAGATTGTTTTGGGAGAATGAGAAAGTTGAGTGTCCCTTACAAAGTATTGATGTGGAGCCCACAGATTGACCTTTTCCAATTAAAGGAGGTATTTGGTTGAAGCAACAGGTCATTATAGTGATCAATAACATCAAGACTTCCAGCGCCTTGTTTTCTGGAAAGTTATCCTATTGAGACCTGTATGAGCTCATGTACAAAGATAAGATGGAAGAAGAAACAAAACCCTTAGTGGGTATATCAAGATTTGTGGGGATGATCAAGAGGCTAAAATTAGATCATAATTTGGTAGACTTTTGCCTCAGAGTTCTTCCCACTAGATCATTCTTGAATTACAGGAGGGGGGTTAAAATGGATCCTATCTGCCCCCTCTGTAACAAAGCTGAAGATTTTGATCTTATCATAAGCAGATTGTGAATGATGAAATGTTATACAGAAGTGTTTTTAATTGCAGACTTCTGATAAGAACATAATGGTTATTGACATTTCCAAAGTAATCGAGAAAGGTGAATTCAGGCTGATCAGACTTGCAACACAAATGAACTTTGCTATATGGTCAGTCTGAAACATAAAAAAAATCTTTCAAGAGGAAACAGGGGATACAATTGAAGAGACATGATATCAAGAAAATTAAAGAACTTAGGAAAAAGAACAAAAAGACATGCCAGCAATGGTTGACAAACCAAAACTGGTCCAGGATCAAACTCACTAGGACAATGGTAACTCAATTAATTACTTTAAAGATAAGTCAATAAATTACCTTAAAGAACTTATTGAACTTCTTCCAACTTAGGTCTTTGATTAGGTTTATCTGTATATCCCCAAAGTAATAAAACTATACAATTGAATTGATAGTCATAGAACATTGAATTGTGTGGATTATCTTCCTTTTAATTAAACTCATTTGTCTCAAATTATCAAAACAATTCAAGTAATGTGTCCTCAATTAGGGTCTTGAGAAACATTTGTTTATTAATTTAGTATACTCCCAACTACTGAATGAAAGATGGTGCCTAATGGGTACTCCAGCACTGCTGAGTGATGGAATGCAGTTGCAGCAGACCTGGAAGAACAAAAAACCAACTTTATTTTTTGTATTGTAAAGATTACATTATATTATATATGTAGAATCTTGGTTAAACATTAGTAATCTAGGTACATTCGTACTGAAATGATTTGTGACCTGGATGCCCAAGAATCAGATTGAAGTCCCTGCAGGTCCAGACATATAATACATTTGTATAACTTTATTTGGGCCATATTGTTTGGTCCTTGAGTATTCAAATTATGACCTAATCAGGATAAGCAATGTAAAATTTACCCGGAAAATCCATTTGAAATCTTATAATGTGGCAGTAGTCTGGATCTCTGGATGAAAGGAATGAGACTATACAGGTTTCCTTTTATGTTGGGGATTCCCCATGCAGATAGATGAAGCCATTATAGTTGGCAATGGTTAACTTGCAATGTAAGTCATCTAATCTCTTGACCATTGGCAATGAGGCACAAATAAGTATCTTTTGAAACAAGAGTTTTATTTTCTCAGAATCATAAACTTGGGTTAAATCAATGAAGGTAGTAACAATCCTCAGTTTATTTGGGAAATTCTTTTCAATGCAATTATTATCTTTAGCAATTAAATGTAGTGATTAGTGGTGGATTCTGGAACTCAAGTTCCATAGATCATGACCAAGCTTTATCATTTCCAGTGCTCAAATTCCTTATGAACTCATGAGCAATAAATGACTTGATTGTTTGCTCTGCATAGATTATTTGCAGTGGTAGACTGGCCAACTTTGAAGCTGAAGATTCAAAAGATCACGCTCAGTTTTGATACTTAGTCTCTAACTTATTTGCCCTGTATAGTTTGGTGTAATGGTAGATTCTTGAGCACAGAGTTCTTAGATTTCATTCCATTCCAGCTCTTGTGAACTCCCAAAAAATATATCTTTCAATTATTATTTTTTAGTGCAAAAATATTTAGAGATAGAACATGTTTACAGTAACCTTATTCTAGCTTAAATCCAACCTACTTTAAAAAATGAATGATTCTCCAATATTGGCATATTTCTCATTAGAATAAATTTTTTCATGGGCTTGTGAGAAACACATAATAATGAGTAATATTTTTTTGCAAGATAATGAAAATTGTTAAAAAGATTAATTAATAAAAAAAAAAATTCTAGTCCTTAAATAACGAATGTAAAAAATTATATGTATTGTTAATGTTTAAACATGACTTAGGGTTGTTTACACTTGTTTATATATAATCAAATAAATATTGAAAGAGCATTTTTCAGATGTCTACTCATATGAGTCAAGACTATGCGATGGAGTGAAAAGTTTGAAAAATATTTTTAAAATATATTATATAGAGAAGAAAAGAGATGAAGTTGATATGTTAATCTTTATCTAAAGTTAATGTTTATATTTGGGTTAGATATAATCTCTAGTTTAATAAACAATTAATAATAATTATTCACATGAAATGCTTGTGTCAAAGTCGTGAGTGCAGAGTTTGACATTGGTAAAGTAAAGTATAATAAAAATAAATTTGTGCACTGATTTCTGTTATAAACTTAACTTATGAGAATAGTGAAACAATACAGTTATTTTGTTTTTAATATATTTATAAACAATGATATATATTACTTACAATAGTATATAATAATAATTAGATGAGTATGATATGTAAAATTGTATCATGGCTAAAGATAGTTTATTAAACAAAGAAAACCTTCTTTGATGCAACTTTGATAAAATTACAGAAACAGATAAAAATAATACCGAAAAATCAGTTCAGAAAAAAACTTAAAATGTGGTAGGATATTAGTAGCAGACTTGGAAGCCTGTATAAAAATGTTGAACATTTCCACACAAATAACATATGTTTATGAAGTGATAGCAAATCTACAATCTGAGTTTTAATCCAGATCTGATACAAACTTGAAATTTTTTTCATGTTTTAATCAGACTTAAAATTTTTGTTTTAGGTATCTAGCTTCTAACCAATCTCATTAACCATATTGTTTTGCTATGTGTCTTTCACTATTATTACTTATAAGACAGAATAATAGTTGGAAAAACATTTAAATCTTCTCTATCTAACAATCAATAAATTTGGTAAACAATGTCTTCTCCTATATTCTTTCTTTATGAAGAGTGTAGGATAGGCTTTTTGCCTCACATTATATCAGTTAAGATTTATTTTACTTTTTCACTAGTATGCTTGTTATTTTAAGGTAAATAGAATAATTTAAGGTAAATAGAATAACTAATTAACAGGGTATTACATCCAAGATAATGCATGACCATTCATGATAATAATTTAACATTACTTGCTATTCTCATTTACATGCAAATAAATTAGCAATAAAATAGATTCATATATTGGACAAAATTCGGTGGCAGCTTCAGCACTAAAGTCTGTTAGAACATGTTGATGAAGAAGACTTTGCGTCCATTAATTAATAAAGTGGGGAAAAGAAGTATAAATTATAGATTCACTCTTAATGATTTTAATTCTCTAAGAAAATAATCCGATCATTATTATGTTTTTGTAATAATATCACTAGAGAGAAATCGTAATTCTTCTCATTTTATTTTTTTTATTATTATTATTAAAAACAGCTTTGAAACTTAATTATTATTAAATTATATTTACATCAACAAAACTTTTATATCAATTAATAAATTAGAACTTGGTTGACTTAAATCCCTAGTCACTTGTCACTACAAATTGTAAGAGATTTTGTAAATCTTTTATTGATTTGATTTTTTTTTTTTTTTTGCGAAATTTGTGATATATATATACATGAGTGTGTAAAATAATATTTAACTGTAAAAGGTTTCTTAACAAATCAATATGTAACAATTTTAGATTACAAGTCTTCACAAGAAATACCACCGGAAATAGTAGAAACACTTTTTTTTAAAAAAAGTTTTGAGCCTAGTATTTTTTATGCAATAAGAATATGCAGAATGTTGATGAAAGAATTTTAAATTTATTCGAATAATTTATGATCTTATATTTAAGATAAAAAATATTATAGCAAAAACTTAAATGTAATTCAAAGTGACATTCATACTTCATTACATCAAAATAAAAATTGAGAAAGACATAACTATTTAATTATGCTCATTTCATTTTTAAGAATAGCTTCTAACATTGGAAATAAAATTTATGAGTAATAAATTTGTTTACTCATAAAGTTCACTGAAAATGTAAGGCTATATATTGTATATTAGTAATAAGTTAACAAAAGCCTTTCTAGATCCTCATCATAGGAATTACACTATAGAACTAATAGATATAACTTTTTATTTGAACTAATAGATCTATCTTAAAAAGCTTCCTCCAACAAAAACTAGTTGGATACCATTTATCAAGCAAAGTTTAATAGATATCTGGGTTTTCTATGGAACAGCTATATCTGAAAAAAATCCTGATATAGCATCTGTGTTTTGCTTTTTGTATATTATAATAAGGTAAATTGTAAACAATCTGTATTGTCAATCATAGTTTAGTAATTTATGGTTATATGTTGAACTATATCCATTATATAATTAAATTGTTAAATGTTTTTAGAAATATTCAAGTTTATTTATACTTTCAAAACACATTCAACTGCTAGTAAAAAAACAAAAATATTCTTTTGGATTTGTGAATACTAAAGATAATGGGTCTTTTGACTTTTTTTTAAAAAAAGCAAAATTAATCTGACATGATCTCCCTGGCAAATATCTCATTCAACTCTAACGCAAGAAATTAGTTACAAAATTATTTTATAACCAAAACATAATTTTAGGCAAAAAAAATTTCAATAATCTCCCCTCTCTCTATTATCAGGGTTTGAAATTTCCAATTCAGTTGCGATTGTCAAATTTTGACAAGGATGAGATGTATAAATTTTATCAATGGGATGCAGATTAAATGTTTAATTTCATTCCTTCATTATATTATGGCATTTAAATTATATATTTATCTAGATTAAATACATCTAGTTCATTTCATTATATTTATTCATACGAGTGGGGTCTGTAGAACTTCACATGTTAAATAATCTGAGTAGAATGCTAATCTCATATACTGTTTAAAGTGGGGATTTCACACATCTGTATACTAGATAGTAGTACAATTATTTTACAATATTCAAACTCCTATCTGGGTTTATGACAAAAGTTGATTTTAAAACTTTTTCTTACAATCAAGTTCTAAATCTTTACTTAAGAAAGTCTACGAAAATAGACCATGAGTTCATTACTTAAAAAGATTTGCTAGTATAACTATGAATTAAGTTGCTGCATAGTGAATTATATAGAAAGAGCATCTCTGAATTCAAATAAAAAATATTGTTTCTATAAAAAGAAATTAATAGACTTTAAAAAAAAAATTGAAAATAGTATACAAGTATTGTAGATTAATAAAAAATAGTAGGTTGTACATACAATATTTTTTGCTTTTAAATAAACTGTCTTTAGACAATACATTTTTAGCATTTACTGAATTCAAAATTATTTCACAACGAAATGTAAACACTTAATGGTAACTTTTGTCATACTATTATTTGAGTACAACATTTAACATGTTGTCAGCAATCATTATAAAAGTATTTGTAGTAGACAGTTTGATTAAACAGGGTTAGATTCAGCAATAAAAGTGTTTGTAGATAATCATAAGTTTTAAAATTTCATAGTGTGGGTATAAGCAAAGTTATTTTAGAGGGTGCAGTATTCAAGGTCAAGAAAGGTATATACATATGTAATGTATAATGAATATGTAAAATAATAATAATAATTGTATAATAATAAGAGTTATGTAAAATAAGAATAATAATTGTATAATAATAAGAGTACAATAATGTAGAATAAAACTAATAACTGTAATATATAATGAATATGTAAAATAAAAATAATAATTGTATAATAAAAAGAGTATGTAAAATAAGAATAATAATTATATAATAATAAGAATACAATAATAAATGTAGAATAAAAGTAATAACTGTAATATATAATGAATATCTAAAATAAGAATAACCGTATAGTCGATTGTGTAAAATTGCAATGTTGTTAAATCATAGAAAGCCCAGCTGACCTTATAGGGTCAGAAAACTGTGTAAAATACCATATATGGTGAGAAATATAAAAATACTGCGTGTATGTGAAAACGTACGTGAAAACACCATATATGGTTAGGTATGTAAAAGACTCCAGAAGTCTTGAGGGGTATATAAACTCCCAGAACCTGATCTATTTGTTCTGAGTATTAATTGTAAGTCAGAGACTCCTGCCTCTGTAAGTCCAAAAGCAGGACTAGGGTTATTATATGCAGGTCACCACGACCTTTTATTATTTTATTATGCATTATAAAAGGCAATGTATAAAGTTAAAATTATTCATATTAAACTATAATCTTACCATCTCAATTCTGCCTTTGTCCATTTATTTACTTGCTGGTCGTAAGACACAGCAAAGTGGTGCAGTTAAGACAGGAATCGAATCTGAAAGAAAGTGGCATTCAATACAGGAACAGAACTACAGAAAAAATTGGCTCAGTCATCATAGGATCAAATCCGGAAATAATTGTCTAAACAGCAAGCTGAGACAAATCATAAGTGAATTTGAATCAACAGAGAAATGGCGGGCATATCACAAGTTGGTATAGGTGAGTTTAATGTAGAAAATCTGAGTGATTGGCCACTGTATGTTCAGAGGATCAAAAACTACTTTACACTAAATAGTATTACCAAGAATACTGTAAAAGTAGCCTCATTACTTTGCTTCACAGGCCAAAGGTTAATCAAAATAGCTAACAAACTATATGGAAATTCGCCGGAGATACAGAAATATGATGAGCTCGTAACACAGCTAAATGAATATTCCAATCCCCAGCCATCCAAGTTTATCACTCAATTGCACTTTAGAGGCAGAAGGCAAAGAAAAAATTAGAAAATAAAAGAATATGACATTGGTTTAAGATAGATGGCAAAACCATGCCTTTATGGTAAATATTTAGAGGAAGCTCTCCTCGAGGAGCTATTATATGGGATAATAGATGACCAGTTTAGGCAGATCTTATTAGCAATAAAAGATCTAACTTACAAGTAAGCTATCAGATGTGGAACAGCTTACAAACTGCTACTAGATCAAGTGAGAGAGTTCAGAAGTTTCACGAGACCAGAACCACTTCAAGCTACAATTTTTAAAATGTCTGGAGTTAAATCCAAAACAGATAACAAATTGTTTCCGATGTGGAAAAATGGGCCACAAAGCCCGTGATTGCAATTTGCCAGAAAGTGAAAGTTATCGGAAAATAACCGAGCATCCTGAAAGAGGGCATCACCATACAAAGCCGAGCAGAGAATTTCCATGCAGAGCGACAGAAAGTAGCTACATAAAAAGTGCTACTATAGTCAAATCTGATCAAATTACAATAAACCTAAAACTAATCGGCAAGCCAATAACTATGGGAATTGATAGTGGAGCAGGGGTATCGCTGATAAAGAGTAGAGATTGGGAAAGACATTCAGAATCTAAAATTCCCTCCAAGGGTAGAGAAAACTCAACTCAAGGCCTGGGATGCTAATAAAAATCCCATAAGAATATTAGGAGTTGCAAAAGTAAAGGTAGAAACAATGAAAACTAAAGAAATACTACCAATGTACATAGTGAGCAGAGATATTAACCCGATCATAGCCCATGAATGGTTTGCACCCCTAGGAATAAAGATACGAGTCATTAAGATAATCAAAATAGAATCACAGAATAAAAAATAGCGCATGCAGATGCATTATCCAGATGTCCAGACAAAGCTGAATTGCCTAGGACAGAAACCTACGTAAACTATATTGACCAGCTCACTCCAAATAGTATTAATAGATGAATTATAGCAGAATGGACTAATGCAGACTCCAGCTACAGAGTTCTTAAAAATTGGATAGAAACCAAATGGCCTGCTAGATGTCCTCCCTACTTAAATAAAGGATTGTGGAAAGTATGTGAAAGGCTATCTGTAAACAAAGACTGTATATTGATTGACAACAAAGTGCTTATACCTAGCTATGGTTGCATAAAAATACTTAGATTACTACATCAGGGTCATCCAGGAATAGTTAGGGCCAAAATCTTGGCACGCAACTGTGTGTGGTGGCCAGGAATAAAGAGAGACATCACGCTGTATATTAAAAATTGTGATAAATGTTAAATCCCAGCTGAACTTCTGTTTCAAAGGAAAATATGAAATAAATTATCAATGTTGTTGCCTCCCAGACAAAAAAGTAATGAGAGAGTAATGGGAGGGAAAGACTTTGAAATAGGCAATAACGTTTGGTCACTGAACAAATATAAAAAGACTTAGGAAAAAGCAACCATGACAAGTAAAATCGCGAATCAATTAGCTGAAATTGAAACTAATGATGGTGTAAAACTGTGGAAAGATAAAAATCAGTTGAGAAGACTATATCTGACAAAATAATGATAAGCATCTTCCAATAGTTCTTTCACAGTTAAACATAACAGTTCTCAAATAGCGATGGCATGGCAGAAAAGGCAGGACAAAGGCAATCTAAGATCAGGGAGGCAAATCTTTCCACTACTCACAAGTCATTCTGTTTTCACTCTCTAATCAAACACAAGATATGAGTGATCTGAACTCATTTTGCATGTTCCTAGAACTTTTGCTCCTCCTATACTTGAAATTTGGCAATATTGAAAGATGTAAACAAATACGCATTATTTAAACGTATTTCTTAAAATTGGGAATAGCTTTAAGAATATGATTTTTGTTAGTTTGACTTGAAATATTTAAATGAGACCGACATTTTAAAATTGTAATAATACCTTCTAGAACTTTCTGGCATTGCTTTAGCTTTACATTAATCATATTTATTTTCATATCTGTAATATATATTGTGATCTTTTATTTAGGTCCCTAAATTAATAATTCCAAAATTTTAAATGATGATA